>CM072338.1:24862500-25460000 GCA_036874045.1 Cymodocea nodosa
GCATCTAGAAAGGGTCTCATTTACAAGAAGAATGGACATTTGAGAGTTGAAGTCTATTCAAGTTCAAGCAATGTAGGTGATAGAGGGGATTGAAAATCTACTTTGGGCTTTTATATGTATGTTGGAGGCAGCCTAGAAACCTAGTGAAGTAAAAAGGAAAATGTTGTGTCACAATCTGATGCAGAGATCAATTCTATGGTTCAAATAACATGTAAGGTGATGCAAGTTAGGCCACTTTTGATGGAGCTGTTGAGATTCTACATCAAATAGCTATCTTCATTTCAACAATTTCACTTTACACTAGAGTATACAAAGGATATCAAGGTAGGTTGCCACTATGTATGGAATATAGTGACGAGAGAAATCATTTTTATTCCTTACCCTCAATCCTTGAAGCATCTGGTTGATAGTTGATATCTTCACTAAGGATTTGGGTGTGGAGATATTTGAGGTTCTACCAAATTTTGCACGGTTGATACTAGATGCTTTAGCTTGGGGGGGGGGGGGTGTTAGAGTTGCATTTTGGGTTATTATTAGAGTTATGGGATATCCATTTTTTCTGGGTGTCTGGTAGATCCTATATATGTAATCTCTAGATCGTTAGTGACTAATCACATTGTTCTCTCATTCTCACAGTATCTATGACTGAATAGGTGTCTTAGTATGAATGTATGACTGGGGGATTCACTCATAATAGTTGGCACGATTTGTCTTGAATTGGTGATTGCTGGACAGTGTATAAAAGATTAAACATATCTGGAGTCTAGAGCAATTCTAAAATGGGAAAAAAACACTTTGGCAGGTGACTCATAGTCATAACAATCTCTAATATCATATGAATCTCTAGAAATGGTCCTTTATTATCTTGTCTCATTCTTGGTTTTGGCCTATAACAACCTAAGCTCAATTTACTCATACCAACCTCACACCATTTTATCTGAAATGCTTAAGTTGAAATTGATGTAGCATCAATCCTAACATTTATTCAGCCTATTCACTTATTTAATTTATGTAGCTTGGGTGTAAATTTGGGAGGATTATAGAGATCTTTCTCATTGACTGTAATGCTTAGTTCTCACATTTGCAAATGGTTTGTATAGCACCTAGGCCTGACTTATGCCAATCTCAGATCCAATAATGAAAAATGGGATGCTTAAGTCCATTAGTTTGAACTATGTAATTTGGCACAAAACCTGTGATGTTAACAAAAAGGAACCTCTAACACAGCTGTGTGGGAAATTTGTGTCCTTTGATTTCTGTGCCTAAACATCTCTGTCAAGTAGTGTTGCTACTGAATATGCCTCCACCACTGTGGAAAGGGTAGTAAGAGAAAAAAAATTAATCCAGAAGGAAGATTAGCGCAACTGGTTTGCCTTGCACGGAAATTCAAATGCTTAAAAATCTGACTAGGAATATATTACATGTTAGAGATGTTTATTAATAAGTTTTCATTGACAAATTTTTCTGTTCAGGTATGAAGCAGTGCTGATGCTGGAGATGCTGACTCTAATCATACAAATTGTCAAAGAGCGTAGGTTTTGTGGTATGTCTCCAGCCGAACATTTGCAGAGAGAAGTGATTCATAAGCTAGCCATAGGAGATGCAACTCATAGCCAGCTTCTTAGAGTTCTACCTGATGACCTTGCAAAGAGTAAACAAATGCAAGAAGTTGTTGATAAAGTAGCTTCCTACAAGGAGCCTTCCAGCATGAAGCAGGTCTTTGTTCACATTTTCATCAAGTTTACACGTTTATGGTTGTCATCAAGTGTTTAAGATTGTTACCTTAAATTACATGCTTTCTTTTAGGGGAAGTATTCATTACGAAATTCACACTGGAAAGAGTTGGACCTTTATCATCCTCGTTGGAATGCCAGGGATTTACAAATTGTGGTAGAAAGATATTTACAGATATGCAAGGTTTCACCTTTAGATGTACAATTGCCTCAATGGACCAAGATTTTTAGTCCCTTGAGTGCAATCTCAAGGATAGCTACATCTAAATCAGTCCTTCAAATTGTTCAAGCAGTTTTATATTATGCAGTTTTTGCAAAAAAACCATCTGCATGTCGAGCACCTGATGGAGTTCTTGTGACGGCTTTGCACTTGCTTTCTTTGGCTTTGGATATCTGTGAAAAGCACAGGAATGTTCATCGTAATAAATATGATGGTGGCGTTGACATGATAAATGCTGGTGAAATGTCTCCCACTGGAGTCCCTTGCCCTGAAGAAAGCAAACTTCCTCCGGTTTTGGAGTTTGCCACTGAACCCATCTGTATGGCATTGCATAAAAATTCTGGCATCGGGAAGCATGAGAGTTTGATTTCACTGCTTGTCACTTTAATGAGAAAACACAAGAAGGAAAACAGTTATGCAGATTCAAGATTGAACAATATTCCTTCATTGGTTGAAGGTATACTGAAAAGGTTTTCTCAACTTAATCAGGCTTGCATGAATGAGTTGAAAACACTAGCTTCAGATGTCTTCCAGATGCCAGAATGTTCTTCTAACAATAGCATGCTGAACATAATGCAACCTTTTGCTGAGTCTCAAAAGGCCAAATCTAGGGAGCGCCAGGCTGCTATTTTGGTAATATGCCATGCTATAAACTAGTGAAGTATTTCATATTTCAGTCATTTTTATGTGATATATAAATCACAACCAAGAAGATCTGATTATGTTGGGTACCTTAAATATATTAATAAATAAGTAAACAGCCAAAACCACCATTCATTGAATAGCAGTTTTCTACAAATTTACTATTAATTGTTAGATTT
Source organism: Cymodocea nodosa (assembly GCA_036874045.1). Lineage (NCBI taxonomy): Eukaryota > Viridiplantae > Streptophyta > Magnoliopsida > Alismatales > Cymodoceaceae > Cymodocea > Cymodocea nodosa. The sequence goes on from CM072338.1 coordinate 24,865,275, forward strand.
ACTTGTAAAGCTCACAACAAATCTTCCCTCAAAATAGTTTTTTTAAGGGATGATGCATTATATCTATGGTATGTGTGTGTGTGTTTTATATGTGTGGAAACGTGGAAGTAGATTGTATCTCCTTAGCAAACATAAAAGCTTCTATGTGGGAGTACTGTTAGAGGTGGATGTCAATGGAAAATTGTTGGTGGACACTCTTGTGGAGGATTATTGAAGGTAGCTACAAGTGGGCTATTGGAAAGTTGTTAACAAGGAAGGATTACAAGAAACGGAGTTCCTTTAGATGGCTCAAGAGGACTAATAGTGGAGGAGTAATAACTTGTTTGGGAACAAAGCTAAAATCCGTAAGTTTTGGAGGTGAAGTTTATGTGGGAAGAAAGAAGAGAAAAATGTCTATCTATAGATGAAAGGAAGAAACCAATGCTCAAGTGTGACCAGGGAGAAGAAGAGGAAAGAGTATGTTTGGTGGGTTAGAGGGCTCAAACCTATTAGCATGTTCTTCATCTAAGCAAGGTGACACCTTAGATGAGGTGTTAGGATGGGTGAGGTGCTATTTTAGGCAAGAAAAGCTGCTAGTTGACTGGACTTTATTGCCTTAACAGGCCCCAGACGTTAGACCTCCCACCTTGTCTCACTTGATCATCCAAGGTAGTCAGATGAGTTCAAGGTATCTTACATCAAATGGAGAAGGTAGGGCAAAGAGGAGGGGAGGATTGAGAGCTTTTTGTGCAGCACTTGTCTTTTACCATAGTTAAGGTAGAACACTTTCTTTTAAGTCAAACAGACTCAATTGAACTAGTTTGAAAATTGATTGGTTACACAGAAATATATAAATAATGTCAATTTTTGTTCTTCTTTTTTTGTCAAATTTAGGTTTTAGGCATTTATGAAATTAAAAGCACAGCATACATTGAAGTTAGTGTTTTAATGTATAAGAAATTATTTAAAATGCAATAATAATGTTCTAAAAAATCAGTAAAAAATTTGGATAACAATTAGTTGATAATGAGGGTGTGTTGCTGACATGTGTTCATAATGAGGGTTAGTTACCTTAATGACACTTCCATATTTTGTGTTAAATGATTCCAAAACCCTTTATAGGACCATTAGTGCTTTAAGTTATAAAACATGGTTTTATGGATTCCAAATTTATTAGAAAAATTGTAGATTGATGGGATTTAAGAATATGAATGTAGTTTCCTTTGCACGTCCTAAATACTTGTTAAAAATTTGCTATGGTACTTTTATATGTTCTATACAATTCTTTATGCATCTACTTTGTGCAAGTTCTTCAATATTTTTTGCATAATAAGCATCATTGCCTCAATGCATCATCCATGGATGAAATTACAAATGAACAAGAAAGTGAAAAAGATTAAACAACCGAGCAGCTAACATTATTTGCTTCTTCATCATTTTTCAAGTTTTCTTATTCACAGTGATATTTGCATATAATAATTGTTTTTTACTCTTTTTTCAATTTTTCATCTACTGGTGTTAAGTTCTATATTTTAGATATTCTTTTTATTTTTCTCTGCAATCATGGTAGCAAACCAGTTTTTTGATGATTGTGCTGTATATGCAGGAGAAAATGAGAGCAGAACAATTTAAATTTGCTGCTACTTTTAAAGTTGATGACAAAGATGATCTGGATACACCATCATTCATTGAAGAAAAAGTTCTGAAAAACTTGAGCCCTATTTGTTCTCTTTGTCATGATACCAACTCTAAAAGTCCACTATCATTCCTTGTTCTTCTTCAGGTGGGCCAGCCTTTGGAAATGAAAACTTAGAGTAATATGCTACATTTCTGTCTTTTTTGAGCATTCACAGATTCACTAGACTTTTATAGTTTTATTCATTTTTTAGGTAAAGGTACATTTTTATTCATTAAATAATTTACTCCTTTCATTTTTTATTTTGTTCTTGTATGTAAACAGAAATCCAAATTGTCAAGCCTTGTTAGTAGACGTCTTGCAACATGGGAAGAAATTGGCAACATGGATATAGATGCTAGGGAGGGCCCGATCAACATAGCTATAGATGCTTCAAGGCGCTTGAACCTTTTGCATGATTTGCATCAAAATGAGTTTGATACTGCTCTGAATCTTTCCACCAATCAGCTTTCTCGCAAGAGGCATATTCAATCATCTCATTTTTCTAATGCAGATAAAAATACACTATTATCCATTCAGATGATGGAAAGGAATATATATCTATCAGTTGTAGAATGTATAGCTGATTTTAAGTTCAAATTAGATGTGTTTGCTGGTGGTCCTATACCAAAGCATTCTCTTGGAACTAAAGGCCTGGGGGATGGCAATGATGCAGAATCACGTGATACTGGAAACCACATGGCACGTTTATTAAAAAAAGTTTCAAAGAATCACACTTCTTCACAAAGCCCTAGACATTATGGAAATGCATCGTTTATATCTACAATTCCAGCACTTACTGGCTGTGATGGAATCCATATTTCTTCTTGTGGGCATGCTGTTCATCAGGAATGCCATGACCGTTATCTTTCTTCATTAAAGCAAAGGCGAGTGTGTCATATTCCACCCTATTTTTTTAAAAATGTATGAGAAGTTTTCTGTAAAGGAAATCTATAATTAGTAACAGTGAAATTATAGAGGATGTTATTCACTGAATTAAAATAAGATGGATGAAATGGAGAAATGCCTTTGTAGTATTATGTGATAAAATGATAACCTTAAAATTAAAAGAATTTTTTTTTAAACTACTATTTTCCCTACTATACTTATGGTTTAGAATGTTAGGCTATAAAGCATGTCTATATGCAAAAGTTAGTATTATTGAGATATACTTGTTTAAATAGATGAGTGGTAATACTTATAAGTTAAAAAATGATTTTATTAAAAATAGAGTAGAAACTGCACCTATTAAAGATAAGATAAAAGAAAATAAACTTAGATGATTTCATCATATTCTTAGGAGACCAAGAAATACACTAGTTAGGAGAAGAAATTGAATTAATACAGAAAAAATTAAAAGTAGAGGTAGGCTTAAAATTATTTGATTAGGAATTGTAAGAAAAGATTGAAGTTTAAGCAATTTAACCAATGACTTGACAATAAATAGAAGCATTTGGAAGAAAAGAATTCGTTTGACCGACCCCACGTAGTTGGATTATGTTTCAGCTTATTATTGTTGTTTTTGTTAGGATTAGTCTTCTCGTAAAGAATTTCTTGCCAATTGTTTCAAGCTTGTATGTTAAAAAATGATTATTTTTCCCAATACTAGAAATATTTGTGAAGCATTTATTTAAACTTCAATGTTCCAGTCCACATATGAATATTGGCTCCTATCTTTGAGTTGGTTTTGACACTTGGACTTGTCTGCATAACTCAAAACTTTTTGATTTATCTTCTCTGTCTTTCTTTGTTTTTTACTGCCAGTGGCATTTGATCATTGTCTTTTAATATAATTTGTATTGGATACAGATTTTGTTACGATCTTGTTTGATTTTGATTGATCTACTATGTTTAGTTTGTTTATGCCTGTCTGATGGCTCTGCTGTAATATCTAAGTTTATATATTCTTTGGCAGATATCTTAGGAGACCTGGTTTTGAAGGTCATATTGTTGATCCAGATATGGTACGGTTTTCTTCTAACCATCTTCCCTGTGATGCCATTGTGAAGTTGTTTTCCTCCCTTTTCTGATTCTCACATTGGCCACATCCTTTTTCAGGATGAGCTACTTTGTCCTGTTTGTCGTAGACTTGCCAATTGTATCTTACCCTCATCTTCAAATATTTTTATTTTTAATGACATATGGAAGCAGAAAATTTCACCCGACAGTATTTCAGTAACTACGGCTTGCTCAACACCTTCAGATGTCAGTAGGTGTTCATACCTTCCTCATGCGTTATCACTTCTTCAAGGCATGTGTGAAGTGATTATGCAGGGAAAATACTCTCTTCGTAATTGCTTGAAAGCATTTCCTACTAAGAAGAATGAATCAGTAGAATCAGCATTACAACCAGTTCTCACGAAGCTCTTTGAAATATATTTTCTGCATGAGAATTCTATGTTGGGTCCTAGCAAGTTAAATAACTCTCTGATGCTATGGGACACTTTCAAGTACTCTCTCATATCAACTGAAATTGCAGCTCGTGGAAGAGAAAATACATGCTCTGAAGCTTCAAATTCCTGCATTCAAACACTGTATAAAGAGCTCCATTCTTCTAATGGATTTATACTTGCAGAGCTACTTCAGGTAGCCTACACAATGCAAAATTTGAGCCATTCTCATTTGATTCTAAAGTTTGGAGCAGTTCAACACTTTGTAAGCTCCATTTGTGTTGGTGGAATTGGAGAGATTAATACATCAAATGCTGATTGGGAGGAAGGTCATTTATGAACATTTTCTACTGTCTATTTTGTACATGCAATAGTACCTCATTTATTATTTGTTCTTTGATGATGTGGAGGAATTGTGTTTTCTTTGGATTACAAATCTAGAAACTTTCATTTGCTGTAAACAATTTCCTTTTTAATTTATTTTTTTTTTCAAACCATAAAAGATGAATCTTGTGTATTTTTAGGTGGAAAGAGAGGATGGGTGAAAGTAGGAGACCATCTCTATTGAAGATTGCACTAGCCTTACTGTGCTCTGGTTGCCAGGATCTAAGGATAGTTTCTCTTGTGGGTGGTGGTATCGGCAACAAGTAACATCTTCAACCATATTTAAGTAGTGAACACCATTCCCATTGGAAGTGGCATGTCAATGGTAAGAAGAATTCATGCTAATGGTGAGGCACCTCAGCAGAAGGGGTTAGGAGCTAGGCAATCTAGTAGATGCTTCAAATGTTTGAAACTAAGGCATCTATAAGAGGACTCAAAATGCACTGGTATGTAGGAAGATGTAAGAAGCTAGTATGTAAATGCAAGAAGCTAGGACATAGGGAAAAAACTGCATGGAAATGAAGCAGATGAAGACAATAGTGGTGCCACCTAACTTCTCTTACACCAGCACAATCAATTTAGGTGTCCACCAGAAACACCTTGGTGGGCCACGAGAATTGCTTAGTCACCCACCTAAGCAGTCAAACCCATGATATTTGAAGGAGGTCTAGCGGAAAAAAGGATACTAGCCCTATTGAAAATAATTGCTGCACGAGAAGCCATTCTGAATCATTCAAGCCATAGTTGGTGGTGTCACTGTAAACTTGTTAAATTTTCATGTGAGTGTGCCTATTATATGACCCACAGAAGGGGGCCTTGGTGGGTGGAATCAGTGTATATTTTTGAACCATGGGGAGCCAATTATGAATATCGTTTGGTACTAAAGTGATGGATTGTAGTGTCAAGGACTCAAGGGTTCCCTTGCATCTTTGATCTAACAGGGTGGTTGAAGTGATTGTTTAGTCACTGGCGAGGTTCAGAGATTTTTGGAAAATTTCAATCTAATGATATCCCCATATCCCCCAAGTCTTTTTGCTCGTCAAGAAAGAGATGTGCTGACAACTCTGTGTATCATCATCCACGAAAGAACCCATGAAATCTCCACTTCAATGGTGGGAACTCAATAAGGGCCAAGCAATATCCTCACTGAACATGGATGGAAACTAGGAAGGACAATCCATCATTTGCATGGTCAAGTCGCTAAATTTTCATTGAATGTGAGCAAGGAGGAGGCTCTTCATCTTGGGTGAAGCTGGTGTGACTCCTGGAAGCACACAATCCACTCATAACCCTTCCACTGGTTGACAATCATGAGGAGGTTGGGTAGGAGAGGAATAAGAATTACTCTTGAGGAGAGGAGAGAATGTTAAGATTCTGGGGATGTTGTACCAGGAAGACCAGTGTTGAGGTGTTTGGGAAGAAGCTAATTAGACTGTTGGGACATAGACAAGTACTGGAGGTGCAGTGGTAGACTGAGGCACCAAGGATCCCACTGTGATAGGATGACAGGATAGTGATGTTACCCAATGGAGGGGTTGAGGGGAGAGTAGGGTAGGCAATGGGAGGGAAAAGATGAAATAGTTGTTAATCAAGGAGGTTTCTTCTCCATTTTTTGAAGTTGAGCGGGTTCATTGAAAATGTCATAATATTGTGAAGGTGCTAGGTTTGCCATGCTCCATCGATGAATCCTTAGGCACTCCAAGATTGGTTTACCTTCAGGTGGATTATAAGGACTAGATGGTGGAGTCTTGTTTGTTTACCAAATGCCCAGTGGGGGAAGGAACTACTTCATGAAGCTTGTGTTGAACTAAAATGAAAGGAATGGCAGTGACACAGTGACACGGTTGGTGCTGGAGAGTCCTACCTCCTATGCCAGTTAGTTGGAATACCCCTGTACATGGGGCGCATCCCTACCTTTGAAGCTATGGTAAAGCCCTTTGAAAGGATCTGAAAGGTCCACAACACCACGGTGGCAGCAATGAACCTGGAAGTAGCCTTCATGAGAGGGCTCAAGTTGTGGACAAGCTGAAGTTTCTGACCATGATAAGGCTCCTTTGTGGTGGAGAGTCCTATTGGCTTGGAATTTTCAAGGTGGGGTCACAGGACCCATCAAGCAAAAATGAAACATTGAGGATGGAGGAATCACGGTTTTTGGTGGTCATGAAGAAGAGAGGGGAGCTTGTGATACATTAATGGTACTCAGGTGTTTCTGCTACATAACAAAGGTTTCAGAAGAAGGAAGAAAGGTCAAGGGCCATTTCAATATTCAGATGTCCTGGCTAGTGCTGGAGAAGAGGAGGCTAATATTCTTGCTGGTGATGAGAAGCTCACTGGAGAAGACAATGCTGCGCAAGGAAAACAGCAGGGATCATGGAGCATGTTTCTGAAATGGAAGGGTCAATTGGTCAATGGCGAAGAATGGAAAGAAATAATGCAGAGGATCAAGAGAAGATATGAGATTGGATTGCAGATGTGGTAGTAGATAGATTCCAAAATTCAAACAGTGATCAAGCAGATGTTATCAAGATTTTGGTTGTTCTGGTTGGAAAACCCAGTACCAGACTGCTCTCAATTGCCAAGGAAAGAAGATCCCACCATGGGGACAACCAAGATCATGGGGAGAATGGTACTTACAATTCTGTAGCCCACCACAGCCTGGACATTTGGACCTAGCCTGTGATCATCAAACTTATGTACTTGGGCCAATGCGATCCCATTGGACCATTTAAATGGGTAGGACACAGGTTTACATGGTGCAACATACAAACACCCAACTCAGTCAAGACTGGACTAGATTCTTATTGATGGCTTATGGGAACAACACAGTCAGATTGTTGGCTCTAGCATGCATTGGGTGTTGAGTCAGATCACTAACTGCTGCTACTAGACACATCAGCAAAGCAGCAGACAAGCCCTTTCTGATTGCAAGATAGGTGGCTTGGAAATCCTGAACTTAGAGAACCAGGGAAGCAAGAATACAGAAATGAATAGCTTTTGCACAGAAACTCAGATGAATCAAAACAGTCATCATTGAGGCTGTTAGAGAAAATAATGTATTAGGTTTTTATGTTATAAGTGAGTTTAGTTCTACATTGTTTATTGTGTCTTTGTCTTCTCTATGTAGTTTCTATATATAATGGTCTTGTTTGCTTATGAAGTATATATCATTTTCATCCATTTCTTATATTTTAACATGGTATCAGAGTTTAAATTTTGAGAGTATAAAAGTGTAAAAGATTTAGATTGGGAAGAGGGAAATCATAGTCGTCAGCTTCCTCCCTTTCTACCATCACCATCAATCATCACCAACTCCCTACATCAACCGCCTATCTTCCTCATGTCCAGTCCCTCCCGTGCTTTTTGCCTTTACACTTCCATCTTCCTTTCTGACACCACCATAGGTTCTTTCCTCTTTGTTGGTATCTTCCTCCTATCTGTCCAATGTCTCTAGTACTATTGATCTTCTTTCAACCTTGCTGTTGACGAACTCTCCTAGCTGTCAATGAGTTGCTTTATCATCTACTAAAGTTGGCAGTCTAAGTGCAGTCGTATCTCTGATTGTTCACCAAAAGTGAGGTCTGAGATTGAAGGTGAGCTACCCAGAACCCCAACCATGTACCTCCTCTGCTCCACCCATCTCACTACCAACCTTTGGGAACATCATACTCATCAAGTCCACACCAATCTCATGTTCCTTTTGTCTGACGGCTCTACTACCTTTGCTAACATCATTGTTGTTGTTGCTTGTAGCCATCATCAGGGTTGTAGACAAAGGGGGAGGAGAAAGAAAAAAAAAAAGGAAAGTAGAAGATTTGAGGAGGATGAGAGAGAGAACGAGAAAAAAGAAGAAGAAAAAAAAGGGGGAGAGAGGAAAAGAAAGGAAAGAGAAAAAAAGAAAAGGGGAGAGAAGGGAAAATTTATTATTTTATAAAAAATTAGAAAAAAATGGTAGAAGTAAACAAAAAAAAAAAAAAAATTCAAAAAAAGATCTTGAGGGTAGTTCACATCCATCTACCTCTTTTTTAAAGATAAACCATGTGTTTATCTTTTCTATTGCCTCAATTGTATTATCAAATGGTTATTTTACTCTTGAATGAGATATAATTCTCAGATTAGCAATTGGTTTCATGTCTAAAATGTATCCAATGGTCATTCTATTGCCTAAGATAACGTTCTCAGATTACTTCCATTGTTGCTATTTCTGCTATAGGAATTAGCTTTTATATTCCTCTATGTATCTGTTATTTCTTGTTATATTTATTAAGTTATTATTTGAATTATCGAGTCTGTTACAACTTAGATGCTCTAGCTTGGAGGAGAGTGTTAGAGAAAATAATGTATTAGGTTTGTTGTAAGTAGGTTTAGTCTCACATTACTTATTGTAGAGGTCTTGTTTGCCTATGAAATATATACAAATTTCACCCATTTTATATGTTTCAACAGAATCCATGAAAAATACCAGCAGAAGTGCAATAAAAAAAGAAAGAAAGAATCATGAAACAATTGAGAACCTAGATTGTAAGTAGCTCAACAACCTTTAGAGAAAGGAGGAAATGAAGGAATAGATGCAAAAGAACTTCAGGTGCTGTTAGAAACAGAGGAGTTGTGGCAGAAATCATGTGATGAGTGGCTGAAAGAGGGAGAAAGCAACAAGAACTTCCTCAAATGTGCTAATCAAAAGAGGGCAAGTCAACAATATTTCTAGGGTGATGATCAACAACCAGATCTTCACTGGAGACAAGGAGGAGGGCAGTGTTACAGGACATCACAATGGACTGCCTGGTGGCCACCAAGGAAGAAGATGATGGGGGCTCAGAGCAACCATGGTGATGGCATTGTGACCCTTAGCTACTCTTATCTCAGCATCACAAAGCATCCTTAACAGCCAACCATCTCCTCAGCTTTGGCAGCATTGGCGCAAATGCAACAGACAGTAGGAGCAGCAGTGGCACCTTGGATTGGATGAAGGCACACATGCTAGAAGGCTCGAATTTAACCCAGTAGTGGATGAAGCTGCACATGCACAAAAGCTGGACGTAGCAATGTGGATTAATCTTCATTGTAGGATCATAAGTAGTTAGGATATAATCCTTATATCTGCAGCTGTGTTTTTTTAGTTCTCACCTTGATTTTCTCTTTTGATTGGATGGTCATGACCTTGTGCAATAGGGGATACCCTCATTCTCTGGTCTCTCTCTCTCTCTCTCCATCTTTGCTCTCCCTCTGTCTGCTCTCTCTCTCTCTCCAATATATCCACACTTCACCACACTCATCCAACTTCTATTCCCTCACATCCCCTCTCTGCCACTTTCGAAACTAATAATTATCAGTTTGTCATAATACAGCCAGAATAACTGACATTCTCTCTGCCTTACCAATAAAATTTTCATCTTGTTGAACCAGTTAGATTTCTTTTATACCTGTTACCAGAAAACCCAAGTTTGTGTGCCAGAAACCGGTGGCAGTGGTAATTTAGTTACGTAATCATTGTCAATTTTCTGTACTTTATTTGCTAAAAAAGTGACTAGATGATGCTCTGGGAAGTAGTAGGTGCTCTGCAGGAAGACATTGGGTAACCAATAACAATCCAATCATTGTGCTATTCTAAGATATGGTCTGAACCAAGGAACTGCTGAAAATGGTCATTCAGCAGCACCTGAAAAGCAAGAGGATGCCTTATGGACAAGAAGATACACTCAGGACTTTTTGCATGCTGAAATCCATTGTCCTTGCCAATTATCAAGGTCATGAGTTTGTGGGCAATTAGTTGTGGCTAGGCTATAACCACTAGTGGTCATGTAATATATGTGAGTGCTTGGTGAGGAGTGAGTGTCTGACCTTTGTACTTGGGAAACAGAAGACCACACATGCTTCCTCTTCATTGTGTAGCCCCATTTCCAAACACATGAACAGCATAATCTCTTTTCAAGTTTGTGCTTGTGGTCCATTTTCAAAAAAACTTATTAGAGAAGGAAAATTCTATGGTCCTTTTGTTTGCCTCACGGAGGAATAACCATTGATTTCAACTTGATTTTGTATCAGACTTTGATACGTTAAAAAAATGTTCTGATAAAATTTTATAATGTTGAAGTCATGTATATCAAATATGGTAAACAAAATAATTTTTTATTAACAAATTACCATCTCAACATTGATTTTGATGTCAATTCAACAACTCAAAAAATTGACACATGTTGAAAAAAAATTGTAGATGTGTTGATATTTAATTCCTTGGGAATAACTACCAATATTGAAATCCTTTGTAGCCTGACAGTTGAAAAGACAATTTATGTAGATTTTTTTTGCAGATTCACTCGTACCTATCCTGAAACAAGTTGAGAAAGGAGAAGCATTTCCTTGTATTCAGTTCTGGAAATTTGCAGCTGGTCCTGTTCTTGCTCATGATCCCTTTACATCCTTGATGTGGATTCTTTTTTCTCTTCCCCTTCCATTTATGTTGTCTACAGGATCATTCCTATCTCTTGTACATCTTTTCTACATTGTTTGTGTTGTTCAGGTATGTCTTGTTTGTTGAAGGTAGTTGGAAGGACTGCAATATTTAATAAAGTTTTTTTCTTAATCATGATTTCGTTTCAAACTAACCTAGCTCATTATATTGTAGGCTTTGATTACGTGTCAAAGAACACACCAGTATGACAAAGCTAGTATCAATGATTCTGGTTTATATGATATTTGCATGACTGTGGGTGGGTCTAGTGTTGCTGGGATGTACTTTGCTTCAAGCCATTTTGATGCTTCTTCCACATTAACTGATATGATCCGTAAATTCACCTTTCCTTATCTCAGAAGGTGTGCATTGCTCTCATTGTTGCTGAAATCATTATCGTCAGCCTCATTCTGTGATAATCATGATGAGTTGACTCTTGGCACGGGAAATATTGCCTCCTGTAGTACTGACAGTCTTCAGGCAGATATAGGGGGAGCCAATGAATTAGAGAATATGTTTCAAATTTGTTCACTGGATATAGTTTTCAACAATAAACTTGTGCAATCTTTAGCTTTAAAATGGTGTGAACACTTTCTTCAAGTCCATGAAGCTTATAAGCCTGGGAATGTGTTATACTCCACCACTGCTGTACCTTTCCAGCTTATGCAGCTCCCATTACTTTATCAAGATCTATTGGAGAGGTTCATATATCACGTTTTGTTTTGCAATTGTCTAAATAAATTTTCTGTCTGGTGACAGATGCATTCTCCTTTACCAGGTATATCAAAAGAAAGTGCATTGATTGTGGAAATATCCCTGAAGTACCTGCACTTTGCTTGCTGTGTGGGAGGTTATGTTCTAACCGGAGGCTTTGCTGCAGGTTTTCATTTCCTCAACGGGCTTGTGCATGTGGATTTAGCAAATGTATAGTTTTAACCATACTTATCAAGATGTGAAGGCACTAAGAGCCTTAAGACATTAGTATGCATGATTCGTATGCATTAAGGGTACCTAGACACCATACATAAACAAAAAATGGTGGCCCTTACGTATTTTATATCTTCATATTTAATTATAAATGGGTATATCCATTGTAAACTCAGGTTAACACTAAGTATTAATATACAAAAATATAGAACAAATATATTAAAATACAGCAATAATTATAAATATTTAAAATAAAATTAAGAAAAATATTATATGGATGCTGATTTTTTTGCTTCTGGCAGTGCAAGTGAATGCAAAAGTCACTCAACAAAATGTGGTGCTGGAATTGGTATATTTCTATTGGTCAAGGTATTTTAAAGTTTCTTAATTTTTTGTGAAGGAAAAACCTTTTTTGAAAAATATCATTGGTCCTGACAATATTTTTGGCTCAGTAACTGAATAATGATATTCCACATTAATAATTTGTTTGTTGTTTTCAATTTCCAGGAAACAACCATACTGTTGCAGCGATCAGGTCGCCAAACAATTTGGCCTTCTCTCTACCTGGATGCATTTGGAGAAGAGGTAAATAATCTCCACAATTAACCCAAAATACCATATTTTTTTGAACTTATTGAGATCAAGGCATTGATTGTTATTGTTGTTATTTGATATATAATATATTCTCCTTGCTCTATTTTTTAGGACCATGATGTTTATAGGGGAAGACCATTGTATTTGAGCAATGAGCGCTATATGGTCCTTACAAATTTGGTAACTTACATCACTTCTCCCTTCTTTCCCATTTTTCTTTATCTGTTTTGCATGACCATGAATATTATGGTACACTTTCTTTATAAGGTACAAAGTGCAACATATGAGCTATCTTGAATTTTGTTTCTGAGTAGAGTTTATTACTGATTTCAATACAAAGTAACAAGTATATTTGCAAGTTTGAACTATAAAAGCACATGAAATTCAAATAATTTGCTTATGAGTTATGTAACAAATTTCCTTTTTGTGTTTGCGTATCTTAGGCTTTTACCCTTATATATTTATAATACTTACCAAAGGCATTTTATGATAATATTTTGGCTTAAGTTGGTGGACTGACTGAATTTATTTCCTAGGTGTACCCTTAGAATTGCTTATACAGTATAGAAGTCCATTTTTCTGAATATTTTTTTTTTTCAAAAATGTATTAAATTTTGAACTAAAGCTATAAAAGATGGCTTTCGGGGGAAAATAAAATATATAAATTGGCTAAGTCTAGAAAAAGAAAATCTAGAGATTTAAGTCAAGTGTATTAAGGATGAAGATAGTAAAATTTTAGTAAATGAAAGTAAAATAAAGGATAGTATAGGTATTTTAGTAAAATTTTTGATGAATCTACTATGGAAAACTCTTACATGCACAATTTGGGTAATAGTGCAAGGGGTATAAATTATAGGTATTTTAGAGAAATTAGTAATTTAGAGGTAAAAGAAGCTATTAAGAAAATGAGATGTGGAAAAACTATTGGATTAGATAGTATCCCTTTAAGGGTTGGAATATTTGAGTTGGAGTAAAGATTAAGTGGTTAATTACGATTTTAATATAATTTTATAAATAAAAAAAAGGCAAATGAATGGAGAAAAAGTTCTTTAATAATTATATTTAAGAATAAGTAGGGCATACAAAATTTTAATAATTATTGTGGTATTAAGTTGATGAGTTATATTATGAAACTATACAAAGAGTAATTAAGTAAAGACTAAGGGGTATAACTAAACTCACAAAAAATCCATTTGGGTTTATGTAGTGTGGGTCAACAATGTAAGTTATTCATTTACTCTAACAATTGATAGAAAATTTTGAAGTTAGGGAAAAGGACCATATGGTTTTTATTGATTTAAGCAAATACTTATGGTAGAATACCTAGAATATTATTGTGGTGGATCTTAGAAATAACATGAGTATCTATAGGATATATTGATATTATAAGAATTATATATAAAAGAGCGATTATTAATGTTAAAACTATAGTAGGAGAAGCTAACATTTGTTTACACCAAAGAGTTTCTTCCAATCCATATTTGTTTGTTTTAGTTATGGATGAAATAATTAAAGGAATTTATGAAAAATTATTCTAATGTGTGTTATTTGTTAATGACATAATTTTGATTAACAAAAGTAATGCAGGAAGTAGTTGTAAATTAGAAATATGGAGAAAGTCCAAAGAATTTATATTAAGTAGGTTAAAAATTGAATATAGGGAGTGTTGGTTCAACCAAAATAGGAATATTGATGGATATATACCAATTAAATAGTCATGAAATTCATAATGTAAGACTTTAAAATACTTAGAGTTTATAATAAGTAACTATGGGTAAATTATAAAGAATGTTATTTATAGGATAAAGTAAAGAAATGCTTTTGATGTGTTATGTGATAGGAAGATATCCTTAAAATTAAAAGGAAAATTTTATAAAACTACTATTTTCTTGGTTATGTTGTATGATTTAGAATACTAGACTACAAAGCATACATTAGCGACCATCCTATGTGATCATTTCAAATTTTAATATTACTATGGTAGTGAGAACATTTGGAGGCTCAATGTTTTGCATAAACTTCAATCTAGTAATGGTAATTCTGAGACATTACTAATGGAAGTATGTGGGGAACAAGAGGACTAAATGCTTAGTGATTTGAAGCTATTGTTAGGATTGAAAAGCTTCACTAGAAGGGGTGAATAATGATTTTGTAATTTTAATCAACTTTTAAATCAATTCATCAATTTATTCAACGGATATGCAATGCAGAAGTGAAAGAATAGTAAATAAAACAAAATAAAGGCATATCACAGGAATAACAATATTTATAATAATTCATCAAATAACAATCTTTTTGAACCTATAACATATCTGATATTGTTTTGAGCCAACACTTAATCATTTACACCAACATTATTATAGGCTAACACCACCCCTGTCACCTTCGTCAATTCCACCAAATCTACCCTTTGCTAATTTTGTCAAGTTTGATGCCTTGGCTAATTCCTTAAGTTTGCCTCCTCACTACTGAGTCCTTATCACAATTTGGTGAGCCCTTACTACAACCTAGTAAACTAAATTCTACACTTAAAAATGAGGAAAACTTATAACCACAAAAGTTCTACTTCCCCTTTGATGTACTCTTGAATGTAACCTTTTTCAACCTTGAAATGCCTCCAATATCCTTGGAGAATTATGAATGATGGTCAAAATTGTTGGTGGTCCCAATAGTATATGTTGCATGGTATGGGGATAAAGTTTTGTAACCTAGAAGAGAAGACACAATAGCTAGATTTACTTTTTATTTTTAGTGGATTCAGTATACTGTTTATTTAACCGTCACTTGGATTAGTATACGGATTGGAATTTTGGTGTAGAAAGATCAATATGCCTATTAGAAAATTAGTATACCAAATGTTCTAAGCCTTAGATCATGATGAAACAAATGGTATAGTATTTTTTTAGTAATGGTATGTTATTTCTTCTCTAGTAAGCATCTGTAGGTTTGTCTTCCAAAACAGTATTTCAAACTTGGTAATCAATATGCTATTCTTGGTAAAATGGTGTGCTGGTATCAAAATTGGTACCTTGATTTGGTTCCAATGCCTAAATGCACTCCTAGTTTAGAAATCAGTATTCCATTTTCAAAAATGATATTTTGATTTATTGGCAATATGACTACTTAGCTAGATGCATGAATGAATTATTGTAAATGTTCAATCTAAGTGCATGCATCTATCTTATACATCCTATATAATATATCTAGTATGAAAAAACATCAAAAATATTACAAAGTTTCCTAAGGATGTACCCACCATTATTGCATCAATAATTTAGGTAATTCAAGTCTTCATGTATTTTCTTGTTCTTTGGTCCTTCAAGCTTCTCTCTATCTTCACTTGATTTGTCTTGATTTTCATGAGCTCCTTACTTGTCTTGTATCTTCATCTTTATTTTCTTTGCTTGACTTTGCACTCTTTTCAGTTTTCCTTGCATTTAACTTTTACCTATATGTATTATTAAATTTTGTATCATCAAAACTTCATGAGAAATTTTTTTTAGCAACTTTCTTTAAATAGAATTGTATCTAGCATACAAAGAGAAATTTTCTTATTGATTCAAGTTGTTTTTGCAAACTTTTAAATGTCACATCATATCTAAATTTTATTACAATGGTTAGTATCATTTTTTTTCCCTGATGATGCTAATATTAAATGCAATGACAGGTGGCATCTCATGGACTTGACCATAGTTCTGAAGTTCTTCGGCGGACAAATACTAATTTCTATAGTTTTGAGTAGAAATTAGAATCCTTCCAGCATGCTGAAGTCAGATTCACCAATTTTCGAGCAATTTCTGACAATTGATGCGTGGGTTTTGAGATTTTTTATTGTGGGTGTGTATTTGATTGGGAACTTTGTTGTGGTAATGCATGCATTAGCAACTGCCAACCATGGGCTCCCTTTTGTGAAGATAAATGTCGGGAAACTCAAAAGCAACCTAGTTGGAAAGGTGAACTCTAAGAGAACTTGGTATGTTTGCTACTTTTTTTTAGTTGTCTAAACCTTTATTTTCTATTTGCATTATAATCTTGCATCTTGTTTTGTTGTTCCATAAGTAAGATTCCTTTCAAGTTCTAATGATGATACCACATTCTTGTATAATGCAGGAAAAATTTTGTATATTCTGTTATCTGTTAATCCATAGGATATCTTGTTTAAGATGTATAATTTGGTTTGCAATAGATATCATCATGCTACATTGACGAATTTGAATTGTTACTTTTTATTTGTGTCACAGGCTTTCCGTTTCTCATCTTAAGTTCAGATTCCCTTTCAAATTCTGATCTTGACGCTACATGTTTAATTGACTAAGCAAGAACTCATATTTTTTGTGTTAGTGTGTAACCTAGAAATCATGGTTTAATACATGATTTTGTTTGCAACTGGAAGTTTTCATTATTTGCTATTTATGCGTAACTATGAAAAAGGATTTGAGTGCATGAGTCATGATGAATCAATTATGCCATATTTAAGTAAAAACAATGTTTTTGTTATTCTACACCAAGATTGTTATGTGCATGCCTGTTTATATACAAATTTTCTAGAATATACTTGAATATAGTTTTCCAATAGACAGGTTTAGTTCAAGGGTCCTTTTTAAGTTTATATTTGTTTATCTTGATTCTGAATGAAATAACTAAGGAAATTCAAAGAAAAATATCTTGGTGTATGCTATTTGTTGATAACATACTTTTAGTTGGTGAAAGTAAGTTAAGAATTAATTCTAAATTAGAATTATGGAGTGATACTTTAGAGTCTAAAAGATTAGATTAAGTAGGTTAAAAACTGAATATATGAAATATAGGTTTAATGAAAATAGAGATGATGATGTAAGTATATATACTTAGATGACTATAAGATTCATAAAAGTAACATTTTTATGTACTTAGGGTCTATAATAAGTAGTGATAGTGAAATTATAGAGAATTTTATTTATAGGATTTAAGTAGAATGAATGAAGAGGATATGATGATATCTTTAAAATTAAATGGAAAAGTCTATAAAACTATTATTCACTTAGTTATACTTTATGACTTAGAATGCTAAGTTGTAAGTGTAATCATATGCAAAAAGTTAGTGTTGTTGAAATGCACATACTTAGATGAATGTTAATATTATAATGAATAAGCTAAAAAATGATTTATTAGGAATAAAGTAGAAGTTGCATCTAGATAAGAGAAAATCAACTCAGGTGGTTTGTTAATATCTTTAGGAGATTAAGGAATGTACCAATTAGAAGAAGAGAATTATTTAGTGTAAAAAAAATTAAAAGAAATAGAGGTAAACTTAAAACTTCTTAAGAAATGTAAGAAAATATTTAAATTTATGTAATTTAACCAAAGATTTGGCATTAAATAGAAATACTTGAAAGAAAACGATTTATGTGATTGACTCTACATGGTAAGATTATGCCTTGGATTGTTGTTAAATGTGCTTGCCATGATTTGGTATATACCAACAACGACTACTACCATTTGAGTTATAATTCTATGTAATTGGGTATATATGATATATACCATTTTCTTCTTTTTGTTTCAATATCATAGATAGTCTAGCTAAGGATTGAATATCATATTTCTTAATGAGAGAATATCAAGTCTATGATGAGAAGGTCATTGGCGTTGTCCATTTCACTCAAGACAGACTTTTGAACTTGATGTGTAGTAAACAACATTGTTACAAACGAATAGGGCATGTGGGCTTTGTGGATGGAGTTACAAAAGGTTTTTTCATGCATAATGTGCCTTCATTGAGGAGGATGCAACACATTAAAGCTACTTGAGATCTAGGGTTACATGTTTTATGCAAGAAGGGAAAATAATTTTTGATGGTAAACTATGGTCAAGGGGTATTTTCATCTTAAAAAGTTCAATTCCTGTAAAAATGAAACAAGTGGTCCAAAGTTGTAAATCCAAGTTATGAATGGGTTTTTTTATTAAACTATTTTTTTTATTTTGACCTAGTTCAACTTGAAAATGAAAATATTATTTTTGTAAAATTTGGAAGTATTTCCTATTGCAATTAAAGATAATGTGATCACTTACATGGATACATTGTGTGTGCGTGCTTCTCATTTCTATATGGCATGCTAATTATACATTTCTATATATTAAATATAAGCTAGTGATTAGTTCATGCAATTGCGTAATGGAAGCATAGATTTATAAACTTTCTATCATTCTTATTGTAGTATGAATAGGAGCTCAAAGGTCAAAGCTTAATTTTGTTTTTGCAAATTATTTGTAGGATAAAACCCAAACTATCTTTTTGTTATGTGTTGACCAAAGGAACTGGTACACTCAACTCGAAGATAGTGTAAAAGGTTGTCGGACTTTTGAAAAGTTACTCTCCTGGATATTTCTGCCCACTGATGTGAGGCCAAAAAGGTAAAGTAAAATTACATATTTACATGCCATTATCAAATGTCAATCCATGTAAAGATGTGAAATGAGCGATTAGTAAAAATCTGTTTGCTTATTTAATGGTTCACGCAGTTGCATATCAATGTGTTTTGAATTGAACAGGCCAAGGTATGTTACGTACCTTTCGTTGTGAAAGCAGCGTGACTCTGGTCTGTGCTGATTTTTATATTCATAAATACACTCTCTTAGCAAAATTTTAGCATACACCTGTCTGTTGTTTACAATTATAAGTTGACACTTTTAAGTTTATTTTCCAGTTATATCCTTCATAATGAAAACAAATTCAATCACCTATGAATCGTTTCTAACTGACATTGTTGTTGCCCACATTCTCTGATGTTATTGTCATTTTTCATTCTCGATCATTGCTGTTGCTGTTAGAATTGTTTTCACTCGTTACCACCATGTTTTGGTAATTGTGGTTTGATGTGGCAGATGGTTCTGTGTGGTAGTGTGTTAGGTGGGGACTGGTGCAGAAGTTGATCCATCACAGATTTGCTTAGATTTCATGATTTTGTGTGTTAGATTTCATGACTCTCAACACCCAGAGCATGGTGGATGACAAAGATAGATCTCATGTTTATAGGTGCAACTCTAATTCTATTTCTAATAAAATCATTTTTTAGTTTATCCTTTATACCATTACCATTCATCCATCTAAGCAGACATATCTCACCAATACTAAGTTTTTACATATGTTCATGTTTACGATCTAGCATTCTAAGTCAAAGTATATATGAGTGAGCAGTAGTTTTATAAAATTTTT
Source organism: Cymodocea nodosa (assembly GCA_036874045.1). Classification (NCBI taxonomy): domain Eukaryota; kingdom Viridiplantae; phylum Streptophyta; class Magnoliopsida; order Alismatales; family Cymodoceaceae; genus Cymodocea; species Cymodocea nodosa. The sequence goes on from CM072338.1 coordinate 24,884,864, forward strand.
CTCTTAATATTAAAGTTATCTTCCCATGTACTTCATCCATCATACTTTAATCCTATGAATAACATCCTCTATAATTTCATTATTGCTACTTTTGCAGATCTTAAGTATTTAAAATTTTTCTTTTATAGATCTTATGACCATCTAAGTACATATTTTCATTATTTTTCCTATTTGTTGTAATAAACTAAAATTCATGTAAATGATAAAAGATAAAAAATCACATTCTGAACGATTCTGAACCTATTACACTAAATGAAAATTAAAAAACCCCAGTACATCGATCTACAACAAACCAGCATTCTCTTTTATAGCATTGTAAATGATAAAAATAAAAAAATCACATTCTAAATGATTTTGAACGTATTAAGTAAATGACAAGATTTAAAAAAATCCTAATCTACTGATCTACAGCAAATGAGCATTCCCTTTTATAGCATTGCAAATAATAAAACATGTACATGATTCACATCTTAAATGGTCCTGAAAAAAATCATAGTAAATTACAAATATAAAAAAACCAACCTAATCTGCAGTAAATAAGAATGACAGGAGGGACAGCTCACAGTGTCAACAGTGGCAGCAGCGGCAACGTGACGGCAGATGGAATGCATCTGGAGTTTATGCATGTTGTGATGGATGTGGCCATGCAAGTGTTTTTTGGAGAGATGTTATTTTAAATTTATGGTAATTTTTATTTTTATATTGGTTGGCTTCTGGGCTACTGAATCCAATTAAGAAAACATAACCGGTTGACCTAATACCACTATGTCAACCAGTCAGGCCGCCTAAATGGTACAACTATGGACCTGAGAACTAGCAGACCTACCAGTTTTCGGTCTGACCAGTTGAACTAGCCAGTCCGGTCCTGCTTTGATAATAGTGGTCAGTGGTAATTAGAGGGTTAGGGTGCAGGCCTTGGGTTGGTGTCGGGTTATCTTCAAGGCTGTTACTGACGTGATGGTTGTTGAGAGGTAAAGTAGTATCCGCAGGAATGGGACAGACACTAGATGAATTGGTGGATGTGGTGGATTGACTTGGAACATTAGGAATGGTCGAGTCATTGGGACTAGTTGGAGGTTTCCTAGTGGCAGTAGCAAAATTAATCCACTCAAAAGTTACAAATTCAGTATCAGAAGTAGGGTGTACTTGAAAAGCTGTAGGATTAGTAATAAGGAAAACAAGATTCATAAAAATGACATGACCAATAAGGACTTTACCTATCAATGGGTAGAGACATTTGTATCCTTTATGATGAATGCTATAGCCCAAGAAAACATAAGACACGGACTGGACTGAATTTGTTCGTTTTTTGAAACTTAACGTAGGCAAAACATCGGCAGTGATAAGTTCTCATGCAGTTATAGTCAGGATATTTACCAAACAAAGCAAGGGAGAGACAAAATCATCATCGCAGGAGCATGGTTTACTTGAAAATCTATTCAGAAAATAAATAGTAGTAGGAAAGCTTTGAACCCAAAATTTCTTGGGCACAGAACCATAAAAAAGCAAAGAGTGGTCCATTTTAGTGATTATTCTGTGCGTTCTCTCTGCCATATGATTTTGCTTAGGAGTGTAGGGGGCAGGAGAGTTGCTGGGCAATCCCAGAATTTTATTTGAGGTAAGTTTACCTCCATCGTCAAATTGAAAAAGTTTGATGTTTTTATCAAACTGCCTTCTAACATTTTTTCAAATAAAAGAAAGCATTCACAAAAGCCCAATTTATTTCTCGAGGAATAAAACTATAGGTAAAACTGAGTATGATCATCAATGAAAACTACATAATACCTATAATGTTAAGCAGAAATAACAAGGGTAGGGTCCTAAGTGTCACAATGAATCTTTTTAAAATAATCAGAAGCGTTACTATCACTTAGAGAAAAAGGAAGTTTTGACTCTTTCCAGACTGGCGATCCTCACAAACATTATTTGAATCCCAATTTTTCACAGTAAGAAGTCCAGAATTATGTAATGATTTTAAAGAAGTTTCCTAGCATGACCATGACGTTTATGTCAAATAGAAGCATTTACAAAATTTCCAACATTACTAAAAAGGCAGTCTGCATGGCATGGCGTCCTTGAGAATGTAGCTATTTCCTCATCTTTTTCCAATGCCAACAAGTCCCCTGTAGATCTGTATTTGATTATGAAATCCACATCAGAGAACTCAACATTACAAGGCGTATCAGATGTAAGTCTACTGACAGATAAAAGCTGATTTATGCTGGGAAAATTTAAGACATTTGATAGTTTAGGTTTTTTGTTTTAATATGGGCAGTTCCATTACCATTGATAGGAAGATGAGTTCCATTTGCAATGACAAAAGAGTCTAAAGCAGAATAGGATTGACGATCATAAGTTTACTTATGTTACCTGTCATACGGAAGGAAACTCCAGGGTCGGTAAACCACTCATCATTATTAGAATTATCATCATGCACAGTAGAGTGGCCTTTGTCCATATCTTGAAGTTGGTAGGCATGATCAAATTTATGTCAGTACCTTAAAGCATCGTGCTGATGTTTATTACAAATTTGACAAGTATCATGTTTCTTTTCATCTCCATTTTCATTCTTAGCAACATGACTGTTTGAAGGCTGAAAGCCTTTTCCCCTATAAGGAAAGTTGCCACCCCACGTTTTTGTTAGAAAAATGACCACCCCTGCCTCTCTAATTTCAAGTTTTCAACAGCTTCTGTTGTCATTTTTATTGGAAAGAATGCTATCTCTTGGCCCTCACTACCATTGTTTATCTTGACTTGAGCTTCATTGCTAATTCAACATAGTGACAACTGTGGCTTAAGGACGAAGGGGTTCCAGGATGGAGGTGACAGAGGATTCGTATTTGTCACCAAGACCATTGAACAATCAAAGGGTTTTGCTTTGATCTCCAACTGGCTTCCTGATGGCATTTAGCTCATGGCAGATTCCTTTAAACTGTCCAACGTATTCAACAAGAGTAGGAAAGGCAGACCTCTTGAGGGATTGGACTTGATGTAAAAGAAGAAACTCCCTTTCTGTAGAATGTTCAGCGAACACTCATTGCAAGGTGTTCCAAACCTCTTTGGCAGATTTGACCCTGATGACCAATGCAAGAACCTCTTTAGACAATGTTTCATTTTATCTATCCCCTCACAAATGGATGCGTCTTTAACTCTATACAGATTACTTCTCAATCTGATGAGGAACTAGAAGAATCTGATGAGGTCCATGAATTTTCTTTTCTTTTGCGCCACATTTCATCAGATTCTTTATAGAGTATTTTTTGTCCACTTCTTTTTCTTCCCTGGAGTCGCACTCTCAATGATCTTCATAGAGGTGGCTTTATTAATCTATCCAAGTCAATCACTTGGGATTTCACAAGTCTCAAAAACCGAGTTTCCCAGCAAGCTGGACGTGCTCAATTTTATGGAAATAAATTTTGAGATACTGACTGACAGGATGGAAACTTATCTTGAGCTTTCTTGCTCCCTGGACTTTGCATGGTCTCCTTAAAACCAAGCTCGTCTCCCATATCCATGGCTATCATTGGATCTCAGAGCTTTGAGACCATGCTGAAGTTGATCCAACAAAGCTTTGCTGAGATTCCATGATGCAATCGCTGGATAACTTGCAAGATGCAACACCCACGATGCACTGAAAGACAAAAATGGAGGACAATAGGGTTTTGGGATGTGTTTCTCAATCCTACCTCATGAGCCTTATATGGCAAAAATAAACATACATGGATGCAGGTTTTCGAAACCCAATTACACTAGCATTATACATTATTAGTTGGAAGCTATGGCATGTAGTCCTTAAGAAAATTAAAAAGCATAAAAAAGTTTACAAGGTTAATTCCTTATCATGCTGTTAACTGGCCAATAGTCTTGTTAAGCATGTATGATGTCCTTAATAAGGATAAATTCAGTAGATAAGGCCGAGGTTTAATTGAATTTGCATGGAATTTTACTGCCCGAAAGAGAGTATTTCCTAGTATTCAAACCCATGATCTCTGGGGTTAACTATTATGAGACCTTACTATTGTGTCAAGGCTTGTCCTTGTATTTCACACTTAATACTAGTCACTAGTGCTAACTTATCGGTTTGAACGCAATTCTAGTGAGACCCAAATGTTGTGGTTTAGGAAATTCAAATCTGAGATAAAATTTATAAACCAGTTTCAAAAAAAATAATTTTTTCTTAGGCATACAGTTTAGCAATATGTTATTTGGCATGATACGTACTAATGAGAAATTCCATATGTGGTGACTGGAACGGAAGAATCTAAATTATGATGATGAACATGGGTTTGGATCAAGACCGGATGCTGAGGCATTCCTGTTTATTTTGTGTTGCAAGCATATCTACTTTAATGTCTTCATGTGACGGTCGTATATGTATATCTCTCAACTCTCAACCTCACTGTGTTACATTGAAACTCTCCATTTCTTGGGGACACTGCGACCATAACCAGAGAATTTTACCATCCTGAGACCTCTTAGCTTCTTTGCTTTTGCCGTCATAATAACGACCTTATTTGGTGCTTGATCTCTTGATTGTTGTAGATCGTTACAACCATAGGTTCTGACAAGCTTATGCAAAGCCATTATGGAAATGATTGGACCTTGCCATCACGGTTATTATTGGCGATTAGGTTTCGTTATTATGATTGTTGCTGTGTTTTAGTGAAGCTTATATGGTAAAACCATTGGTTTATGGATCACGATCAGTTTTGAGTTTCTGTGACTGAAGTTCACTTCCCCTTGTGTCAAGATGTACAAGAAAAAATTCCTTTGTTATTTTTTCGGAGCAGCCTATGGTATCCTTGAGGTATTACAAGTTTTCTTGGGTACTAAAAACCTTAAATCTTAACCATGTATTCAAATTTTCAAATGCATGTATGATATTATTTCTTTGCGAGGGAGACGATGTTTATCATAGAATTTTCTTTTGAATATTTGCTTCTCGTTTCGGTTGCATGAGTTTGTATGTGTTGGACTATTTAAAATGTAAGAAGCAGAAAAATGAACCGAGTTCGACCAGAGTTGTGCGGTTTCATGATAAGCAAAAAATGCATTGTACCAGCAAGCATGTACCGGTGAGCAAAAAATGCGGCACAGATGTTCGGCCCTTTTTTGGCCTGTAAATCCTGCATTGTCCTTTATATTTTTGGAAGGTGGCATATGTACCGGTGTCGTGCTTTCTTCCGTTTCCCGATGAGGTTCATCTTCGTCACCCAGGCTGAGGTTTAATGATTTAAAAACTTTTTTGTGATTTAATATTCATTCACTGGCCGTCTCAGATTTCTTGCTTGCAATTTTCATTATAGATGTTACTATGGATGACGGTAGTGACTGCGACATATAAATCAGGATTATCAAACAGTCCTGATCGTAAATGACCCTCAATCATAACGTTCTCTCCTTTCTACCAGTATTAAGATTCCTATAAAGTATCAATATTAAAAGCCAAAAAATAAAAAAAACAAAAGTTAAAAGAGAGAGAGAGAGGGAGGGAGAGAACTTTCGCAATCTCCACCCATACTACTCTCCGTGTCCATTTCTCGCATCACATTCCTACCTCTGCTCACGCATTAGTCCCTTCAATTTTCACCGCTGCGGACGCATCTGCATTGCCACTATCATATAACCTGCGATGCACATTTCCTTCGTTGTCTATCTCTAGTTCCTGGGGGAAAGCTCCCTCTCACTGGTCGAGTCTCTAGCAGCACCATGTGTGGGTTTGTGGTGGTGCCGTTGTCATGGAGTGAGGAAATGTGAATGGCTGACCTAAGGAGTGTGAATGGCAGCAACGGCTCACCGTCATCATCTTCCTGTTTCCCTTCTATTCTCTGGAGAATTCTCTTTCTTACTATCCATTCTCACCTTAGGGGGCGTTTGTGCTACCATGACATGTTGGGAAATGGTATGATTTCTGTTCATTTCTTGTATTTGCATTGTTTGTGCGTTCAATACATGGAGGGAAATCATCTCTCTCCATTACCCCCGGATGGGAAAAAAAAATTCCTCTCTCCCCCCTTGATAATAGAAGGAAATTGTCAGACATTCTCACTCCTTGCTCTTGCTCATCATCTACTTCTGCTCTTGTCTCTCGTCTCATCTTCCTCCCATGTCAAGCTCTTTTGTTTCCTTCTCTTGCTTGTTTGTTTCTGCTCCTTGCTCGCAAGTTCTCACTCCCGCCTCATGTTCTATCTTCCTCTTGTGTCGAGCTCTTTCATTCTCTACTCCCACTCCTCTAGTGCATCGATGGCATTGTTGGTGGACTTTAGGCTCTCGAACATGAGGCACCTTTAAATGACTAGTTTGTTGAGCTTCACCACATTGATGTTGTTCAAGGAGTAGACCTGTAGTTTCACATAGTCCACCATCCTCAACTCCATGAGGTTCTTTGGAAGTTGGACAAAGGTTAGGAGGCTGCAACCCTCCATTAGAATGGTGAGTTGCGAAATCCAATTGGGACAGGAAGTGCCATTGAAGCCATAGATCTCCAAGCATTAGAGTGCCAAGTGTAGTTTCAAGGACTCAAGTATTGCGGCAGCAACATTGTGGGACCATGTGTTTAGCACCTTCTTGTGTTGTCTTCTCTTTCTAAGAAAGTAGATTATCATGGTGCTTCTCCTTTTTTCGATGTCGAGAATTAATCTCTTCTTCTGACTATCATTGTCGCGGCCCCAACACATCTGGCTTTTTTGATGTCCTCCTCGCTTTGCACAACCTGTAGATTGTTGATGCAAAGGCAGCCTCTTAGTTGATTGACATCCCTTAGCTTGACAATGTTGTTGCTATTCTGGTTCTCCAAGCACAATGTATTACTATATAATACATTGTTCATATTTAATCATTTAAAAAATTTCAATTAATATGTTTCTAATCATTTCCAACAAGTAAGCAAATATAATGTCAAAATTTTTATCATTTTTTGACGTGCATAAATAATGTTTCATTTTTTACCATTTCCTATTATTTCTCGACATACATAAATAATATTTCATTTACTACCATGTATTGTCATGTTTTGCTCTTTCTATTTCTTATAATTTCTTATATCTCCTGTTATTTCATTTCTCAATGGAAAACGTGCACAGATGGACCCTTAGTTGGGGTCCTAGTCCCATAAAAATGATTTAGAGCGATCCATTAATAGAGCGTATTCCTAATGTGATGCATTATATTATACTAATATATAATACCTTCATAAATAATAGTCCTTTGTAATTACAGTATCAGTGATGTTATCGGCTAATGGCATATTTCAAAAGTAAGGCATCGATTTTTAATAAAGCCACTCAACTTTCTTGGATAGGTTTTGAATGGTTCTAGAAAACCAGGATGACTCGTAGTTGGAAGAAATGCAGCACCGGCTGGATAGGTTTAGCCTCCCTCATGATTCACCATCACAAACATGCAATTCCCTGGACGATTCTTTTCTTTTTTTGACAAGTCCTGAAGAATTCGTTTTCGAAAATCTTGGAAAAGTCTTCTCCTCGAGTAGAAACTGAGATCATAAAATCATGACGTTTTTCCAAGACTTCCAACAGTCTGGACCACCAACCAAATATGCAAATTACCAGATTGAAGCATTTGATTCCTCTTTTCTTTGTTCCGAGAAAAAGACCAAAACCAGCAGATTTTGCAGAGATGTCAGCAAGCCGAATCTAATTTTCAAGGTTCCTGATATCGGATTTTCGCATCAGCAACTGCTTTACAGACCGATTCACCTAGATACAAACCACGGGCAGTTGCTTGATCGAGCAGAGATTTGGCCTCCTGCCACTTCCCATCCTTGCAAAGAACACGAACTGTCCAACTATAACTGGCAACATTGGGAACCATCTTGTTAGCTATCATCTCTTGAATTAACCTTGAGGCCCTAAAGGAGTTTCCTTGCTTACAGTACCCAAAAATTATTGTGTCATATATCACATTGTTTGGTTTTATGGACATGTCCATCATTGATCTGAACAGCTTCCATGCGTCCTTCATGTTACCTCCTTGGCAAAAGCCATGTATCAGTGTTCCATATGTATGAGCATCCAACTCCATACCAGACCTCTCCATGGAATTGTACACCGCAATGGCCTTCTCCATGTCACCTTCTTTGGCCAATGCATCAATAAGAATGGTGTAGGTGATTTTGGTTGGACGCAACCCTCTGTCCTCCATTTCTCTATAAAATTCAGCTGCCTCGGTTAATTTCCCAACCCGAGAGAATCCAAAAATGAGGCAATTGTATGTAATATCATTTGGAGAACAGCCACTCTTTTTCATTCTATGCAACATATTCTTCGCCTCTGCCAACCTCCTCGCTTTACAAAACCCATCTATGAGCACATTAAACGTCACGGTACTCGGCACAACTCGCGATCTCATCATTCCTCGCAATAACCTCACGGCATTTCCTAGTTTCCTGAGTCTGCATAGCCCATGCATAAGCGTATTATAGGTCACGACATTGCGTATGACTCCCTCGCTACCCATTTCATCAAATACTTCAAACGCCATCCTCATGTCTCCTGCTTTGCAATGAAGAGCAATGATGCAGTTGTATGTGTAGAGATTCGGAACCACACCACACCTCTTCATTCGATCATACAACTCAAATCCTTCCTTCTTCCGGCCTTCCTTGAAGTACGCATTGATCATCACGGTGTAAGTAACCTCATTGGGCATCAAACCGGCCATTTGGGTCATTTCGTCGAACAGCCACCTCGCCTCTTCCAAGAACCCATTCCTACAGCACTCGGATATCCAAGAAGTGTACATGGTGGTGCCGGGAGCTAGATTCCCACTTCCCACCAATTGCACCAACAACCCATTTGCCTTTTCCATCTCCCCCGCTGCAAAACACGCTCTGACCATCAAACCCAAGCCTGTGGCGTCCACTTGGAACTCATTGGGCATGTTCCGGAAGACAAGGAAGATGGTGTCGAGTTGTTTGGGGTTAAGATGACGGAGGAGGAGGATTTCCTTGAACGTGGTGGGGTTGGGACGGAGGTCGTGTTGCGTCATCCGGTCGAGGTAGAAGAGGGCAGAGTTGGTCTTGCGGGATCGGAGGTGGGCGTCGACGATGAGATCGAAGATGACATGGGTGGGAGGAGGGTGGGAGGACTTTAGCAGGGCCTGTATTTGGCAGAGAGCTTGACGTCGGTGATGGCCGGTGACGGCGCGAATCATCGCCTATTTCGAAGGGAAGAAATGAGCTCAACGTTTGTAAGGACGTTTTGCACAAGCATACTTTAACATAATGTAATTGTGCATTTTTAAAATTATTTTATAAATCTTTTATTTTTTAATAAGACATCTTTAATTTAATCTTAGTTCAATTTTGTCCATTCTTTTCTTCACAATTCTAGCTTCCTTTGGCAAAGCAAATGATCCAAAAATTTTCATATTAGATTCCTCTTCTTTTTGACATTTTTCTTCTTTGGTATATTTTCATTTACAAACACAATATAAGTATAGACCAACTATTATACCCAATAAAGTACCTAAGCATACCTGAAAACAACTCTATCCTATCTTACATCCATTGCCACATAAGTTTTCTAGTTGGTAAGAAAAACTAAACACCAAGATCATTCTCCTAATTGGTGAAGCCAGATTTATTTCATCTAACATTTTATTTCATATTGGCAAAATTTTTAAACTAACATGTAAAAATATATTAATGTGTGAATAACCTATCTATTTCAGTTTTTAACAAATATTACCACAACGTAAATGATCTTCACTCAATTTAAAAATACTCCGTCTGAAAACGTCTAAGACTCAATTTCCGAAAAAAATCGTTCCTTTTCGAAAAAAACTTACATCTTAACGCTTTCCCATGTACCATGCCAAATAATCATGATCACACAATTTTTATCAACTCAACTTTATTACCACCTATGTTGCAAGATAGATTCTATAAATCTATAGAATGAATCTTAGTAAATCTTGTATCACACATTTTCTAAATCCAAAAAGAATCCACCATTCAAAAACGGAAGATAAAATTATTGGCACAAGCAATAGGGTAGTCCGATCAAAGAAGCAACGGGCAGGTTTTATTCTGTACTCTGCAGAGAGCTTGGTCCCAAGATGAAACATGAAGGTAACATTACATTACACTGATGACTACATAAGTATACCATTTATAACACAATAAATAACATTAAGCAAACGATATGGATAACAAAGATTTGATCATCATCTTCAGCAGCAAGAGAAGTAGCTACTTCCTTTCATGCGAGGTAACTACAACTAGAATAACCTGCCAAGAAAGAAAAGCAACAGAATCAAGCCAGCAACTAAGATTTTAATGAACAATTCGCGAATCTGAAACCACAGGAGGGTCTGAGTTTACTTGGATCAGATGATGTGATGATGCCGGTTCCGACAAAGTAGCAGTTGAAGTCGTGCCGGCCATGGGAATGATAGTAAGCATTCATGGCATAGGAAGCATGAGAGTGCAAGGTGTCAGGGGCGAAGCAAGTGCCACCGGCCTGAATGGGCTTGCAGTCCACGCCATTGCTGCAGGCATAGTCAATGTTCGCCTGCAACGACGCTGCACTAGTCCCGACCTTTGCCACACACCATTTCTTGGATCCTGGCGCTGGTGCAGGCTTCACAGTCTGCAACATGAGTATTAAAATTTACCATCATGTAGATGCATTAAAATTTCAAGTCAAGATTTTTTATTAAAAAATCAATTGTTGAAACCTAACAAAAATTAGTAAATTTTAAAAACTTTAAATCAATAACTTGTCTAATTGAAATGAAAATTTTTCCTTAAATTCATAATTATCTAGTAACTTAATCCATACAATTACTTCTATCACTAACAACCACATCTCTAGAAAAGTTCTTTAGAAATGTCTCCGAAGGAACTAATGTATTTTGTGTATGATTTCCATACCAAAAATGCTCTCACAAATACTTCAGACAACCACATTCTTACATTTAAGGAATGATTGGATTTATACCATTCTTACGTTCATGGGAACAGAAGAAAATCTTGTGAACAATTCATTCACCAAATAAATCCAACGTGCACTGCCTTTGTACTCCAGTTGAATCCTAAATTGGGTTACTTTGAGAACCACGGTCTAGTTTTTGGGTTAAGCTGTCCTAAAACCACATCAAAGAATATTAAAACTAATCATGACTTGATAAAGTATCAGAAGAGGGCAACCTTAGGATCAAGGCAGACATCAATCTGAATTGATGTATTCTACTTCCAAGTACTTTCTTTGCACTTCCGCATCCAAAGAAAGTTTGTGTCAAGAAAACCAAAGAAAAACAAAATCTACAGTCAGATCTACAATGTACTTGTACAAGTCTAGAAAGAGAAACAAAAACATTTCCCACTAAATTCTCCCTTAATAATAGAAAAAAAAAAGTAATGAGGCAATTGAAACCAAAGAATATACCTTTCAAAGGAAAATAAAAACAAACATCGTGTGCTTCAACTTAATAATTTTTCGGATCGTTTTTACCATTTCCAAGTTCACAGACCCTCCATCATCAACCGCTCTATCTTTCATATTGTTTTCCCTTGAGCCTTTCATCAAACAGTTCATTGACACAGATGTCCACGGTTCGACGCCATCTCGCGGAAAGTGGCGGCAAGACCCAGATGAGGCGTCTTTTCCGAACCACGCCTACTTGCCGTGGCGACAGGAGGAATCAAAGTCATCGTCCCTGGACACGCGACACGAGGTATGAAGCAAAGTGGACAGCTTTTCCAGCTTTTCCCCATTCGGAAGTCGCGTGACCGTGCGCACACGGCGAAGGGAGACCTCCCGCGCGATGCGAACGTCCGAGTTCACTTCCACGGCCCACTAGATCCGCCGCCCCTCGATCTACCGGAACGGAAATGACATCGCAACCCCTACGTCTTCACACTCGGACCGTTGGATGACCGTCTAATTGTGCAGGGGTATTTTCGTCAAAACACAGCGTAGGAAAATCCAAGCAAAAACCGCATGAATCCCAAACCACGCCTTCCTCTCGTTTCCCACCCCAACCATCAAGAAAAGAAAATAAAGGAAAAAAAAACTACACACCCAACACCAGTCATTAAATAATAAAATAAATAACCGACCACTAACTACACTGTAATGTCACGAAGGACAATGGAAACTGGTCAGTGTTCGGTGATGAGAAGTGTTTTTTTTTTTAATGTCACTATTTTATTACTGCGAGTGGCAGTATAATCGTCGTACTCGTAACTCCTACGATAATCGAAATCTAAAACGTAAAAATAACTATTATTATAGAAAAACAAACTATCATAGTCAGTCTAATGAAGTATCTGATTTGATTAATCGGTATTGAAAAGTGGCTTTGCCCAGAAATAGAAATTGAAACCGAAAGAGTCTGGAATACCTTTCCATGAAAAGAAAAAAAAACAAAACAAAACAAAACAACAGGAACCTGAAAACCCAAAGAAGAAGAAGAAAAAGAAGATGACGGTGATGATTTGAGTGTCATGGATTTTCTTACTCCGGCACGCATGAGGCCAACGTCGTAGACGGGGGAGAGGTCGGCGTTGAACAGACCCCAGTTCCTCTCGGCGGCAGGGCCGGGCTTGAGGTTCTCGTTGAAGAGAGAGAACAAGTACACCTCGAAGGTTCTGTTGGGCATCAACGGCGTACCCTTCCCGGAGTTCACCAACCTCACGAGGTTGCCATTGTAGTCCCTGGCGTCCTCGACGCTGATGCCCACCTGACCTTTCTCACCCGCCGACGGCCACCCCGTCTCCCCTACCGCAATGTCCACGTCTCCGTACCCTAGTCTCTTCATCGCGCAGTGCACCGCGTCCACCTGTGCCTCGAACATGTTGGTGTAGGTTATCCCCGTGGCTGGGTCGTGGATCCCGGGATTGGGCCGGAAGAGGGCGTAGTTGAGGGTCTTGGGCGTGTAGCCGAAGTAGGGGTAGGGGTTGACGAGAAAAGGGGTGTTGGTCTTTCGGTGGAAATCGAGCATTGGGGCGAATATGACCCTGTCGTAGACACGCCGGAACCGGCCGGTGGATGGGGGCTGGGACGCGGACAGGATACCGAGGGAGTGCGGTGTGGAGACGCGGATGTGGGGGAGGTCGGACTTGAGGAGGGCAGTGTGGATGGCGCGCATGGCGGGGACGAGGTGGGCGATAAGGTTCTTGTCGGCGGTAGCGATGATCTCATTACCGACGGCTATGAGTGTGATGTTGGTGGCGGGGATGTAGGGAAGGACGTTGGAGGCCAGCCACTTGCGAGCGGCAGGAAGTTTGGAGAGGGAGGGGATGAGGCCGTTGGGGACGGTGATGACGACGGAGATGGGTGTGTTGGCAAATGCGCGGATGAGGTCGGGGTTGGAGTCGAAGAGTTTGACGGATGTGATGTAGGTGTTTTGGCGGAGGAAGGCGGCGACATGGCTTGGTGACGGGAGGTTGTTACCAAGCGTGCCGTAGTTGACGCCGATGGAGAGTGAGCAAACGACGGCGGCGGCGGAGAACAAGAAGAGGGAAGAGAGGAGAAGAAGATGGCGTTCTCCTCTGGTAGCCATTGAGAGATGAGGGGATGGTTTCGGGTTGGCTGGGTGCAAATAAATTCCCCCATTATATATAGAGAGGACAGATTTTTGTACAGTTGACGCTTTCGAACACTGGTCCGAAGGGGTTCGATCTGGGCCGTCCAAGTTGAAACTTAGGGATCCGACGACATACGAGACGGGAGGATAAAACTATAGGTTAACATTTGAAAAATAAAAACTTTGTGTTATTTAAAAAAAAGCCGCTCTTGGCCACCTCAATTTTATTTACCTAAAAATAACTTATATTCGTAATAAATCCCCAGAATTAATACTGATTATGATCAATTATTTGAGAATAGAACTAGTCCCGTAAAAGTTACGGCAAACTAATTTGTAGGCATTAATAACTTGTTCACCGTCTCATGGCTCTAGCCTACCTTTTGTTAATGCAACTTTTTTTAATAATGATAAGTTTTTATTTATTTGAATTTAAATATGATAAGAACTTTAAGTATTTGAATCCTTAACCAATCAAGTTATTTTAGTTGATTTTTCAAGAACAGTGCGAAAACTCAATATTCAGATGGATGAGAAAGTCTGCAACCTACGTCAACCTTTAAGACTTTGCTTATAATAATTTTTTATTTCTCAGCAAGTCATATTTTCTAAAGTCCTACCATTAGATTATTTCACATACAATAGGATTTATATAATACATAGAAATCATAACCTACGTAAGGTAAGAGCTAGAAATATTTACGATGACACCACCACAAAAACACGCACATATATTTATTAACAACCTCTTAATATATAGTTCGCTACAAAACTAATTTAACTTGAAGCCAACAGTGACGACGATCAACGGTACAGATACATCATATCATTGGCATTTCTTCCATCAAGCAAATCTACAACGACCACGACCTGCAACCAAAATCAAATCCAAGTTCAGCAGGAATTAATCGAAGAAGAACGCCATTGGATTAATTGGGGTTTTTCTTTTTAATTACTTGGGTTACGTGCGGTGACGACGCCGGTACCGCCGAAATGGCAGTTGAAGTCGTGTCGGCCGGCGGACTGGTAGTAGGCGTTCATGGCGTAGGAGGCATGGGAGCTTAAGTCGTTCGGAAGGAAGCACAGCCCTCCGGCCTGGATGGGCTTGCAGTCCACGCCTTTGCTGCATACGTAGTCGATGTTCTTCTGCAGTGCGGCCGCGCTTGCCCCCCGCTTGGCCACGCACCACCTCTTCCCCGTTCCTGCCGGCTCTGATCTCGGTCTTTTAGTTCTACGTCCTCGCCTGGCGCCACCACCTCTTCTTCCCTGCACCAAGAAGAACGACGAGATCACTGCAGATACCTAGAGAGAGAGAGAGAATGTGATCCTGCGCTTACACCACGCATGATGCCGGCGTCATAGACGGGAGAGAGATTGGGATGGAACAGCCCCCAGTTCCTCTCGGCAATCGGGCCGGGCTTCTGATTCTCGTTGAACAACGCAAACAGGTAAACTTCGAATCTCCTGTGGGGCATCAGCGGAGTGCCCCTTCCGGAATTAACGTGCCGGATCAGATGGCTGTTGTAGGACCTGGCGTCCCGGACGCTGACACCCACCTGCCCTGGCTCGCCCTTCGACGGCCACCCCGTCTCCCCCACCATGATCTCCACGTCCCCGTAGCCCAACCTCTTCATCGCGCTGTGGACGGCGTCCATGTGAGCGTCGAACATGTTGGTGTACGTGATCCTCGTGGCCGGGTCACGCAGGCCCTTGTTCTTCCGGAACAGAGCATATCCCAGCATCTTGGGGTTGTACCCAAAGTACGGGTAGGGGTTGACGATGAACGGGGTATTGGTCTTCCGGTGGAATTTCAGCATCGGGCGCAGGACACCCCGGGCGTACCCTGGCTTGAATCGACCGGCGGAAGGTGGTTTTGCATTGCCCATGATGGCTAAGGAATGTGGGGTGGAGACACGGATGTGGGGGAGCCTTGCCCTACCGAGGGCGAGGTGGAGGGTGCGCATCGCCGGGACGAGGTTCGCTATGAGGCTCCTGTCGCCGGTGTTGAGGATCTCGTTACCGACGGCGATGAGTGTGATGTTGGTGGCCGGGTAGAAGGGAAGGACGTTGGAAGCGATCCATTGGCTGGCGGCTGGGAGTTTGGCGAGGGACGGGATGAGGCCGTTGGGGACGGTGATGGTGACGGAGATGGGGGAGTGGGCGAAGGCGCGGACGATGTCAGGGTTGGAGTCGAAGAGCTTCACGGAGGTGACGAAGGTCTTGTCCCGGAGGAATGTGGCGACTTGGGTGGGTGGTGGGAGGTTGTTGGCGAGTGTGCCGTAGTTGACGCCGATGGAGAGGGAGCGGACAGTGCCGGATAAAAGGACGACGACGACGAAGATGAGAAGATGGTGGCGGCGATTAGCAATTATCGTCGTCGACATTATTGGGGGGGGGGGAGTGCTGTGGTTCATGTTTAGTACATCCTTGCGAATATATATAGAATAGGAATACGTTAAATTTTATTGAGGACAAGATAAAATTCGGTATTAAATTGAATTAAGACTTTAATTCTGACCGTAGGTTTTTTGGTTAATTGGGCTGGTGAATCCAGGCATATTTAGAAAGGAACGTAACAAAATATGAATAGCAAGTTTGGTTTTTTTTAGTTATAATTTATGTCATTTTTTAAATGATGTTAACAGTAGATGTATCCTTAAGGTTGCGTTTGGATTGTGGAAGCTTCAGCGGTTTTCGCTGTTTACCGCTAGCTAGAACTTCCAAATGGTACATGCAAATCATAATTTTAATCAAACTACCTTTGTCACTGTAAATGCGCTTGGCCACTGTTCATCATACGTGTTCATTTCCGCTGTCCTAAACCAACGATTAAATGAGCTTCATGGAGTAATTCGCGAAAATACCCCCTCCATTGCAGCCGCGTCCGACCACACGGAGTAAGTTGTTTTTCCATCGTCTACGTTCTTGCTCTACTCGCCCATCGCAGAGAGAAGAGGCAACGGTGTCATCGAAGTTGAGGGCGTAGCGGAAAGGGTCGTGGGGGAAGCTGAATTGGACGGGAGTAACGAAAGAAGGGACAAGTGGCTTCGTTGCCGCAAACCCACAATTTAAAGCATTACTTATCTAATCCAAATATTATTTAAAAATAATTTCTGCACATTTAGCAAAAATATTATTTTCTATAAATCATAAAAAATTATTTAACATTTCAAAATATTTCCATACACATTAAAGAACTTACCAAATGATGATTATATATTTTAAAACGATAAAATAAAAGAATGATAATTTTGAAAATATATGTACAATACTACTGTACAAACATACATCATTATTCAAATTACCGTTTTTCTCTATTGACGTATATCTTTCGAAATACAACTATGGTGCTGCTTCTGTCGCTGAAATATCGAAGAGTCGAAATAAATCTAAATACATTAATAATTCTTTATCAATAGTCTTTCTTTCTTTTTTGGACCGTGACAACTTACACTACGTTGATATTTATACAATTACGTCATTTTCCTAAAATCTTATTGGGAAGCATAGCCAGCGGCGTTCAAGAACCAACCAATCGGAGCACGGCGATGACGAAAGAAGTAGAGATTGTCGTCCTCCAATGAAGATCGAACCTAACCCGACCGGGAGGAGGAAGGAAGGGGAGAACCCAACCCCCATGGAAGACGATGGGCAAAAGACCAAGAAGAAGAGAAAGAAGCAGAAGCATGACCACGCGCCCAAACTCCAGTCCCCACGGCCGGAGTCCCTGGCCAGCGCCCACTTCAAGCCCAGCTCCGAAGTCAAGGGCCTCCGATTCGGCAGCCAATTCATCGTCCGTTCATTCACCGTCCGCCGTGCACCGACCCTCGAGCTCCTCCACCTCATGGACAGCCAACATCCGCACCCCGGCCACAACCCGAGCCTCTCCTTGCCGTCGACCATCGTGTACCTCCCCACCAACTTCACCATCCTCGCCCACCACGCCTGGCACACCCTCACCCTCGGCCTGGGGACCAGGAAGTCGAAGGCCCTCGTTTTCGTATTCGATTCCGAGGTCACCAGATCCACGGTCGACGGCGTCTGGCCCAACACGATCGCGCTGGGGGAGGTGAACCGGAGGCTGCTGAGGGGGACCGTCGGTTACGAGATGGCCAGATTCAAGTTCAGGAAAGGGGCGCTCACCTTCTACGTCTACGCCGTCAGGAGTCTCCGCGGCGCCGGTGGTGGGTTCCCGTGCGTCGACGATCTGAGGTTCCTTCTCGAGTCAATGGTTAAGCTCAAGGACTTCGTCGACCACACCGCCATGTTAGCGTTGCCCACGAAGAAGGGCATCACGTTCCCACCGCCTCCGGTGGCCGTGACACAGTGAGCCTTCCGATCAGTGCTAGATTTCCCTTTCTTTCTTTTTTTTACAAATTTTTTCGCCTGGATTTATTTTTTTCCTTCTTCCTTTTTTTCATATCTGTACATTGGAAGCTTGAGATTTCTTGCCTTCTTTTTCTGTTTCAGTGCCACCCTCAGTGCTTTCTGTTTTTTTTTTTTTTTTAATAATTGTACTTGGAGAAAACAAGTTTTTAAATCAAGTGTGACACCGTTGCTCAAATCAAGTCACGTGCGTCCTTATGGTTAGCGAGTGGGTGCGATCTGATTTTTCTTTTTTAAAAAAAAAAGGTGGACGTGCTGGATGTTGGTGGTTAGGTCGCAAGTGGATGGGAAAATGTTGGAGAGAGCATTAAAATAAAGTTTTATATAAGTTGAAGAGTTGTTTGTCAGAATTGCATGTATAGGATTTGAATATAAGATCTAATTACATGTAAAGTAATCATCAATCGTTAAGATAAATCTTTAAATTTGAAAGCATGAAAATAAAGTTTGTAAGGGACCTAAAGTTCTTATTTTTTCTTCGATTTTCAATCATGAGGGTGTTAGTCGTATTGAAAATTTAGGAAAAAAAAGGTTCCGAGAAAATCTGAGAAACGAGGAAAAAAGAAATTTGAAAAAAGTCTAGGAAATTTAAAAATTTTAAAAGTATTAATGTACGTTCAAAAAGTAAAATAATATAAATTATAAATAAATAATATTTATACTTTAAATTTATTTTCATGATAATAAATAAGACTAATATTATTATTAACAATATTTAAATGATAATCAATTTATAAAAAATTCCACAATATTTTTGAAAATTCAAAAATTATATTCAAACAAATTAAACATTACAACATGTCAAATCTAATAAAATTTTACAATAATAAAGAAGAAGGAAACTTCAAGCAAAGACCTTTCACTATCAAGAAAAAATAAAGAAGAAGGAAGTGATGGGCTTCGATGACAAATGATAATGCATTTAGTCAGGCGAGTGCAGAAATGTAATTTTTCAATGATAGACAGGAGTGTGATCCGTTCAAGCAAGATAGAGTCAAGCAATGGTGTGGGCTTCTCCTTTTATCTATGCTACCTTCGTCAATGTCAAGCAAGATGACAAGGGATTCCATTCAAGCAAGAGATAGAGTCAGGTGCAGGTGTGAGAAGGAGAGGGCATTTCGCATGCTATGAGTTTCCCCCCCCCCCCCACCTTTTCAACCTCAAACATTTAAAAAAAATTCCCCATCTTTCTTTTCCCTTCATTTCCTTAGAGTGGATTTGTACATTTTAGAAAGGTTGGAAAATCTCAAGAAAATAAATATTGGAAAAAGATTTCTCAAGATTAAGGATGTTTGTGCACGATGAAAATCTTGTGAAAGATTTTTTAACATTTATAAAAATATTTATTAAACTTTCTCACCTTATCTCTGTAACATTAGGAAATTTTGAGAAACCATTACCACTCATCGTTCATTGCTTGCATACTCACCATGCATCACTCGTCATTCAGGCTCACATGTTTACCACATGTCACTCGTCGCTTGGACTTGTGCACTTATTGCTTGCGCTCGTTGCTTGTCACTTATGCTCGTTGCTTAGGCTCGTGTGCTCACCATGCATTGCTTGTTGTTCAAGCTCGTACTCACTGCTCATCGCTCATGCTCGCTACTCACTACTCACACTCGTTACTCGTTCAAGCTCCTCACTTGTAGCTTCTGCTCACCACTTGTCATTCCTACTTGTTGCTCGAGTGAATGTTGCCAGAGAAGATAAACGATTCACTATGAAAAAAAAACTTTTGATAAAAGAAATAAAAGTTATTTAAGAAATAATGAAACAAAATAAAAGTTTTAAGAGAAATGAGGAAAAATGAGAAAGAATGAAAAATAGACGAAGATAAATATTTTTGAGATAGAATTATATGAATGATCTAATTATTTAAGATAAAAATTATATACATTGTTAATTGATTAATGTAATTAATTAATTATATTTTGACTAATCATTTCAATTCATTAATTAAAAACTTAATTAATAAATTAATTACAAATAATTATACTACATTATTATCCTTTTGATATATTTTATTTTCTTCACCATTGCAAGCATAGAAAATTAGTTATATATATCTTTGTATGCTTGCATTGTATATTTGTGTTGAAAAGATTATTCATAACAAAATAATTTTGTACTATATATTATATTATACTATATTACTTAAAATATAACTAATATATATTATATTATTTAAAATATTACTTTCAAGTACTATTATTTACTATTTAAAAAATATTAAAATTTTTATTTCTCATCATTTCTTATTATACACAAACATATTAAAATTTCATGTCATTTATGATCATTTCATTTTTTTTTTTCTGTACAAACATATCAAAATTTCCTATCATTTATTGTCAATTTCCAATGTACACGATCAATTAAACATTCATGTCATCTCTTATTATTTCTCAACATTTCTTGCAATTCTCATTGTTTTCTTTTCGAACGAAAATTGTGTACAAGCACCTCCTAAGTAGGGGTTAGTATAAGTAAAAAAAATAAGAAAGTACAGGAAATTAGGTAAAAAAGAAAGTAGAGGAAATTTTTTTTCTTCAGGTGACAGTAAGAAAGTAGGGAAATTACTTTTAATTACTTTTCAAGTATTCCTTAGGCTCATTATCTAGATTTTTGACCATTTTGATCAAAAATCTAGGGAAAAGTTTTTCCTACGAAACTTGCATAGACAAGCCTTTTTCCACATACGAAGGTTCGACGGTTAACAATTCCTTAAAGTAAAATTACTAAATAAAGAAAAGAAAACATAATAAAAGAGAAGAGAATGGAAGTATAAAAATTATTTATTTATAATAATATTAGTTTTATTTATAAAAATTATTAGTCTTATTTATTATCCTAAAAATAAATTTAAAATATAAAAATTATTTATTTATAATCTATATTCTTTTACTTTCCTCTATTTTTTGAATGTATACCAATATTTTCAAATTTTTTAAATTTCTTAAATTTTTTTAAACTTTATGAAGATGCACTGACACTTTCAAATTTTCTAAATTTCTTAAACTTTCTTCGTATTTCTATTTCCCTTATTTTTCAAATTTTCTTAAACTTTTCAATACCACTAACACTCCTTTAGAGTCTCTAAATCGAGCTATGGTATATTATCACGTAGTGTAAATTTTTTTTCTAGATTTTATATGCATTCCCCTCAACTTCTAGATGTCATTGAACGTCCCATGTTGAGATATTTAGAAGAAAATAAGGAAGGCCTATTTTTTCCCTTTTAGTTCCACAACCTAAAGGTAAAACATTATTCGTATTTAAAACATTAAAAATGAAATAAACAGAAAATAACACCAAAGGACCGGGCAGACATCCCGAGCATTTTCCCAAGACATCCACAAGATAATGTTTAGGTAATTAATTCCAAAGTTTCAACGTGAATATTGAAATGACAAGATGAACTCAGATTAAAAAATACATAAAAGAAAGATCAAGAACGTGTAAAATAAGTATATACGATAAGAATTCTCAAGTACCACTAGGTTTAGAGCTTAAAAAAAAAATTGATCATGATAATCAATGACAAGATTTAACTATATTTGACTTTACCAGTTTGTCTGGATCCAATCTGAATGATACATATACTTTTGCTTGATTCATAAATCAAATAATATTTATCTGTTATTAATAAATTAAAATCAAATAGAACTTTTTATAAGTTCACAAACGAACCAAACTAAACCATTGAAAATTCAGACAGTTCAAGTTCGACTCTTGGTTCTGAGCTTAGATAAAAAATTTTGATTCAAAATTTCATTGTTTAATAATAAATTGTTTGAAGATGTCATAAATTGAAGTGTTCGACGGTATAGTTTATACCTTAAATTAAGGTGTTCGACGATAAAAAAAATGGAAAAGAAAAGTCTGATTAAAATCGGTATTTAGTAGACATTTTGACTTCCAATTTCATCTTTATATCAGAAATCAAGGTATTCGATGAAAAAAAGAAAAGAAAATGATTTAAAAAATAATTAATACACATAAAAACAAACAAAGTCTAATTAAAATCTACATTCCGTAGAAAATTGGTTTCCAATTTCATCTTAAGAACACCATGAAACGCACACAAAAATTTCATTCATGCAAGTATAACCTACAAAACATAAAACAGTTAAAAGAGAGAGAGAGAGAGAGAGAGAGAGAGAGAGAGAGAAGAATATGTAATTAATGAAAAATAGATAACTATACATGTTTCACATATTCTTCATCAACATGTGTAATTTTTTGTAAATAACAAGCAAGTACGTTTGCCACTAGTAAGCTTTGCTATAAAACTTGAGACTAGGAATTTAGTTGATTTAGAGTTTAGTAGAAGTTATAGCAATGATTACAAATTAAAGGCAAAAAATAATGATGAATCAGTTGTTTTAGTGGGAAAATGTGAAATATTAACCATAGCACCATTGCGGTTACATGATAACGGTACATATGAAATTAAAAAAAATAGTAATATTAATATACGTGGTATCTTTTAAATGTACCTCGAATTCTGATTTTCAAAAGATTCAAATGTACGATTAAAAATATATGTGATATCTTTAAAAAATCAATTATATTATTGAAATTTCAGAATTTCTCTCCGCGTTCAAAAATTCAAACGAGGCAACAGATTCCAACGGTAATTTCGCCTTTTCTGTACATCTCTTTCGTTTGCCCTAGGAGTTGAGATCGCAAGAAATCCAGACCTGGCTTCTTTCTTTCCCAATCAAGAAAACCCAAAATCTCCTCCTCTCCTCCGATGGCGAACCCCAAACCCGCAAGGTTCCAAGTCAGGGTGGGCGTGCGAGTCCGCCCCTTCCTCTCATCCGAGGCCGAAGCCAACGACAGCAACTCGTCCCTCACGCCTTGCGCCACCGTCGTCCACACCGACGATCGCTCCCGTTCCAGTGGAGAAGTCACCGTGCTCATCAAAGACCAGTATTCGAGGTGACTCCAAGCTTCCATCTTCTTTTTCTTTGATTTTTGTGTTGATCCGATTTAGATTTGGATCTCGGTGGTGTTGTTCCAGTCGAAATGAGTGCTACAAGCTGGACTCTTTCTTCGACCAAGACGATGGCCTTGGCCAGATGTTCCAGCGAGAGGTCAGTAACGTCATCCCCAGAGTCTTGGAAGGATTCAATGCCACCGTCTTTGCTTATGGGGCGACTGGTAGTGGGAAGACGTACACAATGCAGGTACATTGCGAGTGTGGAAGAAGTTGCTTCTTTTTTTCTCTTATTAGAAATTTGCTTCCTGGTCCACGGGATTGATTGGATTTAGATGGCTCGTTGATTGGCTGGTGCGAAGGGAACTGACGCACACCCTGGTCTCATTCCATTGTCCTTGTCGATGATCTTCTCACTGTGCGAGATCTCTCGTTGCTCTGTGGAGATGTCGTACTACGAGGTTTATATGGACAAGTGTTATGATTTGTTGGAGCCGAAATCCAAGGAGATCATGGTGTTGGAGGATAAGGATGGGCAGGTTCAGCTCAAGGGTCTTTCCAAGGTAAAGTGCAAGATCCTTTTGCTTTCTTCTGGGTTCTTTGGGTGCTATTCTAATCGATTCCTTTTGCAGCTACGAGTGAAGTCCATGGCTGAGTTCAATCAGGCGTTCTCCAGCAGTGTACAGAGGAAGAAAGTCGCGCACACGGGTCTGAATGACGTGTCCAGTAGAAGCCACGGTGTTCTCTCTGTTCATGTCACGAAGGACTCTGTGACTGGGAAGCTGAATTTGATCGACTTGGCAGGTTCGGCTTTTTGGATTGTCATCTTCTTTTCTTATATATATTGACGAATCCTAATGCCGTTAGGTAACGAGGACAATAGGAGAACAGGAAACGAAGGGATCCGTCTCCAAGAAAGCGCCAAGATCAACCAATCCTTATTTGCCTTATCTAATGTTATTTATGCTCTGAACAACAATGGGACAAGGGTACCTTACAGAGAAAGCAAGTTGACACGGATATTGCAAGATTCACTGGGAGGAAACAGCCGCGCTTTGATGATCGCTTGTCTTGTGAGCTTTATTAAGCTTTTGCCTCATTCCTCATCTATCAATTTCTTTATACCTATTTTTTCGCACTATGGTCCTTACACTTTTTTGACATAATTTTGGCGTATAGAATCCTGGATCATACCCGGAAGCTGTTCACACTGTTAGTTTAGCTGCACGGTCACGTCATGTTGTAAACTACATGGAATCTTGTCCAAAATTACGGACGCCAAAGGTGAAAGTCGACATGGATGCAAAGCTACGTGTTTGGCTGGAATCCAAAGGGAAGACTAAGAGCGTGCCAAGAAGTAATGCTTCTCGTTCACCCTTCTTGGGAAAAGGTTCCAACTCGATGAGCTGCCGAAAAAGATTGGAAATGATTAGATCTTCCACGAAGTCCACGGCCAAGGACCAGGAGGAGAGGTACCTATTTGTTGTTTACAGTAAACTTTGCATTTTTGATCTTCCACGAACTGTTATTGTTGACCTCTCTTTTTCCATTGTCACAGCGTTTCCAGAAAACTGTTTGATTCTGTGGTACCACCTACAGCAATTTCTGGGGATGTGAGTACCTTCATATAGTGAATCCTGAATTTCAATCGATAGGATCATCAGGAATTGAACTATTGAATCTATGTTTTGAACCAGGAGAACTTTTTGCCTAACATGGAAGCAAGAGGAGATGCTTCTTCAACAGTTGGACGTGTAGGCACATATAAAGAGGTTTTTTTGGCCATAATATGTAAAATTACCTAGTGAAATTTGACTCTAATACTAAGAAAAGAAAATTATTTTGTTTAGTCACCAACAGCTTGCGAACACATCGTAAATAACTTGAAAATATTTTTAAATTGGAGCATATTCTATCACAGGGTGCTTACCATAATGGTGCTTACAAGGAAAACTCACGTACCCTGAACGATGAGGGCTCCAGATATTACGCAAGGGTACATAGGATGCACTTACATTTCACTTAATGAATTGTTCATATTTCATTTCTCTTTTTGGATCAAAGTTAGTTTGATCAACGATAAAAGATGAAATGAAATTATATATTTAGTATTTTTACCTGTTTTGCAGGATACAGCCATTGGCCAGAAAGAGAGCATCAATCCGAATATTGGTTTGTATATTAACTCGTTGCGTTGTTGAGTCGATTGATTACTTGAGAATAGAAACATAAATATCAAACTTCCTCTTTCATTTTTGCGTTGCTCCAGACTCATCACAGAACGTGAATAACTTGCATTCAAAATTGCAGAAACTTCACCTTTCAGTGGAAATGCGAAAGAAGTTCACAGTTCTCTTCAGAAAGTACTCTCCCCAGTAAACTTCAACACGACACCGGTCAAATGTTTTCCATTTGACGAAGGACAATGCTGCTTGGTAGATCAAAAGAGTTCAAAAGAAGAATCAACGCCTAAGACCGAGTTTCAAGTTACTGGGACTCCTTTGGAAAAATTCAATGAACTTGGCTCTAATTTGAAGGTTCAAAGAACTTTTCATTTCAGGATTTGTCAGAATAAATTCGTGTATAATGATGGCATTCATATGTTTTACAGGAATCACTTGCAAAGGAATACCTTGAATTTTTGAATATTGCTAGCAAGTAAGTAGTGCTTTGCCACCCTTTCACTGATTCTACCAGCAACAAACTGACCGAATATGCCCATTCACTGCCGTTCTTTCTTAACGCCTTTTTGACAATGGTACTGTTGGTACAGAACGCATGACCACGAATGATGACAAAAATGAGACGGGAGGGTGCAAATTTTCTGATATATCTTTAACATAATTAACGGTAGATACAGTTTCAATGTTTAATTGATTGGACCAAATTTCACAATTCATGGTCATGCTACAGATATTTCCCGAGTTTCTTAAGGCATTTCTTTTTGGTTCTGAGAAACTTGCGGCTTACTTGAATATTCATCATGCAGTAGCGTGCATACTTGAATTTTTTTGTATCCTTTATATGTGGACATGACCTGATTTTTTTTCTGTTTGTTTTCCTTTGGTAATGATATTTACAACAGAGAGGAGCTGCTTGCTCTCAAGGTATGTCATTCATGTTCAAACACCTCACTTCAGGGCATCCTTTTCGTTTGATTAGTTTACTTTTTGAGTCGTGCGTGTCTCGTAATCCACAGAATTCTTTTTTTTCTTTTTCTTTCATTCAATTGTCAGGGAATTGGTCAAAAAAGAGCTGAATACATACTTGCACTGAGAGAGGAATCACCGAAACCCCTGAAAAATGTAACCCCAATGTTATTTTCTTAATATATTTTGCCATAGGTAATAAATTCTTTGGGTACTTAACGCGAGCCTTTTAATATTGTAGCTCTCCGACTTGGAACAGATCGGCCTCTCATCCAAGCAGGTAACTGAACTTTCTCTATTTACATATTTCCATACAATTGTCATCCTTGTCGAACGGTTAGTATTCATCACTCGCTGTTCCAGATTTATGATATGTTTAGAAGAGCAGCAAGAGGAATCTTTGCATGACAAGAACCACCCACATAGGACAGAAAGGCTTAGCGCTTGGCCCTTTTCGGTAAGGCTTGCGCTTCTGGATTGCTTCTGAATGGCACCGCGTTAACTGCAACCAATGCTGTAGCTTCTCGTGGCAACCTTTAGGTTGCTCCGTGACAGTGCAATGTATCATTAATTTTATCTGCTTCCCATCTTGGTTTGGGTTGTCTGTTTCGTTGATTATAATTTAGAATTTTTGATGTATTGAACATCAAGTTATGCTCTATATATATAGATCGCACTCATGGAGGTACGATATTGCGACTAATACTAGTCATAATAAGGAGTGACATAATGCAACAAGCTACATTAAGAGTATACAATTAACGTGATTCATAAATGTGACTTTTAAGTTTCAACTAATAATTGAAGTGAATAACAAGAAGACAAGAATCTCTTTTGAAAGACAAGGGATTGATCCTTTCACACCTTTGGAA
The DNA here is from genome assembly GCA_036874045.1 of Cymodocea nodosa. Taxonomy (NCBI): domain Eukaryota; kingdom Viridiplantae; phylum Streptophyta; class Magnoliopsida; order Alismatales; family Cymodoceaceae; genus Cymodocea; species Cymodocea nodosa. The sequence goes on from CM072338.1 coordinate 24,911,767, forward strand.
GGTCTCTTTCTACGGTAAAGCGAGCCTTCTTGTTCAATATAATTATTCAAATCAATCCCCAACCAAATTAGCCAAAGAAGGAGCGTAGACCTGATCATAGAAAATTTCGATCAATTTGCAATACAACACTCTTTCATTAGCTATGGGATACTTTGAGGACATCAAGACACCAAATTTCATGTGTTAAGCATAGTGATAATGACACATCTTCGCGAAGGTTTATTTTTTACCTTTAAAGTTTACCGTATTTCTGAATGAATACCTATTTTAATAAGATCCACAAAATTATCATTGAAAAATATTAGCACAGTTCAATGTTTAGTGTGAAAGGTAAGGAAAGACAAGGGTAAAATTTGAAGGAAAGCGGCAAACATTAGCAACAATGGGAGGAATGTTGAACAATGAAATTTCAAATTTGGGCATGGTTGTTACATGCTGAATACCTTTAATGTAGAATTCATGAAACTATCAATCACCAATGAAATGAAAACAGATTTTGCATTTACATACCTTAGAATATCTCTCGAAAAAGTGGATTATAGGATTATGGTTTAAAAAATAAATGTGAAAATTTCCACAATAAATTACACATGCACCGATAAGCTCAGAAATCTACAAGCAGCCCTCACTTTGGACTCTTCGTTTGAGTCAATCAGTAGCAATGCTTTCTAACTTTAACATGTGAACTTGTCTACAGTCTATCAGATTTCTGAGGCCATCCTTTAGTTCAGGAATTCCTACTTCCAATATGGCGCTAACTGGAAATATGGGCACACCCTGAACCCTTTTCGTTAATTCTTTGTACACGTCCTCTGCACCATCCTCATCAATTTTGTTGGCCACAATTAATGATGGTCGATCTGATAAACCTACTTGATAAAATTCAAGCTCCATCACCAAATCTCTCAACTGTACCCATGGCGCAACACCCTTTCTGTCATCCAAAGCTGCTGCTAAATCTACAACATATACTACACTTTTGGTACGTTCTATGTGGCGCAAAAAAGCATGACCTAAACCACGATTATAATGAGCTCCTTTAATGATCCCAGGAATGTCAGCCACTGTCACAGAGAAATCTGTGTAATTTAGTTTTCCAATATTTGGTCTGAGTGTTGTAAAAGCATAATGGCCAACTTGAGGCTTAGCCCTAGAAATAGCACCTAAAAGTGTGCTTTTACCAGCATTTGGCATGCCAACAAGACCAACATCTGCAATACTCTTGAGCTCCAGGATAAGCACCGTCTCTGAACCTGGTAAGCCAGCAGTAATTGAAGTTAAAGTATCATCATCTATGATTCCCGTGCTACCCATTTTTTCCTTGCACATAATTTTTTTCTGATACCTTGATCCTTTCTTAATATATGCATTACCAAGGCCACCCTGCCCTCCAAAAGCAATGACTAGTCTTTCGCCTGATTCCATTAATTCAGCAATGGAATATTGTACAACCTCCTCCTCCAGGTCCATTTCAGATAAATATTCACCATCCTCTGCATTGCTAAGGCCAATCTGTTCTATATCGGAGCTGGAAACGGCATTTTCACCATCACTCTCTTCTACTTCAGATTGAGAGAAACTTCCCCTTTCGTCTGTTATTTCTGAAGAATCTGAGTTGTCTTCGGTTACATGGTTCACAGAAACCGCCTTTATGTTGTTTTCTCTTAACTGCAAAGATGGATTATTTAGAAGGTCATCGCCGCATTTACCAAATCTTGATTCCTTCCTGTCATCGAGTGCATCATCCACGTTTTGGCTAGATGTTGATTGCTCAACTTCACTGCTGTGTTGAATTTCCCAAGGCTGGAGGTCTGTTTTGGAGGCATTCCCCAGGAATTGAGGAGCTTCTCCATTAACCAGATGAATTACGGTACCCACAGGTACCTGAACAACCTATAAAATACAGCAAATCTCATTACCAAACAATCCAAGAATCACTTTAAAATAAGAAAAAACGGGGAGAACGAAACCAACCTTGTCAGAACCATGTCTCCCAGCCATCTTCTTTGACACACCATGGCCTCCTTTCTTTGCATTCTGCAAGTAAAGAACTCCAAGTAATTCACAATCTTAAATGTGTGTGATCTAGGCTACAGCTGCAAATACATGCTGACAATCATTTAAAATCTTCCTCTTTAAAAACCCACACCATGTAGAAGGGCATTTAAGATTTTCATTAGGAAGAGCGAGAGAGAGAGAGAAAGCAACAGAAAGTATGTTGCATACTAGATGATGTTGCAGGTTACTGAAATCCCAAACTGCAGCAGAACATTCAAGGATAACATCACCACCTCTACCCCCATTTCCACCTGTGCTAATAATAACCAATAGGAAAACAATCAGTGCAACAACGTAACCAAAAATGTACATTGAACCAGATTGTCGATACCACATCATCACAAAATTGTCGGTTGGTCGGTAACATACTGTGTCAATACAGCCAGAAAAGAAAAACGAAAATTGATTTACACACCATCTGGTTTCCCACGCCAGTCTTTCCGGCTGCGGTGAATGCTCCAACAACCGTTCCCACCGTCACCTCCCTTTGCCCACACCTTAAACTTATCCACCATCTTCCGTTCCTGAGAAGAAGCGGACATCAAAAACCCCAACACCAAAATACATCTCCAGAAATAAACATTAAGGTAAACAATAACAATTCTCCATTAAGTAACAGTTTTCAAGATAGATAATTCATATTGCGTAAATCATAACACGCGTTGCACGTTAATAAAATTAAGTGAAAAATAGGAGGATGGATAAGATATACCTGTAAGGGCGTAGCCTTGCCTTTTTTCCCCGATTTGCTTGAGTAAGGACAGTGAGAAGTAGCCCACTCCAACTTGCACGCAGATCTCAGCAATATCCGGGGGCAAGACAAGGTTTTTCTACCACACCACATTTCTAGTACATAACCACCACAGAAGAATTAGAAGAACTTATCTCATCCATCAACCTCACCGCACTGTGAACTCAGATTCATCAAAGGTGTAAAAGTGAAAGAACTCGATTAAATCGACAGACAAACCTACGCTGCAGATAAACGAACATTATTTCCTGACTGCAAATTCAATCAACAGACAAAAATATTCGATTTGAAGACAATGCGAGTATACAAATCAGTAATCACATCATAAATTTGGACACAGACCTTTAAGCGTTGCAGGTAAATATGGAATTTATCGGAAGTTACGACCAAATGTGATTAACGACAATTCAGCATATATGTTTCGTGCAGATTCGATTCTACTATCTTGCCAAAATTTTATCCACGTATACGATTCCAGACGAATAACTCGTCGCCAAAGTGTAATAGTAAAGAAAGAAAAGCGTCTACCTCGAGGTCGGTGGCGGCGGCGGAGGTAGGACTGGTTTGATCGTCCAGGTAGGGGGTGGTGACCGGAGAGGAGAAAGAACGAGGGCGGAGGGACAAGGAGGGTTAAATCTTCTTTTGCGTTTAAATATCGAATAAGTCCTCGTGTTTCTATTTATATATTTTCTTGCCCCTACAATTTTTGCCGGCAATCTTTTTTTGATGTATTTTGCTCAATTACATGAATTAAAAAACATCGTCATTATTTCTTTGATAATTTCTTGATAATAGAATTATGTACATTTTAAAAAATAATTATTTAAATATTTTTGTATTTTACAATTCATGATTTTTACTTTAACATTGTAACTTAACTATAAATCACTATGATTTAATAAAAAGGCAAACTTCCCAATAAATCTTTTATCCTCACTTTTAACTTCAATGTATTAGTTGGGGTTTATGCTTTGAATGCTTAATTATTTTTTAAATTGTAGATAACTACATGGATAATTAATCTCTAGTGTAACATTGTTGTCGACAGAGTAAACTAATTAATCTAATTTTACGCTTGAGAAATCTCACATCTCAAATAAAGAGTTATCACTTAATTTATTGAAAAGGTAAACTAAGAAAATCTTAAGGTGTAATGTAATATGATGCATATAAATAATATTTATATTCTAACAATGAAGTTAACATCAATATGTCTAACTAGAGAGTTTTAGACAAATTTTCTAGTTATACATAGAAAAAATGTTGTGTATCTCACGTGCTTAACTAAAGATCGGTCTCTTATATACCTATATAAGTGTCAACGTATGTGTTGGATACGAGTACATCTAAGTATACAATATGAAAGAAGAAATTAGGCTAAAAGACTTAGGATGAAAAAAACTAAAGAATGTCGTATAAATACTCATCACTTGTGGGGTAAGCAATATAACATACACATGAATGCACAGTATGTGACATACGAGAATGCCTGTAACATGCAAGAAATAAAAGTCAGGGTAGTCATGATGCATGAACTTGCTTGACTTACCTTTTTTTTTTCTCTTGATTTAGATCCAAGGGGTAAAATGCATGGACATGTGATTGATGCATGAAAATTATAACAAAATTTATGTATGCCAAAATAACATGAAATGAACACAACTCAGTAGATAAATAATTATATTTTATGAGAAAAATATGAGATTAAAATTTCATGTCATATAGATTTAAATAAAAATTACATTAATTAATCCCTAAAAATTAGAAGGTGGGGATTGCATTACAATTTTTAAGATTTTTTTTTTTTTTTGTGAAATATTAAATAAATAAACTAAAGTAGGAAACTAAATTGCAATATCGAAAAACTTGTAAATTATTTCTGCAAAAGGACCAATGGTATCAAATTTACATTCGATGTCATTGTCAATTGCAACTTTATGTAACAAAAATAATGCAACAACGGATGAACTAATTAAGCTCGTTCCCTGTTTGAGCGGAGTGCGATTGGTAGACCTATTCGTGAGCGGTGACGAGGGCTGCTGTGCAACGGCAAAGACGAACCAATGGTGGCTCGAGCAACCTCCTTCCTTAGAGGATCTCGATCAGGCTTAGAGGCGGAGGGGAGTGTGGGTGTCATCTTTGACACGTGGGGCTTGCAGGACCCACTGATTGCAAAGTAGGGGAAGACTCCCACGATCTCTTTGATGGCTCAACCATAGGTTTTTGGGTGGTCATTGGAGATCATCGACTTGAGCTTCCAAGAACGTGCAATGGCATCTGGTCCGGGCCATCATTTAGGGTGCCTACGAAGACCTTTGAGGCCGGCCCATGTAAACAAGGAGAGACGAGTCACAAAGCCCTCCATGGACTGCAGGTCCAATAGGAGAGTTGGATATCTTCTCTAGTTTAAGCGTTTGGTTCTAGGCGAGGCTCAAAAATAGGATGTCCATATTTAGTATAATTTATAACAGATTACAATTGTTCAGATTTTTTAATTTGAAAAATCAATAGCTGAAATTTATCAATAAATGAATATTTTTGACACCTTTATATCAATGATCGATACTTGTTTAATTTAGAAGAAAATTTTATTATGTATCTACAGTCGTCTAACTATAATATCCATATGATTACTTTCACCCTCTCAAAAAAAAAAAAGTTTCTCGTAGGTTTCAAAAAAGATTACCCTCTTTTCATAAAAGAAAAGGCTGGTTTGGTAATACGATTATTATTCTCATGCGCTAGGGTAGGTCTGGAAAATATCATTCTCATCTTTTACGTGAATTTTGATATTTACCTATTCATTTACCGATATTTTTGATATGATTAAAATCTTTTGATTCCTGACGTAATATCTTTGAATAATTTTATAAAATTTTAATTATATAAATAAAAGTAAATTTGTTTTTAATATGTTATCCCAGACACTCACGATATGCTATCGGTGGTGCCTTGGGGATGGGCGACGTGGGCGGCTCGGCCTTGCACTTCCTCAAGGGTCTCGACGGCGGACGCCTTGACGGAGGCGCCCAGGCGGTGCGTTCGGGTGGGAGGAAGCTTCGCTGCCTGGGGAGGTCTCTTCTCGGCGTTCGACTGCACGACGGCGTACGCGAGACAGAAGGAGGACCAGCCGGTTCTTGGCTCTTAACAAGACACTCGGTGCTCCGCAGAATCTGCCCCCAATTTTGGAGGATCCCCAGCAGGGTGTTGTGATGCCGTCGGTATATCAGCAGCAGCAGAGGATGAATGAGTCCGGAGATTCGATCGGAGGTCGATTCTGGTGCGGGTTTGGAGGATTGCGGGGGAGGCAAGAAGGACCAGTCGACAAGTGGAGGTGGGAGCAAGACGGAAGTTCTGGAAAGTATCGAGTGAGGCCCCTTCGATTCCCTCTTTCGAGTACAAATAGGGTTTCTCGGGGATCAGCCATCCCTAATCGGACTAGTATATGTCTTCTAAGATCGGTTTTTGTTTAAAGCGATCCATTTTTCGTTAAAATATATTTTGCTTCTTCAGTAATTACTGTTACATACCATGTGACGATATCATCATGTCCAACCAAAAGGCGAGCTATCCATGTCTCCGATTGGATTCGATGTTGTTAGGCTTATATAATAAAGCAGAACGTACATATATATATATATATATATATATCTGACGTAGTTATTACTTTCTTTTCCTGTCAAACCCATCACCTTGATCGACAAAAAATCTTCTATTTTTTACTTCTCTGTGTATCACACAAGTAAAGATACGATAAATGAGAATCACCCGTAGATATATAATGTGATCGATATGATCACTGGAAAATGAAAATCTTGAATTTAAAATAAAAAAATATTATAATTGTAACATCACGTCTGTCAGTTGATAGGATATGTAGCGTCACATCCAGCTTGTCAATATGACGCGATCCATGTATTAATGCCGAGCTTTTATTTTTTATTTTTGTTACGCGGTGATAATTTATTTAAGTCAAAATAAACTCTTGAATATGCATCCGCGAGAGAACAAAAGTTCAGAAGTACTGATTCAAGAGACAACACAGATAAAAAATAAGATAACAAGAAAAATTTTAGCTATTATTTGTTTCATTGAATTCTTCACCACACCTCCTAAATGTAGAGCCTACAGGTTCGGTGAAATTGTCAGTATCGGAGGTGGTGATGTTCTTGCCAAGTTGAATCTCCCATTTTGATCGAGTCTCTTTGATTATTTCAATGTCAGCAGCACCTACAGTTGAACTTTTTAACCAAAAAATAACTAAGTTAACCATACTTTCGAATATTATGTTGATATTCTTAATTAGCAAGTCTATCAAAAGTGTAGTTATTATGTTTTATCCAACAAATCTGAAAGAAAGAAATGAGAAAAGAGGACCAACTCTTTGGGTCACGGTGAAAAAGATTTGTACGTTATGCATTAAAAGCAAATAGTAAAAAAATTATCATCTAAAAGAATTCTATTGAAATTAAGTCTATATTTCACTTGCTAAACTACAATTCATGAAAATATAATTTATAGTTTCCAAGCAGAGATTACAAACTAAATAGGTTGTGTGACTTGTGTCCCTGTACCAACCTTCTGTGGCAATATTTTGCCTGGTAAGAAGTTTATTATGTATGCCAGACCAAGTCACAATTTTTGCTTTAAGAAGAACTTTTGCTCTCCTTATTTTATTGTTTGGTTTAAATCGAATTCCTCCGTTAATAAATAAACGATAACATGATTTAACGGAGTAAATTTTGGAATTTGAGAGGTTCCAATGGATTTCATCATTCCCTTTAAATTAAGAGGGAAAAGGAAATTAAGTATTTCTAAGAGTTTGATGGTTGACTCTCCATGTACTGTGGAAAGGAGATTTTCAATGTCCCTTCTGAAGAGCTTGGATTTTTTTATCTACCGTCCACTTTGATGTCTTTATTGATTTGGTATTTTAACATACCATTTTCATTCCAGCTGTTATGCCATAAGAGAGTGGATTTTCCATTTTGTATATTATGAGAGCAAAAATTAATGATAGATTAGTCCTCCTGTAACCTCTTCTCTACCATGAAAATAATCAAAGATCTCATACCAAATTTGTTCAGATCGACTGCATTGACTATATCTATCCAAATTTTTGTTACCATTGTTGCGTAGAAGAGACCATTCCAACTTTCCCTTTAAAGCATTTAGAGAAAATTGTAAAATCCCAAGCCACTAAAAGATTTAAGTCTACATAAATTAATGGGTCCATTTCATAAGAGGATATTTTGGTTTCCCATTTTCCTAATTACTGCACCAGAAAAAAAATTTTCCACTCAGATGCAATGCAAGTAGATAATAAGTTGAGATTGCATTAAGTACAGTATTAATGCTGTTTGGCAGCACTTTAATTCAATTTTTGGTTGAAAACATTCCATCTATTTAATTTTTTTGGATATGTAGTGGCATCCACTGTACGTATTAAACAAAAAGCGGAGTAGCTCTATGACCTTTTTATCATGTATTACTCTAAATCTCATACTTAAATAATGCTTGAAAGTTTTCCCGCATGCAAGAAAAGGAAGGATGCACATGAAATACTGAAGTAGTACGCATTATTAAAAAAATCCAGAAAAGAATAAGAATAAAATCAAGAAAGTCAAGCGAGGGCGCAGAATACGTGGGATTATGTTTGCTTCTCCACGTCATCCTATAAATTTCAAGAGAAAAAAGAGTAGACTGGTAGGCTTTGGCCTAGGGAAGTAGGGAATACCCATGTATCTCAGTGTCATCCTTCATGCGACCGACCATGAATGAAAAACAACACGTAGTATAGACTATTAAATTAAATTGCAGTGGGTCGAATCCCTTCTTTTAAAATATTCCTTTCTAAAATTATTTATCGAAAAGATTACCACACATAAAAAAAATTATTATATATTATACAAAATTCCATCGTTACCACTCGGTCGATCGACGCGTAGGCTTGGGACTGACTCACCACCTTCGGTGCCGTGCAGTGCCGCGATGACATCAATATAAATATATATATATATATATATTCATTCATTCAGTTTCAGCCCAACAGTCACACGACTCGGATGTTAACCAAAATCGCTAAATTAATACAATTTAAGGTGGACAAGGAATGACTATTGTTTCGTAATGACCAACGAACCACGTACCGAAGATGTGATGTTTCTTGGAATAATGATGATAATATTGTTATCTAAACTCGAACTTAGGAATTTCATCACATACGGAAGACTAATTATATTAACTCGATTGAATTTTAATCCCGCCATTATCCAGAAGAGAAAGTTTCCGAAAGATTTAAATTAATTCGACGGATAAAAAATAAAGAAAATTTCAAGGATGAAGCGATCGAATTTCTTTTAATCGAGAAAAGAAGCAGAACACGTGGCGTTCCTTCGTCCGCCTTGTGTAGTAGTGATCACATCATGAAACAAAAAAAAGAAAAAAAAAAGGACGCCGATGATCACGAACCCGAACAAAGATTAGAGAATAACAAATCAACCATTCAGAAAAAAAAAAAACAGAGAAGGATGTCAGACGTGGGCCATGTCGCGGTGTTACTCCGCTGCACTCCTTTCCTTCTACCTGCTACTCCACCACCACACGGTGGCCGGCCGCCGGAGCATGTGCCGACGGAGAAGGAGACGAGACGAAAGAGTATGAGATCCATCGTCGCCGACGAGAGAGAAGAAGAGCGCCAAGTGATGGTGACGTCACGCCCAGCTGTCGTTGGGCTGCCATTCCCACGCCAGATGGACGTGTCGTCCTGGTCCCACCATCTATCGCCAATCCGAATCAGAGGAACTCTGCCATCACAACTGGCAGGCCATGTTGAAGACCTTCTGGATCACCATGCCGTCTTATTTACCTTCCTACCCCTAAATATTCCTCCCATATTACAGAAACCATATGTCGTCGATTTCAAAGGCTTCCCATCGGACAGACGCGGACAGTAGTCAGTGGCATCTCATCGCAATTCCCGCTGACACCGAACCCGTTTAGGTCTCCAGTCACACCTACATGTTCGGATCTGCACCGTCCGATCTCTCTACGCGGTGACGACGCCATGCCCTTGATTTCGTCTCCATGTCACCGGCCCTACGATTACGAATCCCTCACGAGAAGCGCAACTCGGATTCCGCTCACCGTTTTCAGATTGTACCGAATCCCGTCCGGTATCTTAACGTAGAGATCCGTCGAAACACGGGGCGGCGATGGAGTGGTAAATTTACCTACATATAATATCACTCTCTTCCCCAATCTCCAAAATCCCCAACAGCAACGCCACCCATCTCTCCGGCTCCAGCCAAGAAGACGAGGAAGAAGAGCTCCCGGCAATGGAACCTCAACCACCACCACCACTACCTAGCATTTCCATCCTTCTCCCTTTCCTCTTCGCTATTCTAGTCTTCCTTTCCTCTGCCGCTCTGAGCATCAACATCACCTCTCTTCTCTCCCCTTACCCCGACGTCTCCGCCTTCGCGGCATTGCTCACCTCCGCTTCCGTTGCCCACGACCTCTCCCACCGCTCCTCGCTCACCCTTCTCGCCGTACCCAACTCTGTCCTCCAGGAATCCGAGAGGAAGGACCCCGTCACGTCGTCTCCCTACGACTTGGCTGACGCCGTCCGCTACCATGTTCTCCTCCAGTACCTGTCGCCTTCCGATCTCAAGCAAATACCACCGGAGGGAAAAGTGGTGATCACCCTCTTCCAGACCACCGGGCGCGCATCCAGCAACATGGGCGCCGTCAACCTCACTCGAGACCCACTCACCGGCAACGTTACTGTTGGTTCTCCCGCACCGTTCTCGACCAGCAATGCCACCATCCTTGCTCTCCTCAAGACCCTTCCGTACAATGTGAGCGTCTTCACCGTCGATTCTTTGCTCGTGCCTTCCGGGATGGGCCTCGCAGCGTCCGAGAACAGACCCCCGCCTCCTTTGAACATAACCCAGGTCTTGATCGACGGGGGAGACTTCAACGTTGCCGCGTCGATGCTGGCGGCATCCGGTGTCGCCGACGAGTTCGAGGCGGACGAGCGGGGAGCCGGGATCACAATCTTTGTGCCTACGGACGAGGCTTTCGCGGAGCTTCCAAAGACGGGGGAGAGGCTCCAGTCACTGCCGGCGGATCAGAAGGCTGTGGTGCTCCGCTTCCACGTTCTCCACTCCTACTACCCGTTGGGATCCCTGGAGAGCATCGTCAACCCCGTCCAGCCCACGTTGGCTACGGAGGACACAGGCGCCGGCCGGTTCACTCTCAACATCTCCCGCGTCAACGGATCGGTTGCCATCGACACCGGGATCGTACAGGCGTCGATCACGAGGACGGTATTCGACCAGAACCCAGTTGCCGTCTTCGCCGTCTCGAAGGTTTTGCTGCCGAGGGAGATATTTGGAAATAATGGTGGTGTGAGCACCGGATCAGAGACGTTGGGTGCGGTGCCGCCGGCGGATGAAATAAGCTACCCCCCATACGAATCACCACCAGCAGGCGTCGATTTCGCGCCTGCGAGGTTGAGCTCGCCGCCGAGGTTGAGAGAGATCAGATCCAGCGTTGCTCACAACGGATTTGATGGAAACACCTTCTTCTCCTTCTCAAGCTTTTGTATAGGATTCATGTATGTACTACTGGTATGAATTCTTCCTCATTTTGGGTTTCCACCTTTTTTTTCTTCTTTCTTGGATTTGGGGGATTTGTATACGGTAAATTGAATTCTTGCTGCAAAGCAGCAATATTTTTCTCTCCTCTTCCTTCCGCTCATGATGAGATCATCCAATTTTGTCTTTGGAGAATAATCCCATGATTGGATTCGTTCAAAAAGAAAAGAAGATGTTTTTTTCATGTTCGAAAAAAGGAATAAGGAAAAGACCTTTTTCCTTGTTCGGTCTGGAATCTATGATTTCCGACGAGAAAAAAGCAAAAAAAGGAGAAGCAAACTCCCAATTTCACCGCCTGTACTTGTTCTTTCCATGTTCGCCTCAGCCGCCGAGGTGCGTAAACGTACCGGTAGGTGAGCGGAAAGGATATGTATCCTCCGCTTCGTTCCCGGATCGCGATTGGGATCGTTGTACTGGAGTGCCAGGGTCGTTGGACGGCGGGGATTCGACGTTGCAGCCGTCAATCGTGGGTTGGATCTACCGCCACGTGTGGTACTCTCCTTCCTGTTTTCGTAGCGTCAGCGTTCGGGCTGGCGTGCGGTACGACAGGCAAGCTTGGACCTTGGAGGACGGATCAAACGGGTCGTCTGTGTCGGGTATCCGTCACGATTAGCCGGACCTGTTTCTCAGAACCGTGATATCCCTGGTAAATTTTTGCTGGGGCTTCCAACCGCTCAGGTGGTTTGCCGTATGTGTGTACCCAGGACGCTTTGCAATCTAAGCCTTTAAATACATCTTGAACGGTGAGATTTTTTGGGTTATTTTGTACTGAAATATTTTGGCACAATGGTCCTAACAGACACTTTTTTGACATAATTTTGGCGTATAGAATCCTGGATCATACCCGGAAGCTGTTCACATTGTTAGTTTAGCTGCACGGTCACGTCATGTTGTAAACTACATGGAATCTTGTCCAAAATTACGGACGCCAAAGGTGAAAGTCGACATGGATGCAAAGCTACGTGTTTTGGCTGGAATCCAAAGGGAAGACTAAGAGCGTGCCAAGAAGTAATGCTTCTCGTTCACCCTTCTTGGGAAAAGGTTCCAACTCGATGAGCTGCCGAAAAAGATTGGAAATGATTAGATCTTCCACGAAGTCCACGGCCAAGGACCAGGGGGAGAGAGGTACCTATTTGTTGTTTACGGTAAACTTTGCATTTTCGATCTTCCACGAACTGTTATTGTTGACCTCTCTTTTTCCATTGTCACAGCGTTTCCAGAAAACTGTTTGATTCTGTGGTACCACCTACAGCAATTTCTGGGGATGTGAGTACCTTCATATAGTGAATCCTGAATTTCAATCGATAGGATCATCTGGAATTGAACTATCGAATCAATGTTTCGAACCAGGAGAAGTTTTTGCCTAACATGGAAGCAAGAGGAGATGCTTCTTCAACGGTTGGACGTGTAGGCACATATAAAGAGGTTTTTTTGGCCATAATATGTAAAATCACCTAGTGAAATTTGACTCTGACACTAAGAAAAGAAAATTATTTTGTTTAGTCACCAACAGCTTGCGAACACATCGTAAATAACTTGAAAATATTTTTAAATTGGAGCATATTCTATCACAGGGTGCTTACCATAATGGTGCTTACGAGGAAAACTCAAGTACCCTGAACGTTGGATCATACACGGAAGCTGTTCATTTCTCTTTTTGGATCAAAGTCTGCTTGATCAACGATGAAAGATGAAATGAAATTATATATTTAGTATTTTTACCTGTTTTGCAGGATACAGCCATTGGCCAGAAAGAGAGCAACAATCCGAATATTGGTTTGTATATTAACTCATTGCGTTGTTGAGTCGATTGATTATTTGAGAATAGAAACATAAATATCAAACTTCCTCTTTCATTTTTGCATTGCTCCAGACCCATAACAGAACGTGAATGACTTGCATTCAAAATTGCCGAAACTTCACCTTTCAGTGGAAATGCGAAAGAAGTTCACAGTTCTCTTCAGAAAGTACTCTCCCCAGTAAACTTCAACACGACACCGGTCAAATGTTTTCCATTTGACGAAGGACAATGCTGCTTGGTGTAGATCAAAAGAGTTCAAAAGGAGAATCAACGCCTAAGACCGAGTTTCAAGTTACTGGGACTCCTTTGGAAAAATTCAATGAACTTAGCTCTAATTTGAAGGTGCAAAGAACTTTTCATTTCAGGATTTGTCTACTTGAGAATGAATTAATGTATAATGATGACATTCATTTGTTTTACAGGAATCGCTTGCAAAGGAATACCTTGATATTTTGAATGTTGCTAGCAAGTAAGTAGTGCTTCGCCACCCTTTCACTGATTCTACCAGCAAACTGACCGAATATGCCCATTCACTGCCGTTCTTTCTTAATGCCTTTTTTGACAATGGTACTGTTGGCTCAGAACGCTTGACCACGAATGTCAACAAGGGATTAAGAAAATCACAGGTGGTGGCAAAAATGAGACGGGAGGGTACAATTTTTCTGATATATCTTTAACATAATTAACGATAGATACAGTTTCACTGTTTAATTGATTGGACCAAATTTCACAATTCATGGTCATGCTACAGATATTTCAAGAGTTTCTTAAGCATGCATTTTTGGTTCTGAGAAACTCGCGGCTATTCATTCATCATGCAGTAGCGTCCAATATGGCGCTAACTGGAAATATGGGCACACCCTGAACCCTTTTCGTTAATTCTTTGTACACGTCCTCTGCGCCATCCTCATCAATTTTGTTAGGCCACAATTAATGATGGTCGATCTGATAAACCTACTTGATAAAATTCAAGCTCCATCACCAAATCTCTCAACTATACCCATGGCGCAACACCCTTTCTGTCATCCAAAGCTGCTGCTAAATCTACAACATACACTAGACTTTTGGTACGTTCTATGTGTCGCAAAAAGGCATGACCTAAACCACGATTATAATGTGCTCCTTTAATGATCCCAGGAAGGTCAGCCACTGTCACAGAGAAATCTGCGTAATTCAGTTTTCCAATATTTGCTTTGAGTGTTGTAAAAGCATAATGGCCGACGTGAGGCTTAGCCCTAGAAATAGCACCTAAAAGTGTGCTTTTACCAGCATTTGGCATGCCAACAAGACCCACATCTGCAATACTCTCGAGCTCCAGGATAAGCACCGTCTCTGAACCTGGTAAGCCAGCAGTAATTGAAGTTAAAAGCATCATCATCTATGATTCCCGTGTTACCCATTTTTTCCTTGCACATAATTTTTTTCTGATACTTTGATCCTTTCTTAATATATGCATCACCAAGGCCACCCTGCCCTCCAAAAGCAATGACTAGTCTTTTGGCTGATTCCATTAATTCAGCAATGGAATATTGTACAACCTCCTCCTTCAGGTCCATTTCAGATAAATATTCACCATCCTCTGCATTGCTAAGGCCAATCTGCTCTATATCGGAGCTGGAAACAGCATTTTCTCCATCACTCTCTTCTACTTCAGAGTGAGAGACTGCATTGTCATGGTCACATTTATCTCCTTCAGATTGAGAGAAACTTTCCCTTTCGTCTTTTATTTCTGAAGAATCTGAGTTGTCTTGAGTTTCATGGTTCACAGAAACTGCCTTCATGTTGTTTTCTCTGAACTGCAAAAATGGATTATTTAGAAGGTCATCACCGCTTTTACCAAATCCTGATTCCTTCCAGTCATCAATTGCGTCAACCACGTTTCGGCTAGATGTTGATAGCTCAACTTCACTGCTGTGTTGAAATTCCCAAGGCTGGAGGTCTGTTTTGGAGGTATTCCCCAGGAATTGTGGAGCTTCTCCAGTAACTAGATGAATTTCGGTGCCCACTGGTACCTGAACAACCTATAAAATACAGCAAATCTCATTACCAAACAATCCAAGAATCACTTTAAAATAAGAAAAAACGGGGAGAACGAAACCAACCTTGTCAGAACCACGTCTCCTAGCCATCTTCTTTGACACACCATGGCCTCCTTTCTTTGCATTCTGTTAAGTAAAGAACGCCAAGTAATTCACAATCTCAAATGTGTGTGATCTTAAGGCTACAGCTGCAAACACATGCTGACAATCATTTAAAATCTTCCTCTTTAAAAACCCACACCATGTAGAAGGGCATTTAAGATTTTCATTAGGAAGAGCGAGAGAGAGAGAGAAAGCAACAGAAAGTATGCTGCATACTGGATGATGTTGCAGGTTACTGAAATCTCAAACTGCAGAAGAACATTCAAGGATAACATCACCACCTCTACCCCCATTTCCACCTGTGCTAATAATAACCAATAGGAAAACAATCAGTGCAACAACGTAACCAAAAATGTACATTGAACCAGATTGTCGATACCACATCATCACAAAATTGTCAGTTGGTCGGTAACATACTGTGTCAATACAGCCAGAAAAGAAAAACCAAAATTGATTTACACACCATCAGGTTTCCCACGCCAGTCTTTGCGGTTGCGGTGAATGCTCCAACAACCGTTCCCACCGTCACCTCCCTTTGCCCACGCCTTAAACTTATCCACCATCTTCCGTTCCTGAGAAGAAGCGGACATCAAAAACCCCAACACCAAAATACATCTCCAGAAATAAATATTGTGGTAAACAATAACAATTCTCCATTAAGTAACAGTTTTCAAGATAAATAATTCATATTGCGTAAATCATAACACGCGTTGCAAGTAAATAAAATTAAGTGAGAAATAGGAGGATGGATAAGATACCTGTAAGGGCGCAGCCTTGCCCTTTTCCCCCGATTTGCTTGAGTAAGGACAGTGAGAAGTAGCCCACTCCAACTTGCACGCAGATCTCAGCAATATCCGGGGCCGGGACAGGGTTTTTTCCACCACACCACAAGTCTCGTACGTAACCACCACTGAAGAATTAGAAGAACACGTTTCATCCACCAACTTCACCGCATTGCGAACTCAGATTCATCAAAGGTGTAAAAGTGAAAGAACTCGATTAAATCGACAGAAAAACCTCCGCCGCAGATAAACGAACATTATTTCCTGACGGCAAAGCCAATCAACAGACAAAAAGATTCGTCTTGTAGACAAATCGGTAATCACATCATAAATTTGGACCCAGACCTCTAGCGGTGCAGGTAAATATGGAAATTATCGGAAGTTATGACCAAATGTGATTAACGACAATTCAGCATATATGCTTCCTCAACTTTCACTATCTTGCCAAAATTTTATGCGCGTATTCGATTCCGGATGAATAACTCGTCGCCAAAGTGTAGTGGGAACGAAGGAAAAGCGTCTAACCTCGAGGTCGGCGGCGGAGGCAGAGGCAGGACTGGTTTGATCGTCCAGGTAAGGGGTGGTGAGTGGTGACCGGAGAGGAGAAAGGACGAGGGCGGAGGGGCAATGAGGGTTTAACCTTTCACCCTCTCAAAAAAAAAAAGATTCCTTTATGATTATTCTCTCATTTTTTGCGAATTTTGACATTTATCTATTCATTTACCACTATTTTTTATGTGATTAAAATCTATAGATAAAACGTAATACATTTAATTAATTTTGTAAATTTCTTAATTACCATTAATTCATAACCATTCGATATTTATGAAACAAAAATATTATTACAATTTACCCTGGAAAAAATCAATAATTATCAAAAGAGAGTTTAGCGGAGACACGTGTGATCAGACCGAGAAGAAAAGAGAGAAGTCAGGAAAAGAAGGAATATGAAAAGAAAAAGAAGAAAAATGTATATTTTTTTAATTTAAAGGAAAATAAAATAGGAAAAAGAAAAGAAACGAAAAAAAATACATATACGTATAAAAAATTAAATGTATGAATTTTTGGCAAAATATATGTACATAGGATTTAATTTTTAGATTGATTTAATTTTATATTAAATATATACATATTCATCAATGTAATTTAATTAATTAATAGTATACGATGAAACACAATTTAATCGTTTATTTAAATATAATTTTTTTCAGAAAATATCTTGATGCACAAACATCTAGACACTTAAATTTTAATTTTAATCAAATACAAAAATAACAAGAAAATTTTACCTTGGAAAAAATTTCTGTCTTTTCTTTTCGTCGTATTTCTCATTTTTCTTTATTTTTCAAGTGTAGAAATGGGATAATATATTTTTTTTCTATGCATTTAAAATGACAAATCACCGGGAGAAGAAAATCTTGAATTTAAAATAAAAAATATTATCATTATAACATCACATCTGTCACTGATGGGATATGTAGTGTCTCATCCACGCGGCCGAATAATGCCATCCATGTATTAATGCTGTTTGGTAGCAGTTTAATACAATTTTTGGTTGACTACATTCCATTAAGTACACTGGACTGGCAATATGACTCGCTTCTCATTTATCCTTATGTATTAATCGAAAAGTAGACTTGATACGACCTACTTTTCGTAAAATTCCATAATCATCTTTTAAGAATTTTATATCTTAAAATAAATTGATAACGAATAAAAAAAGTTCTTCGTGTATTACTTTAAATCTTTTATACCTACATTCATTGCCGTAGGATTTTTTTTTAAAAATCTTTTACCGCTACGAGATGAACATTAATAAACACCGAGTACGTGGATGTGTGATATAATAGTTGACATTGTCTTTCGCATTCTTCCGGGTACGTGGGTACGCATTAAAGTTATTTTCGAATGAATGCAATATTCCATTTCATTGTACGTCGATTACATCCAATTAAATGTATATAAATTTACTTTGTTATCACGTGAAATAATCTATCCTAAGATGTGATGCATGGAAGATGAGTTGGCACTCATCACGTGTTTGGCACTACATCGTCGTGGAAGATGCGATGTTTCTTGGAATAACGGCGAAAATATTGTTGTCTAAACTCGAACTTAGGAATTTCATCACACACGGAAGACTAATTATATTAACTCGATTGAATTTTAATCCTACCATTATCCAGAAGAGAAAGTTTCCGAAAGAATAGAATTAATTCGAGGGGAAAAAAATAAAGAAAATTTCAAGGATGAAGCGATTGAATTGAAGCAGAACACGTGACGTTCTTTCGTCCGCCTCGTGTAGTGATGATATCATGAACAAAAAATGCCGATGATCACGAATCCAAACAAAGCTTAGGGAATAACAAACCAACCATTGAAGGAAAAAAAAAAACAAAACGGAGAAGGATGTCAGACGTGGGCCACGTTGCAGTGTTACTCCCCTGTTTTTCTTCCCTTCTACTTGTTACTCCACAAGACGGTGCTGGTCGGAGCAGAGGGTGTGCCAGCGGAGCAGAAGAGGAGATGAAAGGGTATGGATTGATGGTCGCCGGAGAGAGGGAGCGCCAGAGAGGACAAACGACGGTGACGTCAGGTCCAGCTGTCGTAGGGTTACCGTACCCACGCTAGGTGGGACCGTCAGGATTTTAACGGAGAGATCGATCGAGAAACAGGGCGGCGATGGAGTGGTAAGCTTACCCACATATAATCTCACTCTCTTTCCCAATCTCCAAAATCCCCAACACCACCGCCACCCCATCTCTTCGGCTCCAGCACGAAGACGAGGAAGAGGAGCTCCCGGCTATGGAACCTCAACCACTAATACCTCGCATTCCCATCCTTCTCCCTTTCCTCTTCGCTATTCTAGTCTTCCTTCCCTCTGCCGCTCTGAGCATCAACATCACCTCTCTTCTCTCCCCTTACCCCGACGTCTCCGCCTTCTCGGCATGGCTCACCTCCGCCTCCGTCGCCCGCGACCTCTCCCACCGCTCCTCGCTCACCCTCCTCGCCGTACCCAACTCCGTCCTCCAGGAATCCGAGAGGAAGGACCCCTTCACGTCGTCTCCCTACGACCTGGCTGACGCCGTCCGTTACCATGTCCTCCTCCAGTACCTGTCGCCTTCCGATCTCGAGCAAATACCACCTGAGGGAAAAGTGGTGATCACTCTCTTCCAGACCACCGGTCGCGCATCCAGCAACATGGGCGCCGTCAACCTCACTCGAGACCCACTCACCGGCAACGTTACCGTTAGTTCTCCCGCACCGTTCTCGACCAGCAATGCCACCATCCTTGCTCTCCTCAAAACCCTTCCATACAATGTGAGCGTCTTCACCGTCGATTCTTTGCTCGTGCCTTCCGGGATGGGCCTCGCAGTGTCCGAGAACAGAGCCCCGCCTCCTTTGAACATAACCCAGGTCTTGATTAACGGGGGAGACTTCAACGTTGCCGCGTCGATGCTGGCGGCATCCGGTGTCGCCGACGAGTTCGAGGCGGACGAGCGGGGAGCCGGGATCACAATCTTTGTGCCTACGGACGAGGCTTTCGCGGAGCTTCCAAAGACGGGGGAGAGGCTCCAGTCACTGCCGGCGGATCAGAAGGCTGTGGTGCTCCGCTTCCACGTTCTCCACTCCTACTACCCGTTGGGATCCCTGGAGAGCATCGTCAACCCCGTCCAGCCCACGTTGGCCACGGAGGACACAGGCGCCGGCCGGTTCACTCTCAATATCTCCCGCGTCAACGGGTCGGTTGCCATCGACACCGGGATCCTACAGGCGTCGATCACGAGGACGGTATTCGACCAGAACCCAGTTGCCGTCTTTGCCGTCTCGAAGGTTCTGCTGCCGAGGGAGATATTTGGAAATAATGGTGGTGTGAGCACCGGATCAGAGACGTTGGGTGCGGTGCCGCCGGCGGATGAAATAAGCTACCCCCCATACGAATCACCACCATCAGGCGTGGATTTCGCGCCGGCGAGGTTGAGAGAGATCAGATCCAGCGTTGCTGCCAACGGATTTGATGGAAACACCTTCTTCTTCTCCTTCTCAAGCTTTTGTATAGGATTCGTGCATGTACTACTGACATGAATTCTTCCTCATTTTGGGTTTGCACCTTTTTTTTTTTCTTCTTTCTTGGATTTGGGGGATTTGTATACGGTAAATTGAATTCTTGCTGCGAAGCAGCGATATTTTTCTCTCCTCTTCCTTCCGCTCATGATGAGATCATCCAATTTTGTCTTTGGAGAATAATTCCACGATTGGATTCGTTCAACAAGAAAAGAAGGAGATGTTTTTTTCATGTTCGAAAAAAGGAACAAGGAAAATGCCTTTTTCCTTGTTTGGTCTGGAATCTATGATTTCCAACGAGAAAAAAGCAAAAAAGAAAAGGAAAAGGAAACCCCGA
This sequence comes from Cymodocea nodosa, assembly GCA_036874045.1. Taxonomy (NCBI): domain Eukaryota; kingdom Viridiplantae; phylum Streptophyta; class Magnoliopsida; order Alismatales; family Cymodoceaceae; genus Cymodocea; species Cymodocea nodosa. The sequence continues at coordinate 24,932,362 of CM072338.1, forward strand.
ATTTCACTGCCTGCGCTTCTTCCTTCCGTGTTCGCCTCAGTCGCCGAGCTGCGTAAACCTACCGGTAGGCGAGCGGAAAGGATACGTACCCTCCACTTCGTTGCCGGATCGATTGGGATCGTTGTACTGAAGTGCCAGGGTCGTTGCACGGCGGGGATTCGACGTTGCTGCCGTCTATCGTGGGTTAGATCTACCGCCACGTGTGGTCCCCTCGTGCCTGGTTTCGTAGTGTCAGCGTTGGCGCTGGCCGTCTCTCGCATTCCGTGCGGAGCGACACGTAAGCTTGGACCTCGGAGAACGAATCAATCGGGTCGTCAGTGTCGGGGATCCGAATACCAGATAAATTTCTGGACGGCCCTTTCAGGCCTACTTGATCAAAGTTCAATTCCAAGAGGAATCACAACAAAACGCTCGTGGAAAAGAAAAAGAAGAAGAAGGATCGTTTTCTAAATACCCATGGAAGAAAAGGAGAGAAAGAGAATCTGCTACCCCAGTGAAGATTTTCTTTTGAAAAAAATGATGATAGTGTTTGGGTTATGCAGGCAAATGCACTGCACGTAGAAACTGGGTTCCCATCTACACGTGCTTTTATAGAACCAATCAATCTAAGGATTTGGATGCTTTCTAATTTTCAACATTTGGAGGGGTCGTACTCTTAAATCTAAGCCTTCAAATACACCTTCAACGGTGAGATTGTTGTTTTGGTTTATTTTGTACTGAAATATCTGTTTTAAATGGAAATTATTAGAAGAAAATCCAAGCCTCTGTTTGACAGGGAATGGTGAGGAAGCAAGCTGTGGTGTGGTTGCGATTGGAGAGCAGTCGATTGCAATAGCTTAATTTGAACAAAATCTGAATACTGAGTAATGTAAAAATTGCTATCATCAGAAAAAAAAGAAATGGTGGTGGTGGTGGTGTGGAAAGCCATCCGACGTAATGGGTCAAGCCTGAATCGATGTGCCCTACCACCACCATTTGTGTGTGCTTGCTGAATGGCCAACACACACCCATCACTTTTACAGCAATAATGGCAAACTAGCAATATGCTTGCTGAGTGGGACTTTGTGTAATCTTCTGTCTCTCCAAGTCTTTGCTGGAGAACTTCGTCATCCAATGCATATTCTTTAATGCATGTTGTCAAGTAGACGATGGATGTATTCAGCCAGTGTTGGTAGATAGATAGATAGATAGAGCTCTTTGATCGCTCATTGATCTGGCTATTTTGTTATTTCAATTACCATCCAACTCAACTACCTGGGCAATTTCGGTCGTCGCAGAGAACAAGGGGAGAAGACTTGCTCTTCAAGTTACGTTTCTTTCTTTATTTCATGGGTACTTGATCATGTCACAGAAGATTCCAAAAGGAAACTGCTGGAAACTTCTTCGTCAGAGTCAAGCAAATGCGGAAAGTTTCCGAGATCTACGAGCAATGGAAAGTCGTCGTCAGCAAGTCTCGTTTCTTTTTACTTTGATCGAATCGCTAAAGAATGGAAGATGGTGATCACATCAGCAACGCAGAGTGCCTGTTTCGACGATCATTCCTACCCACGGTGGATTGATCAGATCAGTAGAAAAAAGAGGAAGGAAGGCAGGCAGGCCGGCCCTACGATCGACAACAAATAGAAGTCGTCCGACGAGCGAGTCTGGAACGCAACGCCGCGCATGTGAGTGCCAACGTTAAAGCTACATCATTGTTTGCGTCTGCTTCGGTGTTAATTATCGTGTGGCGTTGGAGTGGGTCCGTCGACAATAAATGCATCCATTTCTTACGCTTACTCGTGGATTGCTTCTATCAATTACTGCACATCAATGTTAAAATACAAAGTAAGTTGAGCTTTGGGGCACATCTACTCCATAAAAATTCAACAACTACAATGACAATATGGAACGATGCAACTGCAATAAACACACAGTACGGAATTGCTGACAAACATGGCTACCTTATCCCACACAAACATTAGTATGGAACTCGTCCTTGCTTACTGTAGGTTTCGATAGAAGTGTCAATTGTATCAAGTTATTGTAAATTAGTTTGGCCTGACTTAAGTTAAAAAATTAAGTCGAGTTGGATTATAATATAGTAAAAAATTAACATGCAGGTTGATTTGGATTGGGTTAGATTAGCCTGTGGGTCGATTTAGGTCGAGTCGTACTTACCTATAGGTTGATTCGAACCTAACTCATATTAGGTTAAAAGTTAAAACTTAAAAATGAAATAACATTAAAAAATGTTTGTAATGTTCATAATGTTTGTTTTCAATGTTCGTAAAAAAAGTAAATATTGAAACAACGGTAAAAAAAAAAATATGAATGTTATTTCAACATTCGTAAAAAATGAACATTAAATAGAGAACGTTCGTTAAAAAAGTCAACATTGAAACAACGACAAAAAAAAATACGAATATTATTTCAACATTCATAAAAATGTTCATTAATAATGTTCGTAAAAAATAAACGTTGAAATAACGTTCTTAAAAAACGAACGTTGAAACCAATGGTAAAAAAGGGGGAAAAAAAAAGAGAAGAGAAGAGATGAAAGGGAGAGAGGAATAGTGATGGAAAAATCTATAAATAAATAAAAAGGTTAGAATTTTTTTCATAATTCATACTCATTCAATCTTCTCTATTTCTTTCACAAAATACAATAATCATCTTTTAAGCTTCAACTTTCTTCAACTCTCAAGTCAAATTTTTTGCAAAAATAGTACACAACTTCAATGACTTCATCTTCAATAGCGTTGTCGATGCTAGCGATAATTTTGAATAGTAACAACAATACTCTCAAGCTCAAACTATAAAAGAATGTGGATTATCAACTTCAACTACTAATGCTAAATCAAGAAAAAAGTCAAATTTATAGTCAAAGTTTATAATAAAAATGAAATAACTAAGAGATGATACTATGGTGGAGAGGGTCTACTGCAACATTTGCAATGCAAACTTTTCATGTATAGCTTCAAGTGGTACAAGTCATTTATCTAGATATGTAAGTAGTTGTTCATTTAGAAATCTTGAAAAAAATAAAATGATTCAAACACAACTTAATTTTAACACTAAATGTAATATAACACAATGACATTATAATCCTAATAATACTAGAGAATTACATGCTAAATTTATTAATGTTCAAAATTTACCTATTAATTTTGATGATAGTCAACATTTTCAAGAATATATTTCACAAGCTTATTGTTCACAATTTAAAAAAGTTTCTAAAAATACAACTGGAAAAGATATTATTAAACTTTATAATAAACTTAGAATGGAATTAATGAATATAATAGTTTCTATTAACACATCTATAGCATGTACAACTGATATTTGAGAAGGTAGATGTAAAGCAAGATATATTGCTATTACTGCACATTTTATTGATAATAATTGGATTTTACAAAAAAGATTAATAGGATTTAGAATAATAAATCATCCACATAATGCTCAAAATATTTTTTCTACTATTATGGAAATTTTTGAATTTTATGGAATTAAAGAAAAGTAGGTAGTATTACATTTGATAATGCATCTAGTAATAATGCAACTATCCTTATGTTTAAAAGTAGATTAACTCCACCAAATGGTTTTGATTTATTTCACCAAAGATGTATATGTTATATAATTAATCTTATAGTTCAAGTAGGTGTTGAAGAATTAAAACATTTTATAGAAAATATTAAAACTACATTAGGTTATATTTTATGTAGTGGTAGATGACAACAAGAATTTAATCATATATGTGATTCATTTCAATTACCACATAAAACATTTATTATATTTAATGTTAAATAATTATTTACCTTATAAAGAAGCTATAAAAACTTATTATAATGGTAAAATAAATGATACTACAACACCACTAGATGAAAATGATTTTACAATAGCTAATTATTTTATTGAATTTTTAAAACCATTTTATGATGCAATAGAACATTTATTAGGAATATATTATTGTACATCTATTTATGCAATTCATCACTTATATAATATTGCAAGAGTTTTTAATAATTATAGTAATTATCCATTTTTTGCAGCTATAGTTTTTAAAAATAAAAGAAAAAATTTTAAAATATTGGAATAAGATACCTCTCTTATATTCATTAAGTATTTGTTTAGATCCTAGGATTAAAGTAAAAGTTGTTATAAAATTAATAAATGGAATACAAACTTGTTGAAACCTAAACTTTCATGTAATAATTGAAAATGTAGAAGAAAGTTTAAATAATATGTTTGACATATATGTTATAAAATATGGAATACAACAACAAACACAAAATATGTCTTATTTTTCACAACCATCATCATCATCATCAATAATTGATTATAGTTTATTTAATGATGAATATAGTGATTTTAATGTAACAAATAGGAAAGAATTAGATAATTTTAATAATACTAAACATAGCTATTTAATAAGAGATAATCTTGATTTCCTAGATTTTGATGTAATAAATTGGTGGAAAACACAAAAACACACATTTCCTATTTTATCATTAATGTCTAGAGATTTACTAACAATTTCAACTTCTTTTGTAGCATGTGAATAGACATTTAATATTAGTAGTAATATATTAGATGATAAAAGAGTAAAATTAAAAGATGATATTTCAAAGCATTAATGTGTGTTAAAAATTAGGAGTTTGCTTGTGTTCGTGGATAAAAAGATGACTTCATTAATAAATTTGTAAATTTAAATATAATTATGTACATTAAATGTAAATATATTTGATGTAATTACAAAAATAATGTATTTTTTAATTTGAATTTAGAAATAAAATAATTATTTAACTTTATGACTTGTCTTTGAATATGTTGATGAATGATGAATGTTCTGTTGATGATGTATTGATATTGATGTTAATGTGATAAATGAGTGATGACTTATGTTTGATGTTCATATATTTATAAATAAAATAATATGTTTAAATGATGAATTGATTATAAGATAACATTGTATTTTTTTTAAATTTAAAATCAACAAAATAAATAAATAAAATCAAAAACTTCAATTGGATTGAAATTGATCTTCGATATTATTAAAGAAAAAAAATAAAAAAATTTAATTAATCTAATCAAAGAAAAAATAAAAATAAAAAACATTGGTCAATGAAAAAAAAAAAAAAAAAAAAAAAAAAACTTATAATTCGATCGAGTCAGGCTAAACTGTCTCAAAAATATTTTAGACTAAATTAGGCTGGTCTGAAATAATTTTGGGGTAACGTGAATTATCAAAAAAAAATTAAAAAAATTTCAACCTAACCTGACCTATTGACACCACTAGGTTTCGAACCTACGGTAAGAGAGAAAAGTACAATTTTACCGTAAGCTCTCGCACTTCGATAAAGCCACCATCATTATTTAGATGTTAAATATTTTTATTTATTAATTAATTTTAAGATGATAAATTTTACATCGACAAATGTTATAATAAAGTAGTCTATGCTAGTATATGATGAACATTTCTACTAGTTATTAATTAATTTTAAGATGAATCGTTTTACACACATCTAATTATAACACACTATAAGTTCAAAATAAATTACAAGTGAAGAAAAATATAAAAAGTCTTCTTATATGAACGTTAAAATAAAATTTGAATTAATATATGATAAACTTCTTTGTGCATTATCAAATACTTTCAACATGAATTATTTTGCAGAGAAGGAAGCTGATGTTTCATTGCCTTACGTCGACATTTCTTTTTGATAATATATAATACTTTTTTTTTTGACTTTTTTTTTCCTAATCAAAATTGGAATTCTAAAGGAAAATACGAATATATGTTACCATTTCACCAATTAAAATGTTAAAACGATCAGCTTACCGAAAGAATCTAAAAAAAGATAAAATTTTTATTAACCAGAGGAGCGTAAATTGACCAAACCAAGCTTTTAAATCACCAAACTGATTTCTTTTAAATAAATGTAAGCAACCAATAAAAAAAATCACACGTACGGTTATAACCCGAACTTATTGAAAATATTTGTTTATAGAAGAGCTTCTTACATAAATAAGAAAGTTGATTTCTATAATCTCACAGATTTTATAGGTCGTTTTGAATTGCTTATTGATCATAACGTCAAGAAGGGTAGTCGAATTATGAAAGTGGAATAGAACAAGTAACTTACGCCCTAAAAATTCATTATATTAAAAATAAATTATATATATATTATAAAACCTTAAAGGAATACCATAAAAGATATATACATAATTTCATTACTTTGAATTTCAATTTAGTTAATTATGACGTCTACATTTATTAAACTTATTAGCATGACCACATGAAACCAAAATTATATACATGTCATCGTTCTCCTTTGATTACCTAGTTCTTTGATTTGTAACGAATCATTTTAATTTTTTCCTTATATAACTGTTAGTGAAGGTTTGTGCACAAGTAAAAGTAAGAGAAAGTGGCAGAAAAAAAAAAGTAAAGTAAAATAGTGAAAAAATATAGTGTGTATTTAATGGAAAGTAACGGAAAAAGGTTTATTATTTTATAGAAAAAATTTTATAAAAGAAATCAAAGTCATCCTCTTTCTCAAATAAGAGGGTCTGAAAGTGACAAAAATAAAGAAAAAAAAGGAAGAAGAGGGAAAAAATAAAAGGAAATACTCGATTCTGGTTTAAAAGTCAAACCAGCGCGAAGAATCGATCCCTCGAACAGCAGCCATCGAAGACACGTGGAGGGGAAAGGGAGAGTATGAAAGTCAGCCCTCTCTTTCCTAAGACGCCAATACCGCCTCCAGTTTTTAAATTAATCAATACTCTTCACAAACAAACACTTTTTTAAATTACGCTCTAAAACATAATCTACAAGTGAGAGAGATGAGCTACAGAATTACGGAAAGATAAGATCTACATTAGAATTTATTCTCCTTGCCAAAAAAACATTAGAATCTATTCTCTTTGCAGAAGTAACTGAGAGAATCCAACCTTTCCATCGTAAGGTAAGGAAGAGAATAACATTTCGTTCCATTCCGAACAACAGATCATGATAGAAACTTGTTTTTTTGTTTTTGTTTTTTGTACAAATAGTAGAGAAAAATTGATGAATCATACCTACCTATATTTTTTAGAATTTATTATTTTTTTTATTAAAGTTGAAATTAAAATTTTCTTCGTCGAAACTAAACACCAACCGCTTCTGTGATAAAAAATTATCAACCTCAATCCTAGTTCTGGTCAACTGTTCTTTTTCCAAGAAACCTCCCTCTAGGAGGTCAACCCTCCCCCCTCCTTCTACGCCCTCTTCTTCACCACTCCCAGCACCATTCAACTCTTCTTCTTCTTCTTCTTCTTCTCTCCTTTGTTCCCACGCTTCTCTTTCAACCCCCTCCTCTATTTCTCGTCTTTCTTCTCCTTCTCCTCTGTTTCCATGGGGAACGGCCTTGGCAAGTGCACCAGCTGCGTCGCGATCAGCAACTACCGTCCTCGGCGCCACGATACCGATTCCGTCATCTCCGAACCTTACTTCTCCGACGAAGGATTGGGGCACTCCTTCTGTTACGTCCGCCCCAAACCCTCCCGTCTTTCCTCCTCCAAGATCCACTTCCACGAGGAAACCACCAATCCCACCACCACCTCCTCCTCCTCTTCCGGGACCACCTTCCAGTCCATTTCCGGTGCGTCTGTCAGTGCCAACACGTCTACGGCACCCCTATCTGACGACTGCTACCCCTTCTCTGTTGCTGCCGCCGCCTTCGATTGCTCCGACTCGTTCTCCTCTGTCCCGCTCCAATCCATCCCTCGCTTCCTCTCCGGTCCGCCCTCTGGTACTCTTCAGAGAGGACTCATGTCGGCTCCCATCGAACGCGGGTTCATGTCGGGGCCGCTTGACCAAAAAGCTGGGCTCTTCTCCGGCCCGAACGACCCCCGTAAACCCACCAACCGATTCTTGCAAAGAAGCGTCTCTCATGGTGGGTCAAGGAAAGCCTCTTTGATCCGTGGGATGAGGTGGGTCATCACCAGAACCGTCTCCCGGGGGAATAATTCGGTCGTGACGCCGATCAAACCAGCGAAGGAAGCGGACGTCATCGAGAACGACACCACAGGCGCCAGAGGCAGCGACAAAGAGCAGAGCGTGGACAGCGAGGAGGGGATTGATGGGAAGAATCTCCAATGGGCGCAGGGTAAAGCCGGGGAGGACCGGGTTCACGTGGTTATCTCCGAGGAGCACGGGTGGGTGTTCATCGGCATTTACGACGGCTTCAACGGCCCTCACGCGCCCGACTATCTCGTCTCCAACCTCTACCCGGCAGTAGAGAGGGAGCTCAAGGGTCTACTCTGGGAAGACAAGCTTCTTGGGACAGACCCTTCTCCGGTATTCGATCATCGGAACGACCTAACTGCAATCGTCGATGGACCCGGAGCAGAATTCGCTACGAAGAAAAAGAATTCCAAGAAGAAGGAGAAGAAGAAATCCACGGGTGCCGCCAAGAAGTGGGAGGAAAAGCGGAGGAAGTGGAAGTCGGAATGGGACAAGGAGAGGTTAGACTTGGACAGTAAGCTGAAGGAGCAGCTGGCGAACCCCACGACAACGGCGCGGACGACGGAGGGGCCAGTCAACCATCTGGAGGTGCTGAAGGCCCTGTCTCGGGGGCTGAGGAAGACGGAGGACAGCTTCCTGGACGTCGCCGACAGCATGGTCTCCGAGAACCCGGAGCTCGCACTGATGGGTTCGTGTGTGCTCGTCATGCTGATGAAAGGCGACGACATCTACCTGCTGAACGTGGGCGACTGCCGGGGGGTCCTCGGCAGGGACTCGTGGCACTCGATCGGAGCAGAACGTCCGGAATTGGGGAGGATAAACGAGGAGGAGTGCGCTTGTGATGAGGAGGAGTTGGACGGATTCCCAACTCTGGCGGCGGTTCAGCTCACCCTCGACCACAGCACTTGCATAGAAGAGGTAGTGCAGCATTAGCATCGGTGCCCTCGATGTTTGATTTCTCTCGTCGCGTCCGATCACTTACAGATGACTGACGGTTTTGTTTGCAGGAGGTCCGGAGAATTGGGAGAGAACATCCCGATGATCCGTCGGCGGTTTCAAACGATCGGGTGAAGGGATCATTGAAGGTCACAAGAGCTTTCGGTGCCGGTTTCCTCAAACAGGTACAAACCATTTGTTCTGCTCGATTGCACTCAATCGCTGTCGGGTTTGCTCACACCCTCGGGTGTTCTTGTCCGCAGCCCAAATGGAACAACGCGCTTCTGGAGATGTTCCAGGTAGACTACGTCGGAACCTCGCCGTACATCACATGCGATCCGTCACTGCGTCACCATAGACTTGGGCACAAAGACAGGTTTCTGATATTGTCGTCGGACGGACTGTACCAGTACTTCACCAACGAGGAGGCCGTCGCCGAAGTGGAGATGTTCATGGCGGCGTACCCGGACGGTGATCCCGCGCTACACTTGGTAGAGGAAGTTCTGTTCCGGGCGGCGAGAAAAGCCGGTACGAGAACCGTCAACATCACGTCTAATTGTGATTCGTCTGGATTCGATCTGACCCATCTATCCGACGACGATTTTTGCAGGCATGGATTTCCACGAACTACTTGTAATCCCACAGGGAGAAGACCGGCGGCGGTATCACGACGACGTTTCCATCATCATCGTGTCGTTCGAAGGAAGGATATGGAGGTCCAGTGTGTAAATAACAGACAGACAGACACTTGTGTAGGGTTGAAACATTCTTTATTTAGTTCTGCAGAAAATATACTCACCAAACATATATCTATGTCATAAAAATATACTGACCCAAAATAAGATAAATGTCAAAAGCTTCTCCTCATGCATCCGTCCCTCACCCTCCGCGTCACTTGTCCTCTTCCTCTCCGTTTCCCGTCAATCGTGGCGTCATACGGCTTTTTATTTATTTTTGCGCTGCCTCGCTTTGACCATGCCTAGTTTAATTTTTCGTTTAATAAAAAAAGTCCATTCCAGCTTTCCACAGCCGACGATATTTATTAGATCTACTGTTATAGCCTTACTCCAACTACCCGATAGATATTTGAACGAGTCCAGAGTTGGGCGATAATTTTGTCAAAAGTCTGAGCCATTAATTAGGTGCTTCCCTGATATCTCCGTCAATATACCACATATATATTTTGTTAAGGGTCCAATGGCTTTCTATACTAATTTTAACTTGTTTTCCCAATTATCATTTTAAAATTTTAGTTGGAAGTCGTAACCCCATTACGATACTTTTTAAGGGATTATCACTTTACCGTCTTGAAATTTTAAATATATAATTCTAGACGGTAAAGACTTATTTTAAAGTAAACCAACTCAACTTTGATTTGAAATACACACGAGATATTTGTGTCTTCAAAAAAATTGAGAAAATGGAAAACAAAAAAGTAATTTTAAATACGGCGTTTTTCTAATATTCATGCATACGATAAAAAAATAATAATAATGAAATTTAAACTTTAGATATTGATGTATAAAATAGAAAGTGACGAAATTTTAACCACATGGTGTTAATGTGTCAATGTTCAGGAAGATAGCGATTCAATTTATACAAGGTTACTGGCAAATGGTCAGCTTGAATTTAAATGCAAGCATGATTGCTGATTGGTCGCAAGGGATTTGTCTATGTAGCAAACACAATTTGGTAGTCATTGACGTGATCGATACATTTAGATTTAAGGGTAGACGGTGGTAGTAGACAATTTGATTTATGCAAAGTTGTTACGAAGATAGTGAGCATGAGTTGATATGCAAGCATTGTTGTTGACAAGTTATAATGAATGTAGACAATAGAATCGGCAGAGAAAGGATGTTAGTCATAAATGAGTAGATGGGGATGTAAGTACCATTTTGTGGAGCGAGCGGAATTTCCTATACAAATCTATTCCTGCAAGCAATTCCCAAACCCATGAGATCTCTCCACTGCCGGGTCTTCCGTGGATCTATACGGGCCAGATCCGTTTCGGGCGTTGGGTTCCCGTCCTTGGTAAGGCCTGCTTATAATCGGGTCGGATTAACGTGGACCAATAAACCGGACTATAAAATATCATCGTCGTCTTCTCCTCCCCGAACAAATCTGAACTCGGCAGCGGAAACAGAGAGAGGTAGTGATGGGGTGGAGGACCGTGGCATCGGTGGTAGGCTTGTGGGTGGTTTCAATATCAATCATGGTCAACCGGGTTGTTCCCGATCCATACATGGTAACGCTTCTCTCCTTCGATGTCACTTCTATTTTTACATTATTCTTCTGGGCACTGTGTAATATTTTCCGTCTTGGTAGGACGAGATATTCCACATTCCCCAGGCCCAGAATTACTGTAGAGGGGAGCTCAGGAGTTGGGATCCCATGATCACCACTCCTCCTGGCCTGTGAGTCTGCCTTTTTCTTTCTGCTTCGTTTTTCTTGCACTCTTTTTGATTACAAAGGAATCAAGTCTTGATTTTTTTTCCCTTTTTCGTACGAATCATTTTCACGTGCATGATACAATCAAGGAACTAACAAATTTTCGGAAAGAAAACTACCTAACTGAAAGGAAACTTCCTAGTTTTTGACAGGACATTTAGATGACATGCCGTGTCATGATACTGAATGTTTTTTTTTTTTAAGAGTTAAAGAAAAAAATAAGTGTGAATCATCATTGATAGTTTGACCATTTATCATATTTGGCTGAATAGATGCCATATAAAATTTTCTTTTAAATTTCATGGATGATCTTTTATCACATGATACTTTTGACACATTTCTCCACTTTATCCATTTTAATTTAAATCTGTGAACGATATCCTTTGCAACTTTTCCATAGTTACTTTTATTGATCTAAGTTATCTAAAATTTTAAATATGGGAATCTCACAAGTTGCGATCATCTAATTTTATGTTTTTCAACATTGTTTCTAATTACACTCTATATATACCATATGGACAGACTAAAGCAGTCCAAGGAAGGCCACTGTTAAACGACTCTTTCCCAATACCCATTCATTCCTATTCCCATTGATTGTCTTTGCTATTGAGTTTATACCCAATGGAAGTCATGGAAAAGCTGTTTTGATTTTTCAATATACCATGTGGACATTATGGAAAACTACAATTGCATCTGTTACAAAAAGGAATTATGGTTCATGTGCTGACATTTTTTGTTATTGTTCTGCTTTAGAAGCCTTATTTTGATTACCCAATTCAACTTCTAAATCCAAAGAACATCTTGAGTTTGCAATTTAGGCTATCTGACGTTCTGCATTTGATGCACGTTCAGACATGCAGTGGACCAAAAATTCGTGTCTATTATTTGACAAGAAATGATGTAATGATGATACAATTATATGTACATTTTTTTATGCTTTAAGTGGGCAATCATTTATGCATTTTATGTTTTGCAGGTACTACATTTCTCTTGCCTATGTTGCTTCATTTTTTCCAGGCATGTGGCTATTAAGGACCACATCATCTATGCATGATATCTGCTCAACTCCTTTTCTCCGTTCTGTTAATGGTGTCTTGGCCATAGTTTGCAGTATTCTTATTTATGAGATACTTATTCGCCTAAAACCAGCAAGTAGTGAAAAGAAGGCGACCATATATGCCATTATCATATCATTGTACCCAGTTCACTGGTTTTTCTCATTTCTCTACTACACCGATGTTGCTTCAGTGACTGCTGTTTTAGCAACTTATTTTGCCTGCTTGAAGCAAAAATATTGGATCAGTGCTGTTGTAAGTTGGCCATGTTACATTATACAATTTTGAGTAATCCAAAAGTTGCCACAGTTTTTTTTCAAGGGTTTTATGATTTATCCTTTTTATCATCTTGAAATTCTCATCTTTCTCTTTCTCATTATTTTTTAAGTGCACCAACATTGCTAGATAGAACAATCTTCTCTAAAATTTTAAAGAAATAATACAACAATTAGAAGAACAACATCAAATTTCTATGGAAGATAACTAGGGAAAACCTCTGTTGGGAATAAATTATGTGGTTATTTATCCCACTGACATTAATCCAAGAATCCTCTTGTTTTGTTATTAATTTATTCCCATTAGAGTTTTTAAAAAGAGAATTTCAACAAATCATAGCTTATACAAAGGATGTGTTTGGTTCAAATTATATGACTTGAATCATGTCAAATCAAGATGATGGCATATTTGGATTAATGTGTATTATAGATGTATTGTTCATGATATGGCATAATCATGTTTGGTTTATATTATGAGGTATGTGGATTCTAATATTATTAGTGTTATATACTAAAATTCATAACATAATCTAATAACTGAGAGAAAAGTGAATCCTATGATTTCCAAGAAATACAACCTGAAAACACTGTTCAAACTTTGAAAAAGGTCATTCCAGAATCTGTCATATGAATATCATTTGGTTCAATTGTCATTTTGTTGAGATTCAATTTGAATATCATATAATCATGTCTCATAAATCTCAAATAAACTGGGCCAAAGGAGTTGATATGTGACAAAAGAAAGAAGATTTAGGGTCTTCTTGATATGGATTACTTTCCCTTTTATCATTGCACTTATTTTATCTCATGATGCTTGAAAAGAAATGCCTATTTTGAATATAGCTTTAAAAAATTGATTTTATGAAAACTGCAAAAATTTTACTAGGTTCTATATCTCCTGACGATTACTGATTTATTTAGAAACTCAAATAAAGTGTTTATGGGGACATTAATCAAATTAAAGCTTTACAGTGTATCATCTCTATTGCCATGCTTATTTGTCAATGTAGCTAATTAGCTTTCTCAAACCTACAATCATTAATCACACAATCTGGACTGTTGTTCAGAGGAGAGGATAGCTGACAAACAGAAGGAAATTGTGGAACTTCTTGATGTGAATTGCCTTCCCTTTCCATCGTTGTCCTTGTATTTTGTATGTGATGCTTGAGCAGAAATTCTTGTTGTAAATATAACTTAAAAATTGATTGTATGAATCATAGAAAATTTTTAGTAACTTATATATATCTTCTAATTGATTACTGATTTCTTTAGCATTTCAAAAATAAAGCCTTTATGGGAACAAATTATTCAAATTAAAGTTGTACAGTGTCTTATCTCTATTACCTTGCCCATTTGTTACTGTGGCTGAATTGCTTTAATCTTTCTACAGTTTGGAGCCATGGCAGTGCTTTTTCGGCAGACTAATGTTGTGTGGATTGGATTTATTGCTGCCACTACAGCCATTGAATATGCAGAGATTTTGTATGGGAAACAATCCATTCCTTTAGATGGACACAATATAGCAGTTATACAAAGTAGCGGAATGCTTGAGAAAAGGACCACTGAAAACCAAAATTTACGAAGACGACGAAGGTGGGAGAGCTCCAAGCATTCTAACAGCTCCAATATTTCTGGAATAAATAATGGGCCTTCTAGTGATAAATTAGGTTTTTTACCTTATCCTCAAAAATATTATTTATTTATAGCAAAAGTGTTTGCTCATTTTATATGTGTGGTTTGGCACATGTCAGCAATGTTGTCATTTTTCTTTATTTGAATTAGACACATCTTTTATGAACTGAAGTTAGATCATGCCACTATACATGATAATTTTTTTGAGATCTATCAAATCCTTGGCACTGCCTTGCCAATTCTTTCATGGCAAAAAATATATAATGTTTCAGTTGAGAATGACTAATATCAGTTTAAAGCTGGTTGAGCCAAAAATACCATCACATGCCTTCATAAATTTCTTTTTCAGAAATTTGATGGATTGTTTAAAATATCTGCACATGGTCGTTTTAATATATGATAGCATGAGAAGTTTTCTTGCCTCTACATTGGGTAGCCTGATCTTTCTATCTTCATCGGTCTTACTATTTATTGATTGAGATAACTGCATGTAAATGTATTTATATGAATACCTTGACACACAAATATGGGTTGAATTATTTGCGGATACATACATTCTGAATGATGTTGATCATTGTGGTCCATCCCGATGCATTACTAAATCATATTTTGGTTGGCAGGTATTTTTGATGAATTTCTGGATGCATTTCTGAAGCTGTGGTGCTTGAAATGGAGAATATTGGCATCCTTTTCTCCATTCATGATGGTATTCATTTCCTTTGTGGCTTTTGTCACATGGAATGGGAGTATAGTGCTTGGTACATACATATACCCACTTTAATGGGTCTTTATAATTTTGAAAAGGCATGGCAGACTCATGCTTGCAAATATTTGTTATGGGAGTGCATTTGCATGCTTCCTGAGGCTTTGTCTTATTGTACAGGTGCAAAAGAAGCTCATGTCATTTCTCCACACTTTGCCCAGATAATGTACGTTGGGTTGGTATGTGCTGCTGCAGTTGCACCCGTGCATTTCAGCACCACCCAAGCTAGATTTATTTTCAAATCATTCTCAGAACAGTGGTTGCTGTGGTTAACAGCTCTCGTCTTTGGATTCATTGGTGTGCATTTTTTCAGGTAAACTTTTCGATCCCATTAGTTTGAGTGTCCATCAATGTGAATTTTATTTTGGTTTGTCAATTTGGTTGACACATTTATTCAATCTGTGCAGCATTGCCCATCCATATCTTCTTGCAGATAATCGGCACTATACCTTCTATATCTGGAGGAGAATCATCAATTTGCACTGGACGATGAAGTACCTTTTAGTTCCACTCTATGTCTATTCATGGTTTTCCATCATCAGTGTCTTGGGTCAGGCTCGAAAGTGACTGCTACTCATTCCATTCTACCATCTATTATTCCACTCCGTACTTTTACTAACGAAGAACCTCTGGGTTTTTGTTTTGTAATGAATCAGGGAAACATCAGAAAAAGATTTGGATATTCTTGTTCTTCTTGGCCTGCGCGGCAGTTCTTATACCAGCACCATTGCTCGAGTTCAGATACTACACAATACCCTTTCTGTTCTTGGTTCTGCACTCTAGGATTGAGGAGGACACCAGTTGGGTCCTCATCTCGGTCCTTTATGTGGCCGCCAACATCTTCACAATGGTGATGTTTCTGTTTCAGCCTTTCCATTGGCCTCATGAGCCTGGAACCCAGAGATTCATATGGTAGATTCTACGGTTCTTGCCGTCGGAACGTTGATGTCTTGACACCAAGATGTGCCTTGACGGACCCTTTTCTGGGTTAATTCGAAGTTAATTAATCGTTCTATTTTCTTTTCATCATTTAGCTAGCATATTGGGACCGATCTAATTCCTAAGAGATGTATGATTTTCTGAGGGATGTATTTAAAGGAATATAGATTGTGCATGTGTATTGTGTTGATTACAAGTGCTTAATTGGTTAGAAGACGAACAACGGCAACCGAACCAAACCTAACCAGGAGAAGAGCGCATTTGTACCGTTTGTTGGCACCTAACGTTCCTTACCTCACACAGCTGGTCCTTCTCCTTGCTTATGTCGTGGTGGTCCATTAAATTAAATGGCGTTAAAGCTAATAAACAAGGAACGCGTGCAACTGAAGGAAGGTCTAAAGAAAAGATTATTACACTTGGGTGAAAAGTTTCGGTAAGGTTTCAGAAGCATCGTAAAGTTTGGGTGATTATTTCATCATACGTATAATCCCATTCGAAAGACTATCCAATTCGATTCACCTCTCATCTCTTTATATATAATACTAGTATATATATTATAGATGTGCCAGCGGTGAGGGTTTACTTATTATAAGAGAGAAGGGCTCTCTCTCTTTTCCTCGCACATGCATGCGGTGAGGGTACCTGCTTGGATCATCATTAATTTCACGGCAGCATTTAACAGTCGTGATTCGATTCCGAGCATACGAACAAACACTCATGCATGGTGTCTGTGTGCCATGATTACTTCCTGGCTGGCCTTCATCACAAGCATGCATCATCTGCAGGAGCTTGTTTATCATCTTTGTTTTCGCTCAAATTGATTAATAATTGATCTTTCATGGCGAGCATGGTAGGTATTTTGAGGCATACCATGCATGTGCAGTGCCCCCCACTAATATTCGGCCTCATCCTCGTCGATCTTTATTTAATGTACTTCACTTAAATCTCTACTTTTCTTCCTCTTAACTTTAATCAATCTATATATCCCACTTTCTGGTCATTATTTTATATTCAAACTATCCTATAATTTCTTGAAAGATTTTTTTTTTTTTTTTTTTTTTAATATTCCTTTTCACTTGCTTGATTATACTTCCCTAAATTTTTCTCATCTTTACATGTACGATGGTTTTTATAGTTTTCTTTTTCTTCCTTTTATTATCTTTTGAACGCGTTCATTCCAATTACCCGGCGGAGCTATCATGAAAGACTCTTCTAAATTTTTTGTTTAATAATTTTGATATTTTTTCAAACTATTCACGTGTTTAAATATATCAAAATTCAAACCCGTAATTATAAGATCGATAGAATGTTTCTTAAATTACTGCAGTACACAACTTTTTATTTCTTTAGTTTTCTTTTTATTGCGAACATGGATAATCTATTGTTTGGAAAGTTGTATATTTAAACCACGTACAAGTATAGAATTCAAACATGTAATCTAATTGATAAAAAAATAGAGAACCTTACAGTCGATATCACACTTAAAGGTATATTTTAATAATGTCAAAAAAAATTTATCGATGAATGTTTCGAATCTTCGAGTTTATTGAATTTCTTGTTTAGATAAAGAAAAAAAAGAAAAGGTACAGTCAACGTTTCCCGAGTCGACATTTCCCTCGTCGATCTTCCATATTCGAATTTTGAAATTCTGCTCCCAATTCCACGCCACTGCTCGGGCCACAGAGAACGCCCCAGAGGCCACTCCAAACCCTAGTACACATGGCCGGGAGAGCAACGCCGCCCCACTTCCACTTGGACGATGCCGACCTCGACGACGCCGATCTGTGGGCCGTGATCGACTCCGCCACCACCAATCCCACCGCATTCCGATCCCGAAAACCCCTTCTTGCCCTCAAGGACTCCCCGGCGCCGATCGCAAAGTCTCCCGCGTCCCACTCCTCGCCGTCGTTGCCCCCGAAGTACCGGCGCATGGACGACGGAGAGGTTGTGCAGGAGGAGACAATGAGGCTGGGGTTCTGCCGGCCGCAGAAGATCGGGAGGTACGGGGATTGCTCGGCGTCGGGTGAGGACAAGCGCGTGGTTGTGGTTAGACATTCCCCGCAGCAGCTGAGCCCCAAAGTGACATTCCCGGGTTCTCCGGAGGTGGAACCGTCGGTGGAGCGTACGTCGCCGCATAGCTTGTCTGGAGCGTTCCCTCCAGTCGGCTTGTTCAAGCAGTACCAGAATGCTGCCATGGCGGTATATTTCTTCTCTCCGATGTTCTTATTTTGTTTCGAAATCTGAATTTCTAGGTCCAATGTGATGTATTGAAGTATCAGATAATGCAGAACGCCTCTAGTTTTCTAGTCGTCATAATTTTTTCAGCTCGTTTCTGCAGTCACTGTTATGTTATTATCTCTCTTAACCTGTCAGTTAAGTGATGTTAGAAGTGATTTCGTCACTTTGAACGAGTCATGTGTAAAAGCATAACAGAGATTTATGCTCTAAAACATGTATGTTTGTCTTGCGGTGGAGACAATTTCTTTTTCTAAAATCATTTTAACGACTAGAAACATAAGATTAATCATCACATTACATGTATAATTAGATCAAATATCTTCTTGATCATACCAGATCAAGAAGAATGTATAATTAGACGCGTGAAAAATGTCATGAAACATATAGAGCTTGTTCAATGTTTCACATGACAGAACAATAGTGGCATAAGCATTAACTTATTTGTGCAGCAACCCCTTTGTAGCTGCAATTCCAGTTGCATATATGCCTTGCTACTCATGTGTATGGTAATCTTGAACATGCTTAATCGAAATCACCTGACATGCTTGTGTATGATTGTGCAAGGTCCCAGGAAATTTGGCACTTTTGTAGATAACGTGAGGTTATGGTCCTCTTAAGGTCATGGATCATACAAAAATCAATTACTTTTATGCTTACGTTAAATCACAGTGATAAGTCACGAGTTCTTATTATATAATGTTGTGTTTGAATTTGGTATTGTGAAAATCTATGCATTTTATCATTTATCAAAAACTAGTGCCGTAGAATTCTTTTTCATTGGAAGTTGATTCAAGGTTGCATTCAAGTTTCTTCACTTTTGCAATTTTTCCTTTTTGGTAAATCGTTGACTCTTACATCATGTATTTTAAATTTTAAAATAATGAAGTCTTTCATTTCCAGTAGTATCGATTTTTGAGAGTTTTAAAGTTACTAGCAATCTGTATTAACTCTACCGTCTTAACAGATTCTGGAGAAAACCGATTACACCATGATATCCGGGAATCCCTTTATCAAGAAATCAGGTAGATTCTAATATTATTGTGCGATATTTTTCTATATTAAATTCTTTGATTTCTTTTCAAAGTCTGTCTCTCTTCTGACTCACAAGGATGTCAGGATGGAGAAAAATAGCATTTTACTTCAATCTTTCTTTCGAAATCAAAGATAGAACTGTTGAATATGATGATAATCGGAATGTTCTGCGCGCTGAATTTGTGGTCCGTGCATACATGCAGTATGTATAGCTCCTTTGCTTTCATTGATTGAAGTGGATTTTTTATATAAGCTCATTGTGTTATTGAATACAATTCTTTGCTCAATTATTTTTCCATTTTTCTAGGGGTGGCCGGTTTTCAGATGGGTGGGGCTCATGTGAACGGCGTGAGAAAAGATTTATTAGACCCAACCATGACATTCCTAGCACAGCAGAAACCAGAGCTAAAAATAAAGCTTGTCAAGTAAGCTTTTCGCCATGATTTATTTTATTTTTTCCCTTGTATTCAATTAATTCTTCAAGTATTTGACTTTGTTTTGAGCAATTTTAAGGCCTGAAATTATAATTTTCGCATCCAGGATCTCCTTGGCGTTGGGCAATACCATGCTTGTTAAGCAGTGGCTATCAATAGGCATCGCATTTCACTGACATTTAATTCTTCACGATCGAAATAAATTGTAAAAATCTTTTTTTGTGTATCGGATGTTAATTGAAAATTGTAACATGTAATTGGTCTTCGCAAATAGACTTTTTGGGAAGTTTCATACAGCACCATGAATAGATGCTTGTTATCTATATGCTTATTTTTGTGAGAATTATCTATATGCTGGTTAATTATTTGTCATTTATCTGTTTAGGTTTTCTTAACGTAACTTAACGTCAAATTATCAAAATACTCTAGAAGGATGAACCTAATTCTGCAAATGATATTTAAAAGTCTAATTTAACCGAGTTTCATTTAATATTGGCCCGTTTGTGTATAATGAAGAGTTCAAAAATTGGAGAAATAGAAACTTTAAAATGGGTAAAAGTAGAAAATTGTTGAGGAAGTTTGTATATGTATCTGAAAGTTAGAAAAGATAGATAATCAAATTTTTGTTTAATAAAAAGTCCTTAATTATACAATTTAAACAACAAAATAAATTTGTAACATAAACTCGTTAATATTAGGGTTCTTAATAACAACATAAACAACAATTGTATAATATAAATTAAAGTTCTCAATATGATAAAGATGAAATATAACTAAAAATACTTAAATCAACTACTTACAAACTTTTAAGAGTTTAAAGTCTCTAGAAAACACAAATATGGGAATTGTTACAACAAATTCAAGAATAAAAATGTTTGAAATATTTTAGCCATTCTCTATTAACACAAATATGGTACGGAATTTTCATTAAGAAGAATATTGAATCGGTATTTAAAATCACAAATCATGCTAATAGGTGAAGAGGTTGTAGTGTATCAACGGACATAAATCAACGTTCTACAGAATACCTAGAGAAGATTGGGAATGGTCTAACAATGCACGGGAAAAGTTTCAACAGGGCATCGCACGTGTGAAGAGACTTCAATAAGGTATTTGAACATTTTGATAGTTGTGGTCGATCAAGGAGGAGGCATCGATCAAACAGATGGCTGTGGTTATAGAAGAAGCAGTTGGTCACGGTGGAGGCGTGAAAAGGACAAGGTCGTAGATGAGGTGTCGATCGGTAAAGTTCTCTCGTTCAATCACGAAGGAGGTGCGGTGAAAGGATTTCTCGAGTTTCTTAAAGGGAGAAGAGACAATCCAAGGAATTTGTCTCCTTTTATGTTAAGGAAAGTTTACCCGAACTTTTCTACGAATCCCATCTCGTACAAACAACTTAAGCTATCTTTTAGATTTCTCTCAGACACAAATCTCCGCTTACGGTTGGTTGATCTTAGATTTTCATGGATTTCCGTATGCAGATAAAAAAATCTTCTTTCTTCTCGTACCGTTGCCAGTTTTTTATTTGCAATTTAGTTAACGCGAAGAAAACGAAGGTCAACTTACACTCAATATGATTTGAGCAGACAGCAAAAAAATGTAGAGACAAAAGTCATTTATTATCCACATCTACATTTAAACATGATGAATCTCTTTATTTATTATCAATACTAATAAGCTACTGAAGATGTTAGGTTTCTCAAGAATCATTTTTAAACCAATCGATCCACATCTACTTCATGTGTATCCATGGAAGAGAAATAAGGCATCAATATTTTTTTTGTTTCAAAAATAACCAGAAAATGTTTGCCAAATGGTCTTTTTGGCTATTAGTAATGGTTTTGCTTAGTATTTATTAGTGATTAATCGCATTTTGGACATCAATATCTTTACCTAAGAAACTTTAGAGAGCAATCTACGTGGACTACTATTTTTTTTTTTTTTTTAAAACGACCGTACCTTTACTTGAGTTTAATTTAGGATTACATCTTTTTTTTCTTCGAGTCAAATATTTTCTGATCTTGTGTAGTTTAAAATAAAATTTATTAAAGAGTTTATTACTTATATATTACAAAAAAAAAACGGTAATTACTTGTATGCCAATATTTAAGAGGTCTTCTTCGTCATTAAGTTAGACATAATTAACTTACTAATCATAGTTTGTGAATTAACAGATATGTAACGAATGTTATATTTACTTTTAACAGAACTTGACCTTAAGGGCATTTTAATAAGATTCGAACTTTTAATAATATGTAGGTAAATATACATTTTAAATAACGTACAAATAATTATTAATTTTTTTTTAACGATATAAAGTAAAAAAATATTTTATTAAATCACATCGATATCCCTCGAAGGCGTCCTTTTTACTGTCGTCAACTTCGTCTGGGCTTTTCCTCTTAAGATCTTATTTCGACAGCGATGACACTATCGACGATCAACGATCAACGATCAACGATCAACGATCAACGATCAACGATGGTAGGAGGAGGGTCGTGCAGTGAGGGGGGACGGTGGTGGGAGAATACATCTTTTGGGCGACAGATAGGGGCGGGGTCTTTCTCCATGCTCTGGCACTCTAGGCACCGGGTTAGCGAGACAGAGGTGGGTAATGAAGGAGACCGTCAAGGAGAAGCTCAACAGGAAGCTACACGACAGTCTTTTCCTCTGATATTTTTAATCATCAAGAAGATCAATTATCCTAACATTATCACACTACATGATATTAGAGAGCTATGTACTTCTTGTACAGTTGTATATAGTCCTGTATTTTCTATCTTTATACGATTCTTGTAACTGTACATCCTCCTTCCCTTTACACGGGGTTGGTTCTTGGGAAATAGACATGTCTTTCGAATCTTTATTTTGTTCAGATCGATGTTGAGTTTTGAAACCGAATCATTCTTCTATTAGAATCATCAATAAAATCCTAGGACGTGGATGGCCCCTCACTTCGGAAAGATGCTGGAAAATTATATGTAGACCGATGACTTTTGGCAATGTGTAGCGTACGAGATAGTCTTGTAAATGGATACTCGAAGTCTCATACATACACCATCCCCTTTCTTCTACAAAACTTCTAAGAAGAATTATTCAGGTAAAAGCATCAGCTATCTTTCACGAGCTTCCTACATGTTTATGTGCAATTACATAAATCATTCTATAATTGTGTACAATAGCAGTTTTCCTTTGGATGGTGTGTGTAATGGACCCAACGCAAGGATTATCCATCCCATTGAAAATTCCTCCATGAGACCCACCTATGGATTTTCCGTTGATACCAGAATAGATAAGAGACCAACCAGTGTTCCCTTGAACAAAATAACAGATCATTCCAGATGTAGTGCTAAGATTGTATTGGATAAGCCATAACAGGAAAATCATAAAGAATCAAAATTACCGGGCAGAAGTGGTTCATTGCCGTATGCGATAATTGTGCAGCTATGCTTATTCGTTTGTTTCGATTGATTCAGGAGTATTTGCTGCGTCTGTGATTTAAAGTTGTGATTCATTGTAGTTGCGTCGACATCCTCAGCAATAAGCAGTAAGCCGGTCCGTTCATAGAGGATGGCTCCCCTTAAGAACGATACCAAACAAAGATGCTGCTGTAAAACAATTTAGTTTTTTTTTTTTGACACAGTTATAGGGATTTATTCCAGCAGTTTACGTAAATTTTGACTTACTTATTTGTTCACTAATTCGTTTTGCAGGCTTCCCATCGTGTCTGGTCTGATGGTAGTGTTTTATTATATATAATCTTAGAGTATGCAAATGATACGAATCATGTGATTTACAAGGTAATTTTTTAAGATGGTGAGACCCACACCGAAAAATGCACAATCGACGTCAAAATCGGAAAAAATTTTGATTATCTAGAATTTCACATCTCACGAGAATATTGTTATAATCACGATCTATAATATTAAAGGTGTGCTTCGGATTACAGCCTTAATCTTACAATCTCACAATCAAAAGCCCTATAATCTAAATCAAATGAGACCTTAGTGAAAGCATCCTCAAAATGTGTGGTTACGATTCTACACCATGTTCGTAATTTCTCCGTCCCCGCAGGGTGAGATGTCATATGACAAAATAAGCATGACCGTGTGATACAACCATGACAGTCTCGTTTGAAGGATCTAACTGTACGTGATGCATCCTCAATGGATCAAACAAAAATGCACGACATACCATTACAATTCAAGCTCAAACAAAAACATGAACATGATCGAAAACGTAGCAACATGACCAGTCTTTTTTCCTGTGTTATAGCTACCAATCCATTTCCCTGGGTCTTTTCCAATAGCCTCAAAATGCACGAACGATCAGTGAAAGGAAACAAACGTGGGCAAAATAGAGAATCTGGAAAGGTCGAATGCATGATCATTTTACCCTGAGCGTTCAGATCATGCAGGGAAATCGGAAGAGTCCAATCAACGTGCCATGATCTATACACATTGAGAATACATATTGAACATGAAATAAATTACAACTTATTTGATATTTTCTTTCAAAAAAAGCAAATTTAATATTATACAAAATGCCTTGTCGCCTCTTACAAACATTGCGACCACCTGGGTATCTTCAATTACTCAATGAAAAATCACCTACCACTCCGTCACCGCTGCATTTTTTTTGAAAATGAAAACCATTGGGGCATAGTGTTTTCAAAATCTTCGTTTTTCTTCTCTATGTTTGACCCAAGCGTTCCTGGAATTCAACCCAATAAATCCACATAAAAAATACAGAAAGGCTTTATCAAAAAAATCTGCATGAAAATGATATATAGCTGGACAACACTAAATAAAACATGTAACTTTGCAGCTATTTTTATGTGAATAAATTCTCTGCTCGTCCATGCAATAACAAAGGTGCATGCTTATATAACTGACATCTGATAGAATGCACTTCTCCCAAAAATAAACCTTCCAATAAGGTCCTTTATACCAAAAAAAGTCATCAACTCTACAATACAAGAATAAAAAATACCAAAAAATGTAATAGGCGTTTAAATTAGCATTTCCACTAAATTACAACTTACATAAACATAACATGAATAATCACACAACAGAACGTACAACACTCAGAAATTACACTCTTCCAAGAAAAGTAGATAGAAAAGAAGAAAGAACATCAAGAATTTACATAATTTGACAACTACCTATATTTAAAGGCTTCTCTCTGTCTACTAATCACTCAATTGCCACACAAGTGTTTACCCTTAAAATTACATTTTGCAGGTCCCTTGAGAGTCCTTTTATAAGCATCTTTTAAGGTATGAAGTTACAACAGTAAATTTACAGTTAAAATAGTGTTGTCGCAACAACTGCAAGATAACTGTTCGACATCCTTAGACAATTAAAGCCTAACCCTTCGAATCCAGTCGAACGCAAAGTTTAACTTTCCATGCTCCTATAGACACTTACGTGTAACCTTCCAGAATCCTTTTAACACTTAGGCCTTTAAATCTCTGAACGTCTCTGTCTAACTTGTCAATCATCTTCAAACACTTAAGGCTTAACTCTCTAGATTTCTTCGAATACTTTAAACTTAAGTCTTCAAGTTTCCTCTTTCAAGTTCTTTAAATACTTTGGCTTAACCTTCCATATTTATTTGGATACTTAGGAATTAAACCTCCGAACTTCTCCTGTCAAGTTAACGAGCACCTCCAGACGGTTGACCTCTTAACTATCTGAGCTTCAACAATAACTCTCCATGTGCACATGACTGATCTGCTAAATGACCATTTTCTTCAAACATTGGCAAGACCGGTTACTTAACCTAATTATCCAATACACTTGAGCTTTTCTTTCAGTTGTTCTTCACAACTTGTTAAAACTGTTTTCACCTCCAACATCAAGATATCTACTCAAGGAATGCAAAAAGCTAATTCTAACATAACGAATTGGATGGTCCCTGACTAAGAGCTGGAAAAATCTAGCCAAGACCCACCTCTTGTACCTTGTCCCGCTTACCACCACTTCAGGTCGAATAGCACCAGTTCTTGGTCAACTTACCGAACCTTCCCATAACTTCATGTAAACAGGAGAAAAAAAATAATCTAGGGCGACCTCAAAACTAACCCAACTTGATAATACCAGTGAACATATGAAGCAACTCCATGTAGCCTCGCACTTCATTGAAAGGTTCTAACAGATACAACTCCAATGGACACAGCTTGGCATTTCTTTTCATCAGATATAACTAAGAAGATTTTGCATAGTAATAAAATCCATCTGTAAATGCTTTTGGGAGATGTTACAAGGCACATTCCAGCAACAGCAAAGTTTATTGAGCAAAATATAGGACCTCTATAGATTATAATATAGGCCTAGTTTAGAATTACAAAATAGATAACATAGAAAAAAGGCAAGGCCAGACTTGGCAGTCATCTTTTAGTGCCAGATTCTACAAGCATCCCAACTACAGGCGTGGGAAACAATACTTTTAATCAGTTGCTAGCTTCCACTGAAATCTGTGATATGTGGGTACGTTTAAGAAACTTTTGGGTATTTGGGACTTCTACCATACTCTATAACTCAGAATCTGTATAAGCCAATAGTAAATTACAATAGGCAAACCAATACTGACTATAATGGTTCTCACCTGAGTTAGGGAGAAATCCAGTCATACCAAACCTCACCTCCACTAAAGAAGAAGCTATTTTCAAAATTTGAATCTATAGGGTCTATTTGTGTACATAAAATTAAAATTTTGTAGAATTAAAATTTTACAAAAACAAAATTTAAAATACAATGAGGTTTATGCACTTGGAATTGAACGGAACTGAATTTGAATTCCATTTAATTCCAAATAAAAAATAGTTATACACTTAAAGAGGATTTGTACACGATAAAAAGTGACAAAAAAGATGAAAATGAAAGTAACAGAAAGTTAAGATAAAATATAAAGTATTTGTGTGTGACGGAAAGTAAAGTTTGATAAACTTTTCCAATAATGATTTTCCTTATCTTTTTTTCGACCAAAGGTCTATTTGTGCACCTAAAAAGTAACGAAAAGTAACAAAAAGAAAGTATCAAAAATTTATAGAAAGTGACAGAAAGGAAAGTTGTAAAAAGTAATGAAAAGTTAGTAAAAAATATAGATGTTTGTACATAATCTAGTAACAAAAAGTAATAGAAATTGACAGAAAGTAGCAGAATGTAATAGAAATATTTATTTATTAATTTTTTTAGGTTATTATTATTATTGTCATTACTCTCATTTTTAATTATTATTAATAGTCTATTTTCTTATTTTATTATCATTAATTTTTATATATTTAATGATAACTCTCTAAGTTTCTACCTTAACCCAACAACTTCCTCGTAGTATTAAGTGATTATAACTGACCTTCAACAGTAACTTGATAACGCCAATCATCATCACAAGCTTTCAAAGTTATCTTGTGCCTTTCCATCGGACACTAATTTCATAACTTGTTGAATTGTCCAATTAACTCACTGACTGCACCTATAAGCTTCTACAACAATCAATCTATTGTCCCTTTCAATGAACTCATTGCAAACTCAGTCTCCACAACCATTGCAAACTCAATTTGGTCTCAGTACATTACATCTAGATCACAATCTCATTGTCATTAATAAGGTAATCTTCACACAACCTCAATAATCTCCCACTTGAAGACTGACTTGTTAATCAACAGTTGACAAATCAACAACCTCCTTTAGTTGTGCTACATGTAATCATCAAACTCTATCAATGGTTTACTCAGCAACAACCACTTGTGTTTTAAGTGGCTAACACAACAACCATACATGAGTTTTATAGGTTTACTCGACAACCTTAGCATGTGCACTTTTGTGTGTTTTTGAGCTTACACACTGGTTGTGCCACTCATTGCAACACCAAAACTTTTAAGGGCTAAATTCTACAACTCACCTACTATTTTACCAAAACTTTCTCCACCTCCTATGGAGCCACTCACCCCAACTAAATTAGTTTCCATCATCTGATTTTCTTGAATACTCCCACTACACAGAGGCTCCCACTAAAACAAAATTTTCACCTCCTCCATGAGCATCCATTGCAGTATTAGACTTGCTACCACTTTGCTCATCCTTATAGCCTTCAAGGGATTTTTCATCAAAGTCATCACCCACTCTGATACTACTACCTTTTATCCTTCATGCTTTCTTGCAACTAGAGTTGGCATTCTTCCTCTTGTGTTTGTCCTTGTTGCATTTCTGTAGAAGTTGTGTTCTCTTTCTATTCAGCATTATTTTTTTGCCATCTTTTTAGCACTACTTGTGCTCAAGCCTTTGTAGTTGCCACCTATGATTCCACTCTTCTTGTAGTGACATGTGGAATCACTAAATGCAACTCTCTTCTCAACACCTATACCTTTTAGATTGAAGGCATTATACAAGGTATCAACTTTCTTCCCTTTTGCCACAACCAAGGCTCTTTAGGTTACCTTCCATTGCCAAAGCTAATGTGATAACCTTTATCATCCAATTAACCAATGAAGATTAAATTCTTTTTCAAATCAAGGACATATCTGACATCATTCAACCTCCATAGTCCATTGCAATCAATCTAGATAATGAATTCACTTTTCCCTACCATCTCTTAGGCAGATTAAACCTTTCTCAGACATAACAAGGTTCATTAACCAATATAGATAACTTGTTGAATGAAAGGATGCTCCTAAGTCCATCCACCAGGACTCCACAAAACTTTCAACATTACACACCAAGGCCTCAATAACATCATCACTTATTGAATTTGTAGAGCACTCCTCCTAATCTTAGGCACTCTGCAATGCCTACGAATGTAACCATTATTGCCACAATTCCAACAGAAGATTCTTATGATATCTCCCACTAGACTTAGATCTACCATGAGAACTACCATCTCTATAGTATTGTGTCCTCCCTCTTTCTTCAACATTTAAGGCAGCACCTGATGTGCTTGCCTCTCCACAATCCCTCTTCCGAATATTTTCATTGAGGATCAAACTTCTGATGTCTTCATACTACAACGTCTCATGTCCTAGAGAACTGCTCACTTCAATAACAGTCGTTAACCAACTCTCAGGCAATGACAACAAAATCAGAGCCTTCATTTCAACCAATATCAATTGAGTTCAACTTGGTGATGATGGAATTTACTTTGTTGATGTGATTAAGCACACTACCACCCTCTATGCATCAAATGTATTTTGTTAGTCATTGATAACTTCTCATACATATTCAATAACATCTTCAAGAGTCCTACGATAGTCTTCTCTTGAGTAATGTTGAACGCAACATTCCTCACCAACGTCAGCCTAACTAGACTCAAAGTTTTTCTATCCAACAACTCCTACTTGCCTTATTCTATACCTTCAAGTTTTCTCCCAAATAAAGGATTGTGTAGATTCTTTTGATACAAATAATCCTCTATTTACATTTTCCAAAATCTAAAATCATTACTATCGAACTTATCGACCAAGATCTTGCTATCTTGCATTGTCATCTCTTCTTTCTTGACCACATGCAACACTATAGGATCTGAACTTGATGCTCTAATAACAATTGTTGAGTTCTACCCATGCAGAAGCAACACAACTACCATCACACACACAAAAACACAAGAGAAATAAGAACAAGGTAAAACACAGGATTTACATGGTTTGACAACTGCCTACGTCTACAAGCGGCAATGATATATTTGTTGTTATTTTAACTCCTTACAACTTAGTTCACCAATCTATTCTTCAATGTTACATTACAGGATTACAACATGTCCTTTTATATACACACATTAAGGTGTACACTGGATAACAACATAATACTTTCAATTATTCGAACACGTTGGCCGATTGAACTCCTAACCTTTCAAGCTACTAAAGTGTTGTCTTGCACCTTCGATCACTTGAGGTGATAACTTTTCATTCGTCTTAGATACTTATCCCTTAACCATCCAAGCTTCACGATCTTCAACTTGTTGTCTTCTCATGTGATGAACTTACTCTCTACATGACCAAAACTCGTATAATTAACAATAACTCTCCAAGTTTCTACCTTAACCTAACGACTTCCTTGTAGTGTTAAGTGGTTGTAACTAACCTTCGACAATAACTCGTTGATGCCTTTAGACACTTAAACTCATAACCGTCAACTTCATAACCTTTTTAGCACTGACTCATTGATCTTCGTCACGAGCTTTTCGAGTTATCTTGTGCTTTTCCACTAGACACCAACTTCATAACTCACTATGTTATCTAGTTAACTCATCATCGCATCTATAAGTTCCTACAATGATCAGTTTATTGTCCCTTTCAGCAATGTCCTAGCTTTTAGCAACCACAGCAAACTCAATTTGGTCTCGATACATTACATTTGGATTACAATCTTGCTGTCCTTAATAAGGCAATCTCCACATAACCCCAACAATCATTACTCTCATTTTTAATTATTATTAATTTTTCATTTACTATTATCATTATATTGTTCATAAAAATATTTTTGTAAATTTTTACTATTTTCCACTCGACTTTCTTCAACTTTCTTGGAGGTTGAGGGCGGAATTCCTTGAATAAGAGACAACATTCTCCAAAAAGTAATGGTGGAAAGTGACATTCTTTCTATCACTTTTTGATGCATACAAATACCTAGAATTTGCCAAACATTTTTCGTTACTTTCCTTTTCAAAACTTTCCCTTACTTTTTGAAATACATAGACCTCCCTTGAGATGTGTGAAAGAGTTGAAAAGTGACAACTCATACTCATCATATGTTGAGCAAAAAATTTCTTTTATTTTCCTTATGGCATATGTTATTATCATAAATTATAAAAATCATATTTTAGCATCTTTTATCTTACAAATCATATTTATCATCTTTTACCATAAAAATCATATTTTATCATCTTTTACCATAAAAATCATATTTTATCCTCATAAATCATAAAAATCATATTTTATTATCTTTTATCTTAAAACTCATTTTATGATAATAAATCATAAAAACCATATTTTATCATCATAAATCATAACAATCATATTTTATCATCTTTTATCTTAAAAATCATATTTTACCATCAAAAATCATATTTTATGATAAAAATCATATTTTATCATTATAAATCATAAAAATCATTTAATCATTATAAACAAACTTATGAAAGTACAAATAAAAAAGTTGAAATAACTACATCTGGATTAACTCAACAACAAAAGAAAGAAATAACTAATAATATACATAACCAAATAGTGTTATCTATGTAAGAAGAACATAATGTAGATGTATTATCATAAAGATGTAAACAATATTAACTTATGAATTTTCCAAAAACTTTCAAACATCTATATTTCCTATTGACTTTGTTACTTTCATTTCCATTATTTCTTGTAACTTTTCAAAACTTTCTTTCTATTACTTTTTGTTACTTTTAGGATGCACAAACAGACTCTTAGAATTACAATTTCAGAAAGAAATGAATTTAAAGTTATTTTCAAGATTTGTATATAAAGGGTCTATTTGCACACAAAATTGAAATTTTGTAGAATTGGAATTTTACAAAATTGAACAAAAGAAGAATTTAAAATATGGTGGGGTTTATGCACTCAAAATTAAATGGAAATGAATTTGAATTATGTTCAATTCCAAATAAAGAATACTTGTGCACTTAGAATTTCAATTCCAGAAAGAAATGAAATAATGAATTATAATGTAAACATGAGAATGTGAATTTTCATCCAAGGAGGTGTGAAATTGAATTTCATCTCAAAAAATTCTTGTATATCCTTCAATTATTGATAAATGATATATGAACATTTAATAATATAATTATATAATATGTTAATTTATTAATGTAATAAATTTCCTAATTAATTATATTTTTACTAATTACTTAAATTATTTAATTAAATAAATAATTAAAAATAATTATATTATATTGTTCTCATATATAAATATAAAAATCTAATTTTATCAAATTTCATAATATACACAAATACCTAAATTTCAATTTTCATCAAATTCCTAAACTTGTACAAATACCTATATTTTAAATTCTATAAAATTCTAATTCTATCAAAATTCCAATTCTAGAGAATTTCAATTCTCTGTACATAAATAGATAGACCCATAAGTGTTTGTATGCATTCAAGAATTGGATAAAAATCAAAATTCAAATATTTGTACATAGTATAGAATTGGAAAAAATTATAATTTTATATTTATGTATGATAATTTTATATTTAATTATTTAATTAAATAATTTAAATAATTAATAAAATATAATTAATTAGTAAATTTATTATATTAATCAATTGACATATTATATAATTATATTATTAAATGTTCATATGTCATTTATCAATAATTAAAAGTCATGCAATAATTTCTTGAGATAGAAATGAATTTCACACTTCCCTAAATGAGAATTCACATTATCATGTTTATTTTAGAATCAGGAATTTCAATTTCAAAAGAAATTTTCAAAATTGAAATTTCAAGTGCACAGACATCCCTTATTTCAAAATTAGACGAAATTCAAATTAATTTTTATCTAATTTTGAGCATACAAACCCCACCATAATCTCTATGCAATAATGGAACAATCTTATAATTTACCAAGAATCAACCTTAAATATTTAGAAAATATATATCTGAGAAGAAAATGAGCTAACATAAAATGATGGTTGGGACTGAAACCTGAAGCATCTGCATTAGTTTTGGATGCTGCTCTAAAAGCTGACATAGCTTGTCCCGGTCACTCAGCAAGGCCTGTGGAATGCCAGTAAGTTGGTGCATTACTGCAAATTTTGTTTAACTACAAAAATTTAAAGGGTGTGAACTGTGAAGTACCTGGATTGCTTCAGGAGAAGAAAAATATTTCTGTAATGTCGCCCCAGAATCTTGTTGGGATGAACTCTCAATTGTGCCATACTGATTCAGCAATTGACTTTGTTCAGTCGAAGACTGTGGCACCCGTTGAAGAGATTCCTGTTGTGTTTGATAATAAAGGTGCAACTGAGGGACTGGAATCTGCTGTGGAACCTGCAAGGGCTGCACCTGAAGACTATTCTGCTGTAAAGATACCATTTGCTCTGTTTGAGATACTTGAAGAGGTTGTCTAAGAGATTGAGAGAGATGTGGTGGACGAGGAAGCTGTGGTGGAGGTGGTGGTGGGAGTGGATATGCATGGACATTCTGCACAGAAGCAAGATGGCTAGGAATTGCTGGTGAAGGATTGGACATGTTCAAGCTTTGTTGAGTTGATGAACTAACTAGGACAGCAGGACTAGATGCTGGCCTTGTAATCAACAATGGTGAAGTTATTGGAGGCATCGTATAAGATGGACTACCCCCAGTATTAGGAAAAAGACCAAACCTTGGATCATTTAGTGGGGCAGATGACAGAGAATACTGAGAGCTGGAGAAGACAGGTTGAGGGCCAGAATTCATCATCAATGGTTGTGACATTGAAGAAGAATGTAATGGTGGGGGAGTAGGTGGAAGGGGTGGCACCGTACGAGCAGTAGAAGTTGATGTGAGTGTTTCATGCAATCTATCACTAGGAGAAACTGCAGCCCAAGAATATTTGATATCCATATAGCTGCTATTAATGGGCAACATGGCATCTGATTTAATCTGCAAAAGAAAACATCAGAAATGTAGTCAACATATTTATAATGAAGAGCAGAAATCACAAAGCAAAATGTTTTCCTACACGGACAGCTGCCAATTTGCTGGATGCATTGGAATCGTATGCCTGCAGTGGAAATCCAGATGGAAGGGGAGGTTGCATATCTCTAGTAGGATGAACATATGGTGACCGAAGATGTTGCACAGGCTCGACATTTTGAGAAGGCACGGAAGAGATAGGTGGAGGTGTAGGTGGCAGCGGTGGCTGGTTCAAAGGTAATGTTTGTTCATAATTTCCTTGAGGTTTCATAGTTGATATATTTTGAAGTTTTTGTTGGCTTTCCCTTAAATAAAAACCAGATGAAGATGGCCGAATATCTCCAATTGGTGCAGAAACACCATACAAATTTGGAGTGAACCCATTGGCATGTCTTGCATGTGAATCATCTGCTCCACTGGGGCCTGCAATTGGTGTAATATATTTAGATTCATCAGAATGATCATGAGAGAACTTCTTTGTGTTAGTTCGACGATGACTCTTATCAGAAGGAACATTTCCATCACAAACAGATTGCAAGCCAGGTCGAGAAAGGGATGGCATTGAAAGGAACTCAGACTGTGAATCTCCATTTACATCACCTTCATTTTCTTCAACAATTGAACTTGGAGAATTTTCGCCAGCAATAACAGGTGCAGGCTGTAGGTTGTCGTCAGGTTGTGGAAATGGAAGCCTGTCATCAGATTCTGATTCTTCATCAAAGATTATATCAATCTCCGGAAGATCATCCTCTATGTCAGCCTTTATTAGCAGAGATGTATCTGACTTATCAGGCAGGCAGCTGTCACTTTCAAGTGTGGAGCACTTGATATGTGAGACTTCAACAGCTGTCCCAGCCATGGGATTCCTCCGCTCCCTTTGCCTTGCCATAAATTCATCCACATGAATTGATGGAGGCCTCCCACTTGTGGACCCTCCACGCTGTGAAGACCCCACAACACCAGCATTGATGTTTATTCCTTCAATATTCCTTTCCCTAGCAACATAATCATCAACATGCATGGAAGGTGGTCTACTAGTGTTTGGCTTACGTTGGCGGAAAGTATCTCTTCGAGAAGGACCAGAAGTGCAGCTTGGTGTTCCCATACCTCGAGAAAATGCACTTGAAGCTACTGTTTCAAACCCTACATTATCTCGTGCACGCCTGCTAGGACCTTCTGAAGAAGAAAGCTTCCTTTTCACGGGTAAAGATGGTGTCACTAGTTTATCAGACGATGAATCAGGGAAGTCCCATATGAACTTCTCTGAAAGACCTCCAAGGATATCGTCAGCTTTTTCCACATCTCTGAGAATCTTCCACAGATCCATAACTGAAGGAATAGCCATATCATCAAACAAAAGTGCACCACCTGATGGTACAAATTGCTGCTTGCCAATCGTCTCTGGAATGCTAATGCTGACAGAAGAATCCTGGCTTGGAACACTGCCATCTTCTTCAGCTGGTAAACAGGTTGGCTTTTGCAGCAGTTGCAACAGTTTGATCAGAGTCTCTTTAACCTGCATTTGACAAATTATTACTTAAAGACCAATGACTACCTGCATGAAATAAAAGATATGAAGATGTACCTGATGCACAGTACATTTTGCACGTGAAGCAACCACAATTTCATGCTCATCATTCATTCGATCAAACAAAGCAATCATATCATGCACATCCTTCAACTTTTCCTCAAGGGAACCTTCACCTTCATCCGAACCATAGGGAAGTCCAAATAGAAACTTTAGTATTTTTAATCCCTCGGCACTGGAAAAAAGATGTAAACAGATAAAATAAGAATTACTTATACAATGGTATGTTAAAATACCTTTTAGATGCTAACTAGCAGACTAGCATGTAGTCGACACAATTTATATGGTTGTCCTAAGACATCTGAGCACCTAGTGAGTGTCAAATACGAAATAGTAAAAATCACAATTTGTGAAATTCTCAAGTGTAGTATGTGATCATACAATTGGTGTGTCTTACATCCTGTGTGAGTTGTGCTTTAGTTCCTAACCAGGGAAAACCATTTTAATTTAAATCTAGGATTTTAGACCCTAGTTCCCAAAGGAAAAAGTTGGAAGTAAATTGAAATAAGAATATTGTAGAAATGTGAGACATCCAACTTAAACTTAATTGGTCATGAGTAGAAAGGCCATCTCTTTATACATATGTACGATTCTTCTCACTTTCTAATGTAGTATTATTTCAACACTCCTCTTCACTTGTGACTTTTTTAAGTCTTATAATTGTTATTACTTTTGAATCAGGTGGATGTGTAAAAACTTAGGCTTAGAAGATTATTTTTGACTCTAATATATGTAAACTGATATCATGTAGAAATGTAAGACATCTAACTCTAAACTAATTGATTGTGAAAAGGTCATCTCTTTATTTAGAGCCTTCTTCCCACTTTTCAATGTACGATTTTCTGATAGATAAATTACATCAACAAAATCCCAAAATTAAGGTCTACATCCTTGAATTTCAGAAGTCAAAGTGATAACCGTAAGCCCTCTAAATCCCATTTCATCAGGTTTGAGATGAAACTACTGATTCTAAAGCCCCAACCAAGAACCAACCAAAGTAGACAATTGTGCAAAGAAAACCTAGGCATGTCCATATGCTAACACCAATAGCAGTAAATCTTCACCTTTTTAGCCAGCAACGCACGCAACCAACATCACTTATGTTGGATCAACATGAACCACCAGTTGGTGATTCAAAACTTTAGGAAAATATTGTTGAATATTTTTATGTTTGATATTTATTTGCAGAATTTCATTACTATTTTATTTCATCATAAGATTTTGAGAAAAAAAATTCTAACAAGCAATGGGAATAAGTGTGACATATTCAACTGTGACAGGGTCAGTGACAAACCAAAAACGTACGGCTATTTCCTTAGGTATATTATCATGATCATTTCTATTATCTCTATCCATATGGTAAGTAATAATTCTCCTATACAAAGGACATTATACTCTTTCTCATAATGATAACATTATTCCATTCTCCCCTTCTTGACATGGTATAAGAGAATATCAAAAAGGACCCAAGTTCACACGCATCCACCAAATAAACCACAATGTAGAAGTTCTTTATTTACTACTAATTAATTTTAAGTAAAATGTTTACGTTTCAATATAATATCAGAGAGGAAAAAAGGGGGAAAACCTTAGCACCCTCCTCTCTCAAATCTCATCTTCCCCTCCTTTGTTAACAATACTTCCTCAACAATTCCACCACTCATGTCATACATCAAAGAGTGGTATTCGACACCATCACCTTCCTCCCACTAGAAACGTTCTCACTAGCCTCAACTTTCACAATCCCTACTTGCCATTGGACATTGCAGTCACAACCATCATTTTCCACCACATCACAACCTCTCTTCATCTTCATGGAGAAGTGGATATGACAAAAGTGGCCATAATGGCAAAATCAATGTTCCATCACTATAGAAGTACCTATCAAGCCCACCACCTACAAGTTCAATCTAAGTTGGATGACATGACACGTGGTGTTCATCATCATGATGGTAATCTCAATGCTTTGTCCTTTCTACAACGACAACATGGGGTTACTCAAAACCTCAAGTTCAGTTCACTAACAGTTTTTTGAAGGAAATGTGCATTGCATACAAGTGGAGAATGAAGTGGATCTTCTTGCAGCTGCTCAAACTTCACCCACATAGTCATCTCCTTCCAGTGTGTACCATATTGATCCATATCATTGAAATTTCTGTGATCCAGATCGGTTCTTGAAGTTATCAATCTGATAACCACGTGGGTATTATTACTGTAACAGTTTTAGGTGAAATTTCAATCTATATTAGGCGAATCAATTGATGCAAATCACTTTTATTCTTCTGTGCAGCCATATCAACTGATACGAACAAGATTTTGACCAAAATCATGGAGATGCCAGTGACAGACATGCAAGACATGAAGAACCTGTGAACTGCTGCAACAGCAAAGTCTTTTCCTCTGGATTAAAAAGCTGCAACAAGGACTTTAAGTTCCAAAATAACTCTAATCTTCTTGAATCTTCTCCAAATCATGCACAAGGTAAACTTAGTCCATTTTCCTCTCATTCAACTTTAGATCTTCACTTTTATGTCAGATCTAAGATATTTTTCTTGTTAGACATATTCTTTGTAAATCATGAATTTTTCATGGTTTATTTTCTGCTTTTCTCACAATTTTTGTTTTCCACGTGTTTATAGCAAAAGGTGAATGCATTTAGCTTAGGTTAGGTTAGATCCAACGTTATCTAAGGTACAAACATTTTTTTGTAATTTCAAATTTTTTGGATAATTTTTTCCCCATTTTTCAATAAATATTGTTGTTACTAGGTGGCATTCATTGGATCTTTCATATTTTACATTAGATCTAGGATGATTTAGCTTAGTTTTGGAATTTTTTGAGATATTAGATCTACTTATGCTTCAAGTCATCAGTGTAGCGACAGTCACCATAGCTATTAGAGCGATAAAAGTCATGAAAGGCGCCATAACATTAAAAAAAAAAATGCAGATATACAAAGAAACAATGAAAAAACTTTTAGGATATGCACAACATTATGAGTTTATCTCAAGAATGCACCCAACACTGAATATTAGGAGATGGTTACCGACTACTAAAGATGTCACGCCACTACCATGTTGTGGACTTACTATGTAAAATAGAAAGAAAGTATGAGACATAATTAAATAAAGTACATTTAAATCATGCATCTACGACAGCATTTAGAAAGCAACAATAATGACTATGACCCCCCTAGACACTCTTCACGGTACTGAATTGAATTTTTTCTAGGTTAGTAAGTCATAACTTTTTTTTTTTACAATTTGTTGTTTAACTTTGTGGTTATCTACAAGCATACAAACCATATAATTCAATGTATGTGATATTTTTCAATATAATTAACTAAAAATTATTTCTAATTGATTTTAAATATCTCTTATAATTTATTTTATTTTATCTTAGAGTTTCAAGTTGAAATTCAAGGTTTTTCCTTCAAAATTCACCGTTTCTGTAACTTTGTACCATCTACCACAAAATTTCCACCAACATTCGATATATTTCCTTTTTCGGATACATCAACACTTGAAACAATATTGATACTAAATTCCTTACCTTCAACGATAGTAAAGTAGCCTCCTTTGCCATGGGAGCAAAACCTAAAGGAGAGATTAAACATGGAGTGCTGTTTTTCTAGCTGTAATTCACGTAGAAAAGTGTTTCTAAGGAAAAGGAAAAAGGTGAAAGCAAAAAGGAAATGATCAAGTTTGTAGAAAAATACTTCAAGAACATTTGTTAATGATTATTTGATACACCATATAGAAATGCCAGCTTAAAAATGATCCAGTTTGAACTAAAAAGTAAAAACACTAAAAAATAGTTGGGTTCTTACTCACGATGAGCATTATTAATTGAGCCAAGTAGCATTGATCAAGTCAAATTGATCGATATTCATCCAAAAACATGGAAAATGCATAAATATATCAATAGCATAACAAGCATAACTAAAAACATAGAAATTGCAGTATTGCATTAGAAAATGCAATATAAAAATTCACAGATCCAACTGTTTTGGCACCTAGGCGGTGTGCCAGTGCCACTAGGCATCATGTGGCTGCTAGCCAATAATAAATATGGATGCAACCATTTTTAACAAGAATGGTTTTGGTACTAAGCATTTAATGACATCACTGGGACCTTTTTTTTACTTTTTTGGGTACTGCACTGCTAACGAATAATATGGTTTTGCCCCCATCATTCATAAAAAAGACTACCTCACAAGGTGTCAAAAGTATGGAAATTTCTTCCCATTATCATCCCCCCAAAGCAACACAAAGGTAAAACCCCCTTCTCTCTTACCTTTGCGCATTCATAAATTTCATTTTCATTAGTTTATAACTGGTCTACCATACATATTTTTGTAATCATTGAACTTTGTTAGTGTACACACACATGCATATACATATACATACGTAACAAGTACAAAAATTCATTTGAGAAAACGTGTGTTAATAAAAGCAATTGCACATGGATGTGGAATGAAATAATATATAATTATTATAATGTTGAGAACTCACTTTTTATCTTGGATGCATAGACACAGAGCCCCTACGGACAATGTGTGGATAGCCTCCATGCAAAAAGAAGCACCATCCTTTGTTTCAAAAGACCTAAGCAGCTTCCTCCAGCAATTCAGAAAAGGAGACTCTGTCCAGTCAAACTCAACAGCAAGATCAGAGTCGTTGTTCTCCAGATCTCCAACAGGATTTGATGTAGATTTAGTAAAATAGACTACAAGAGTGCTTCTCCCCAAGCTGCTGAAAGCCATTTCTTTAATAGCTAAAAGGCATGCCAATAATTCCTTTCCAACTGGCAGAAGCTATTAAAATAAAAGGTGAAGAACATCTTACATCAGAGTCACCCAAAGTAAATAGCATGAACCCTATGGCATTCCATCCCCAAAAATGAAAAAGAAAACCACTATCAATCATAAAAAAAGATATCATGAACATGAGGCCTACAAAATAGGAAAGTGGATAAAAGCTCCGTTGTTGCAAAGTAGTATGGAGCTGCACAGTGTAAGGTCGATGAAGCAATGACCATGTCCAATATAGTAACACTGACAGTGTTAGAAGGGTGTCTTCATATCTTTTAAGTTTCTTCTTATATATACATTTTCATGTATAACCTACTCTACAATTTTACATAATAAATCAATTTTGATGTACGGTATTTTAAGGCTTGTGAATTTGAAGAACACACAATCAGTCAATTCAGTGCATCCAAGGATTCAAGCCAGCAGTTGAAAAAATGCTTTTTGTTGAAAGCTTTTGAAAACGGACATAACAAAAAGGAAGTCTCTTAAGTAGCAGGTAAGAAATGGCCAAAAAAAAATGTCAATTAGAGCCAAATAATAAAACAAAAGAATAATAATCAACGAATCAAAATAAGTAGATCAGAGTGCGTATGATTTGCTTTTTATACAGTTCCTGAAAAATAAACTTCATGCTTGTGGGGTTGCATATATCTTTCTAGGTGAGAGGGCCTCAAAGGCAAGAACCCTGCTATTGTGTGTTTACTTACAGTGTGTTCAACTTTTAAGGATTGTGCCATGCTGTGTGTTTGGCTTTGTGACGGTCACAACCCAAGACAAACAAGTTATGCATGTCGTAGCATAGTAAAGTTCATTTGTGGCAGTGCAAGTAGTCACTTGTTTGTGCTATTTGGGGTGACTTGCTTGTCGGCCAGAATTCAGTCGCTAAGGTGCTGTGCTGCAGATATTGTCCTTCAGATTTATCCATGCTACATGATGCTTAGTGATAAGCTAAAAAGGAAATTGTACTCCTTCACTCTTAGTGATTTGATAATGTGCAGGATTTTGTAATGAGGGAGCTCAAAGATACAATGGAAATAAAGTAATAAAAACTATAATTTATCTTATTGTACTGTGAGGGTTCGTTCATACATTACAATGGAAGACATGATAATAGTCTTGACAAGATAAGTTTAAAAAATATATATTTTTTGGCTTAGGTAGGAGATGTCTATACTGGGCGACTTTCATGTGATCACTCATCCATTCTTGTAATATATTAACTACAGTCCGAGCCATAATTCCACCATATGGGGTCAGCCACATAAATCGTTTTCTACCAAGTATTTCTATCTATTATCAAATTTACAGTCAAATTACAAATTAAATATTTTTTTATAATTCCTAATCAGATAGTTTTAAGTCTACCTCTACTTCTTTTAATTTCTTGTAATATATAAGAGGTACCATATTTGTAGAAGGATGGCAAATGCTAGTGTTGGAGCTTTTAAACACTCATCAACATGCTTGGCAAGGTATAAGTGTTTTATTCGATGTTAACTTACCATATAAATGCTTAGCTTCTATAGATAATTCTTAAATTAAAGACTCAAGGAAGTCATCTCATGAGACCTTACTTGCTTATCCAAATTATTCAATATAAATTTTGTCACCATTGCCAATGGTCGTATCTATATCATATATGGTGGAGCTGGGCAAGCTTCTCAAACTACACTTGATAAAGTGCTTTTTGTACTTGAATTTTCTATTAACCATTTGTACATCAATGTCATCACCAAAAAATTATCACGGTGTGTGACCTTCCTTTTCATAGCGAAAGTCTTCTATTCTTTAGCACTACCAACTTGGTTATCCATCTCATCATAGGTTATAACAAGCCTTATCTTGGTTTTCTATTT
Source organism: Cymodocea nodosa (assembly GCA_036874045.1). Taxonomy (NCBI): domain Eukaryota; kingdom Viridiplantae; phylum Streptophyta; class Magnoliopsida; order Alismatales; family Cymodoceaceae; genus Cymodocea; species Cymodocea nodosa. Next base: position 24,973,998 of record CM072338.1, read on the forward strand.
CACCTTTTGATTGTAAGTCATGTTAGTTGGATAAGCATTATCATGCTACTTTTAGTAATTTGTCTTATATCATGTCAGTCTTTTTAAGCTTGTTCGTTATAACATCTAGGGTCCTATTAGGGTTTCATCCATGTTAGGTCCAAGATATTATATTATTTTCATCAATGATAATTCTTGTTGTATAGAAGAAACTAAAAGAAGTAGAGGAGTCTAAAACTACTTGGTTAAGAATTAGAAGAAAAAACTTAAATTTATGTAATTTGAATAATGATTTGACCATAAATAAAAATACATAAAAGAAAATAATTCAGTTACAAAAGAAAGAAATCACATTCCTTCATCACATTAGGGTTACAATGAGACATATATAGGGTAAAAACACTATTATAGTTAAAAAGACCAAAATACTCATAACACAACAAATTCAAATGGCCAACCTCATGAAATAGAATTATGACTCAATTTGCTCTTGTTGATGATTATTCTCATACTTGTTGGGTCTATCCATTAAAGGATCATCATTATATTAAAAAAAAAAACATTTTTCTGTTTACACAAATTTTTGTCAGCTCTTAAATCACATGGCACATGCAAATGGATAAACTATCAAATATAAACTTAATAGCATGGTGGATAGAAACAAAGCAAGACTTGTTCCTCGTGACTTCAGCCAAACCTATAAGATTGACTACACAAAGACATTCTCCTCAGTTGCCAAACTAGACTCAATCTAGGTGCTCCTCTTTATTGCTATTAATCAAAAAAAAAAATACATCAACTAATTGTGAAGAATGTTTTCCTTTATGACAAGTTAACAGGACAAGGGTTGATAAAACAACCTTTTGGGTATATTATTCAAGAAGGGGATAGAGTATGTCATCCGAAGAAGACTATGTTATTTAATAGATTGGTTGAGCAAAATAACTTCAAGAGATATGTTATTTGTAAACACCCCACTTTTGAGCCTTCCACCAACATTTGCATGTGCTACACCAACCGATGTTACATCATCAAGGCACACATCATGCCATTAGGATTAGTACCATGTCATCAAGATGTGAGCCATATCATTGACATGGTTGCCACATCACCTAGGCATATACAATTGATCAGACTAGAGACCATGCTTTAATCAAGACACTGCCACACGTCCACCACATCAATGTTGCATTTGTCGCTCTACCATATCATCAGGTTTGATCTAAAAGTCCAAATCACATTACACTAACTTTCATCTGATGGCAGATGTAGGAGATCATGTCTTAAATCAGTAATCTGAATTAAATCACCCTAAATCTGATCCAATGGCCAAATAAGCTCACCTTGGAATCAATCTCATACTTGATCACTCCAGCTGTTGGATCAACGAACGACCATGATTACAAGATCGTTGATCAACTGCAACTTTGCAAAGTAGTTGTTCACGCTCAACCAATGTTTCCAACTCGCCAACCAAGCAAAAGGTGTGGTTCATCCATGCTAATCTGGATTTGCAGTCGCTAGCCAACCATTAGTGGGAATCAATCACCCATAAACTGGATCGACCATTTGATCAACAACTTTCATAGGTTGGACTACCATCAACTTTTCTAGATGACGATGGCAAGTGAGGCAAAACAAAACCTAAAATGCACTCCTCTCTAGGAACATGCCTTTGAGATGCCTTGACTCTCTTACTTCTGGGGGACATTATACATTGTTGCTCATACCCAGAGATCTACACAAACAACCCCACAGACTCAAGCAACCTCCCTCAAGTCCATTGGATCAAAACTTGTCACCTTTCACATGTAGAGTCATTACAACTCAACCACCTACACCATTGTTGACTGCATCCCCTATTTCATTAGATCATGCACTACCATCTTCCCAATTGAGCTTGAACGTAGGAGAAGTCCACTAAGCCTCGTCAGCCATGGAAGTGGTTTGTCATCCTCTAGGCAAACCTCCCATGCCATTGTCATCACTCCTTGCAAGTGTAAATCCCTCATCGAAGTTGAAACAAAAGACAAATTGCAATAGCCTATCCCACTGTATCATTATTTTGTAGCTATTTTTCTTGGTTATGAGAGGTGAGCTCAAATTGAGCCACATTACCCTCCATTGATGACATAGAATATGTTACATACTTAAATTCAACTGATTATAACTCAAGATTCAACCATTGGATCTTTCTGAAATTTTAATATGTTGAAGATCTCTTAAGCTTTCTAACGAACCAAAGTTATTAAACTTTTATTATACTATGATTACTTGATTTGGATCTACTTATGTTGCATGTTACTTTAGCTTTTCAATCTAGATCTAACTGTCAGATACAATTGAATTTTTAGTATATTGTAGTTCACTTAGTAAACTTTCTAATGCATATTTAAGATTTGAAATCCATCCAATGGATGAAAAGATCTAAATTCATGATTGTTACTTTATATTATTATCTGTACATAATGCATACATTCTGAAATTAAATTTTTACTTGTGCATCCATAATGATATTTATCCAATATTTTTCTATGTACTTCACTCATTAACCTTTCAAATGCATGTTAAATCACATCATTCCGATCCCTATACTGAGAGTTGTGATTTTTCAAAATGAACTATTGTTTTCTGTCTTTTATCTATCGTGGTTGAAGCTACATTGCTTTCAATCATGCTTTAACATTTGTAAACTTTCAAATATGTAGTCTAGAATTTTTTTACATGTATCTAGTTTGTCAATCTTTTATTTCCAAATTAAATCATGCCATTCTATTGAGTAATTAAGAAATTTCGAATTTTCAAACTTAGTTTTAATTACAAACAGATCATCTGCCTTAAGACATGTACACTAAACTCATAGTGGCAACTACAATGCAAGTTGACCTAAAAGATTTTATCTCACATTTTTTCTTGAAATTAGGTTCATTTAGGTTTCAAACGTCTCTTAAATTATGTTATTTTCATCAATTTGCATTTCCTAGTGATTTTTCTAAGTCTACACTAATTAACAGATGTTGCTGCAAATCTACACCACACCTCTAATTTTATTAAATCATTTTTGGCCTCTAGATGCCATGATATTTTTACCATACATTCTTCCTTGATTCACTGGTCTATTAGCATTTAAACTCTTGTGATTTCAAGTGATTTCACTAAGTATTCATTTTTCTATGATTTTTCTTTTGACAGTGTGTCAATCTACCCTATTAACTATTGACTAGTTATCATAGTTTACTTCTTGTGCTTATGATTGATGTCTTATAAAATGAAATCTTGATTTCATATTTTTCTCACAAAGTATGATTAGTTGTCTCTTTTGTTTTATGTTATTCTGTTATACATGAATTTAGTTACAAATTTTCTAAATTTCATACATATGCATCACTTTAGAATTGCATTTGTCTAGTTTAATCTAAATTAAAGGGCGGCCCAGATACACTAAGTTCATATATTATCTGTAGTTCAGATCTTACCACCTTGATTTAAATCAAAGACAAATCTAAGAATGGTAAGGCATGCATCACATAATTTGCATCTTTAGCCTAAGTCAGGGAAATATTATAACCAATTAACTTATACATCAATTAAGCATCATACTTTATGTTGCATTGAGGTTTCATGCTAAACTCATCCATTCACATGTCATACATCATGTTACGTATTTTATGCTATGTTTGGATTATATAAGTTTTATCTTTAACTAGACCAATAAGTTTAGACTCGTTCCTACTTTATCACACAAAGTGAGGAATGTTACACAACTTTTTAATAAGCTCCTAGATCTCATTTCTTCTCAAACCTAAAGGCTCATTTCATATTGGGCCCAAAGGTCCAACTACTCATCTATTTTTATTTAACAATTAGTTGTACTCACACATTATTTAACATCTATTAGTTCATCTGAGAGGCCAACTTAGGTTGAACATGATTGTCTAACACCTTCATTACACATACCTAAAAAGTTTACCCGAACTCTTTGGTTAGGTCAATTAACCTTATCCTTACGATATAGAAGTTATTTTTACATGCATTCATGTGCATTTCTTAGATTTTCCTAGTTTCTCCTTAATAAACTAGACGACAACTCCAAAACTCTTTTATCCCTTTTTTCTAGCTCATTAGACTTAGAATAGGGTGCAAGATTGCACGTTGAATCTATTGACTCTATCGGCAAAAGTGCCACATCGTTAATCATTCGATATTTTAGAAGCATATCAAGTTTAGTGTTAGAAGCATTATTCTCATAATCTACATTGATTATATATTAGTGACAAATAATGATTTAACAAGTATATCAAGGAAAAGGAGTACTTTAAGACGTACTTTGTCACTAAAGATATGTGCAGGTTACATTATGTTTTAAGTATAGAGTTCACTTATTCCAAAGGGAGGATGTCACCATCTCAAAGAAAGTATAACTTAAACTTCTTAGGAGACAAGATTTGCAATTAAGTCTTTGAGTACACCCACAGAGTGGAATCCAAATTTGTGGGATGATACTTCAAGTTCATTGAGTATCCAAGCTAGTAAAAAAGGCTAATTGGCAAGCTAATTTATTTTGATTACCGCTTGACTTGCTTTTGTTTTTGTTGGTTTACTATCCTTATTTATCCATAAGCCTAGAAAAATTCATTGGGAAGAAGCAACCCATGTGCCTGCCTACATCAAAGGATCCCCTAGGAAAGGTCCTACATTCAGGAAAAATAAGCACCTCAAGATGAAGGCCTTTTTTACTCAAGTTATGCAAGAGATGGAGATGACAAGAAGTCCACTTTGAGTTATTGTATATATGTTAGGGGGGACCTTGTGATACGGTGCAATAAGAAATAAAATGTGGTGTTTACGTCCAATGTAGAGGCCAATTATAGATATATGTGACGCAATCAGCATGTGAGATGATGTGAATCAAGTCTTTTCCAATGAAACTTGAACTTGATGTTGAGATCTTATGGATATGAATTGTGACAACTAGACCACTACAGTTACTGTTAATAAACTTACCTTTCACGAGAAGACAATATGTTGAGGTTGACAATCGTTATGTTCAAAATATGATGATACCTGGAATCATCTCTACACTGCCTACTTAGTCTTCAAAGAAGCTTATAGATATCTTCACTAAAGACTTGAGTGTCGAAGTTTTTGGGACACTTTGTATTAAGCTAGACACGATGAATAATATGCTTCAGCTTTGAGAGAGAATGTTAGAGTTTATTATGTATTAGAGTTTATTATGTTAATGGTTATGCAATTAGATAATTGGATATCTATTTGTATCCAATCTCACACACACTTGTAATTCATCATTAGGGCTAATCTAATGACAGAAATCTTTTCTTATTCCCTTCTCCACACTAAATAAATAAAATGAAAACATACATTTGATACAGCAGAATTCCAAGAAAAGAACTTGTTAAAGTTTCAGGAATGATCTTACCTGGCATATTTTAAGTAATTGGTGCCAAACAAATAAATTATCTTCCATGCTCAACTTCTCAATGTTTTGACTAGAGAACAAGGAAAAAGAATATATTAGTGGAAAAAACAGGTAACCAAATGCTTTCTCATATGGTTGATCAAAATTCATAATCTTACTCATTGAAAGCAGCATGAAGCATCAAAGTTTGAGAACAAAAAATCAATGACAATGATTTAAAAACAGGTATAGTCCAAGCAAACATGCAGCTTGCAGTCTTCACTTGAAACATGCTATCTGAGAGTCGTTTCAGATCTACAGTTGCAGCCTCACAGCAATGCTCAAGTGCTTTAGCAAGTATACCATAAATTCCTTCATTTAGTAACAACACCTGGACAAAAGATTGGATTATAAAAGCAGGAAAAGAAGATGGACATTGTACTGAATGGTGAATACAAATCACCTTTGTCCGGGGATGCTCCAACAAGCTAGCAATAAAGTTTAGCAACCTGCACACCTAAATGAAGGAAATTACAATTATAATATCCTGAAATAAGAAAATAAAGTATGTGACTGCAAACCTTGAACATGATAAAATCTGACAGAGAAGTTTCATGAATCTGTTTGTGCAACCACAAAATTGTTGGGTGTAAAACTTCCACAGCAAAATCAGTCCTTTGGCATGCAAGACGAACAATAAAAACTCGAAGCATGTCTTGTAAAACATCTAAGGCCTAGAATAAAAAATATATCAGATTTGCATAATACAAACCGCAAAACAAAGAGATTAATATGCCAAGGTAGCAAGTATTCCATACAGTGCATGAAAAGTGCAAGACAATTTGTGCCACTTGATCAAGCTGTTGCTTCAATCTTCCAAACAACAGCAACTGGTATTCTGGCTGCAAATACCAGTCAACATAACTCTCCCCTTGAGATCCTAGTATCGTCCCAATACTCAAACTTCTGAGAGCACTCAAGGCCGGCATTCCATTTTTCCAAAGCCAGATGCCTTCTTCTGGAAATAAATCAGCCTTGCAATGAAATAGTTCACTCAAAATTAAGCCAATATTCAATGTACCCATAAAACAGCATTTAGAAAACTGTAAACCACAATGGAGCAAAGAACACTAATATTCTGTACAAGTTTCTTAACCATAAGACAAATCAAATCCTAACCTATTGTAGACATTATAAAATTCACTCACATGCTTCAACAAAAGTTTCTCATTAAAAAGAAATAGGTAACGCACCAAATATGCCACATATACGGGCAGGATAACAAAGATTATACCCTGCAGTTTCATATCCACTTAAAGGCTAAAGCATGAAAAATCCATGCATTATAATTTTTTTTATCAATAAAGGGTTTTATGAAGTATAAACTATGAACGTCAATGACCTACATGCTAAATATTGTTTGCAAAGAATGGAGAAAGATGAGACCTTGAATTGACATTATGAGGGCATGTATATGAAAGAAAATATACCAAGAGACAGAACAAGCTGCAACCATCCTTTGGACCCAATGTCAAAAATGATGTAACATGAACATTTTCTAGGATACAATGGAATAACCCAGGAGCCCATCCAAAAATTGGCCAACAGGTAAGGGCAGACACTAGCAGACGACAGACAGCATGCAGACCAAGGGCAGAACTGGGAATTGGCAATGATAACTCTGTTGTGCAAGAAGCCACCCTTGGGCTGCAATAACAATGATATCATTAAGATCAAAATGCTAGACTAATCAGAAGGCCAATAGACAGGAATAGTGCATAATAGAAAGCTTCAAGAAATTTGGTCACACCTAATCTCACGGTGCAGCTTAAGAAGTGCATTAAGCAATTTTGAATTTCTATATTGTTCTTTTGCGTCCTGCAAGAAAAACCACTTGAAAGTGAGTAACTCACTAAATCTGAAAACTAACTGAGCTACATGATTCTGCAAAATTAATATCACATTTAAACACACATTTTCCTTTATGTATAATTTTCTTCTTTTATTAAATAACCTACTAAAATGTTTATTAATATTCTATTTATTCTCACACTACAACCAGCAATGAAACTGCGTATTAGTAGAAGCATGATAATGATATTACTTTCCCTTGGTCAGTCAGTTCATAGATGCACATGCACATTGACATGGGTTTTGGGATAATTACCAACGAACAAAAAAAAAAGACAAATCTTCCACTTGTTTCCATTATGGTGATTTTAAATTAATGATATAATCCATTAAACTTGATTTTGGATGTTTGGAACTTCCATCGCAACACATGGTTTGATTTGACAAGGTACTAAACACCTCACGATTTACATTTTTTTGCCATATAATTTGCCTATTGAGTTTTCATATACACTAATGGTCCACTATATTACAACTGGTTTAAACATAGAAGACAGGTCACGTTTGTAATCAGCCAGACGAAAAAGAAAACTCAACAATTTATATACATAAATAGATGAAATATATTTCTTACATCTCAATAGAATAGAAAAAGATGGAAGAAAAGTAAGGATAAAGTACACGCTGAATAAAAACAAGCTCTAATAGAAAAGGTCTAGAAAACCAAGTTTCGAATAATGCATACTTTCAACTTGTGCAAAATATTTATCAGCAATATGAGTGATGGAACCAAAAGATCAACGAGGCTTTGTTCATGACTACGCTCCAGCAGTAAATCTGAGGTATAGTTGCATTCCACTCCTTCATCGACAAGATGATCTGCAAAAAAGCACTCAAGACTCAATGATGGAAAGAGAAAAGAATGTCTTTCAAAGAATCCACTAGAATAAACACAACAGCCAAAAGAAAATCTAGGCTAAGAACATACCATAATTGTTTGATGAACTCTCAAGCATAAACTTGCAATTGATCATTACCACATATATTAATGAAACTGCACCTTCCTCATATAAAGAAGCAGCCACAGCCTAAAAATTGAGCAGTAGTTAGAAAATCATAGAAAATAGATCGAGAAAGTTAAGTACCTCATGAGAAAACATACAGGATTCTCTGAAATAAATGCCAATATCCGGAATGCTGTTGTCAGCTGTACTATAGAAGTATTACAGAGGGTAAGCCCATGAAAATACTTTTCCGAAACAAGCTTCCCAAGTAAATTATCTAAAATCTGTGAATCAGAACCATTAGCTGAGTCCCCAACAACGTTTTCAACATCAACTGAGTCAGATACAAGAACCGTTGTTGAAGAAAGGTGAGCATCTCCTCCTGAAGCTAGAACAGCAGCATATCGAAGAAGACCTATGGCCCCATTTTTGTGATACACAACACCAGCATCAATCCATTCTAACAATCTTGTTGGAGCATCCTTCCGACTGGATCCAGGTGAAGATGAATGTAAGGCTTTGTGAAGATCCATAGCATGACCAATCCAGGAACTCAGAGATGAGGCAGCTGGATCGGTAACCAAAACTTCAAAAATCTCGGCAGCACAGTGAAAAACCACTAAATTCAATGGTGAAGTTCCTGAAATTATTGTAGAAGAAAAGTAAATGACATACACCAAGAAAAATAAATACTGATAAGAGAGATAGTAACCAGTAACATGATTAAAGAAATGGCAGTCACTACAGCAGCTTAAACAAAGTGCAATATTTACCATTATTGTTTGCTCCAATAAGCTCATAGTCTTTGAAGGAACGCAAAGCTTCCAATAGAACACAAATAGCCTGCATTGGAACAGGACAAGAAGAAGAGGATATATCTCCAGCCAATCAGAATCAAATGCAGATGAGTGAGAAATTGTATTATACCTCAGGAAACCGTCCTATAACCAGCAGTGCCTCACGGCCAGAATCAGTTCTGTGCATTAAACATTAATGCTGATGAATGCCAGATATTCCAAACTTACATGAGAGAATGAAAGCACAAATACACATACCGAGAAGTAGTGCAAAGATCCCAAAGAAGCCATAGCTGTTCCTCAGAATGGTTTCCACTAACAAGCAAACGGTCGATAGCAAGTACCTTAAGAGCATTAATCACAAACAAAAGCATAAGGAAAGAGGGAAAGAGTGTGGAAAAGTATTTGACTATGATCATCAAACTTCACCTCGGCCCTAGATCAAGAGTTGATAGCATGGAATACTACTAATCTTTGACAGTGGATAGCAAGAGATTATTGGATATACAATTCACAACCTGTGTTGTTATGTGTATCAACCAAAATGCTAAGTTGCCAACTAGGTAACCGTTATTTTTTGAGAAAATTATATTAGAACATTATTTGGTGCGGTCAAACCACATTCTATTATGAATTTATGATATATCCATTAGACCCAAACTGTATTGCTTCCAGGTTGGACATTGAAATTTTAAATAAAAATAAGATATGAAGGGCTGGAAACATCAAAAAGTAAGTAGCTATGTTAAATCTAAAAAATTCAGTATTTGAATTGATTAAAATATCTTTATTCAACAATCTATTCCCATGTAGCTTCAATTTAAATTTAATATTTATCTCATTTCAATCGATGAAGTTATTGGGGCCTCCTTTAAATCATAAAAAATGATAAGAAAGTAATTCAATGCAGAAGACACCCACCACCATTAGGTCTAGGGAACGTGCATTAACAAAACATCAACAACTTGAGACATTGCTTTTAGGAGAATACAGTGTAGCAACCCTACTGTTGCACCAAGGTATGTCCTCTAAACCATAAGATGAATGTCAATGTAAATTCAAGTAAAAATAATGCTAATAACTACATGTGAGATTAAAAGAACAATGTCTTCTAATTCCTATTCCTAAAAAAGTAAATATTGAAATGTTATCCTTTATATTATCCCTTCTCAGAAAAAGATCAAATCACCACTTTATATTTTTCATCATTGAAATGCTATTTTTTATTAAATTTTCCTTGTGAATAAGAAAAGGTTCTCATTGTTATTTAATTGCTCGTAGAGAAAGTAATGGTAATCAAGAAAACTTGCCACTCTGAGATGGAGATCCATAATCATTCCAACGTCCTCTGTAGGACAAAAAAACCCCTTTGATATTAAGGCACATGCTTCTCTAAGAGTCAAGCAATCTGTGTTGGCTAAGCTCTCAACCCCTTTTAAAGAAAGAATTATAGTTTCCATGACTTCAGGTTGAAGTAGCAGGAATGTTAAACCTGGGAAATTACAAAAATAATAAATAATGCAACTGCAGTAAGATCAAAAGAAACATTGAGTTAATGACACTGAAAATACCTGATCGACAATGAAGAAGTGATAGGATTATCAATTCTGTTGATGCTGTAATGTCAAGAAAGGTGTCCAGTATCCTACCAGTTGCTGTGCGCAGTATTGAGGATGATAACAGAGCAGCTGATAAAGGGAAAAAACCTCTTTCCTGCTTTGACAGTAAATTTGGTCAGCAATAGCACAAGATTTCATTCGCTCCAGTCTTAAAGTGGTAACTATTAAGTGAAAGAGGAGTCACATAAAAATAGTGAATCCAGGGTGAAGCTACTTCAACAAAAAAAAATTAAAAAATAAAAGAATATAAGCATCATTTAATCCTTTATCAAATTGGCAAATCAAATATATTGAATCCAAGTATGCAAGCCAATGTTTTATCAAATGAAATAGAATTTTTATGTATGGTTACAAATAAAAAAGTCAAGCATTTTCTTTGTTTATGAAACATAACCAATGAAAACTATAAAGTTTTGCGGTCTTCTGGAACTTAAAAGTTGAGAATTGAGTTTAGCACTGTTCCATACTTATTTCAGTGCCTAGGCTGCAGGCCCAAGCATGATATGGTCACTGGATGTTCAACACGTTACTTTTTGAATGAATCCTGTTGGATCTAGTTTATCTATACATCGGTTTCAATTTTGGAAAAAAAAAATCTGCAACAGGCACCACTGTCACACAAACAAGACATAAATAGCTATCTTGACCAAATTATTTTGTACTAGATATATTACCTTGAAAAGAAACAATAAATGAGTGTCAACATCGGGAGCAGCAAAACTATACTTTGGGGAAGCAATGAAATCAACCGTTGCTTTATAAGATAAACCCTCAACTTGGCCTGGGATAGATGTTTGGGCAGAAGACAAAGGCTGTGGATCCTCAACTTGTCCAGTAAAAGTTATCAATTTCTGCAACAAGATATTCTAGCTTATAAAATGATCTCTCATGACATGTATGTCTTACTGCTCAAAAAATTATGACATGGATGGCTTTAGACAATATATTCTAGCTTATAAAGCAAGCCTTCGTAACATGTATATCTTACTGCTCAAAAAATAGGATGGATGACTTCAAACAGTCAAACAGTTTATTTTTGCAAGTAAGGAAAGAGATGAGTACCGAAACTTTCTTGAGCATCAACTTGGCATTCAGAAGAGACTCTGGCATTTTGACTGTAATGCAGCCACCAGCAGATAATTCCCCCAGAATGGATAGTACTGAGCACTGTAAATAAAAATCTTATACTTTGGGTTTCAACATAATTTGTTTCCTGTTCAAAAAATGTTTTTGAATACAGAGTTACACACCTCATATCTTGAGACAATTTCATATAAGCGCAAGCGATGTAGAACATAAGTCGTAAGGGAAGCAATGTCAGCACGTGATTTCTGCAGTAATAATTTCAAAAGATGATTATAGCCATCACTAGTACCAATTGGCATATCCTCATCCTCACGTGGCCACCAACCTAAAATCCCTTCACATCCTATGGCATGCCTTGTAGCATGCTCAATAACACCCAACAACATTAGCACAATAGCAGTGGATTTATGTGTCTCTTTGCATAGTATATCAATAATCTGTTCCATGCCACCACTTGTAACAAAACGAAAGCAGCTTTCTCTAGCAGAGCATAGAAGCATAACAATGCCCATCTGCAAAAGCTTTACTTTGTTCTGACACTGGAGAAAACAAAATACACTAATTTTATCAGAAAATTCTTTTATCTAATTACACGCCATTATGCCAAATAAAAAAATAACTCTAAAAAATAAGGTATGTACCTGAGATGTTGACAAATGCTTATATTTTCTGAACTTGGAGCATTGGTTGTACATAAAAACTAGCTGTTCAGATGTAAAAAGATCCTCAGATTCCATAAGAACTTCCTCATCAACAAACTCAGTTTTCTCATTCCCCAACAAAGATTTGTGGCATTTATAGAGTGCAAGAAGCTCAGTTCTAGCCTGTGAAACAACATTGATGACATGTTCCACATGTTTTCTCTCATCCAATTTTCCCATTTTGCTAGGGTTCCAGCTAACCATTTGTTGAGTGACACAACTGATATAGGGAGCTATAGCTGAGACAACATAATTAACAAGTTTACAAACTGTCTCCTCGTGGCCAGAAATTTGGCAAATACTAAGAGTCAGATGCAAAAATTCTTTGATCTCCTTCGAAATGTCAAATTCAGGAGGTGTGAGTGATAACGATATTAAAGCAGAAATTGATTCCCCAAATGGCAAGCTAGTTGAATAAAAGACAGGATGTAGATCTTCAAGTTTTTCCTCTGAAGTTAAGCTAACTAGATTAACTAAGGAGTTATCCAAGTCAAATTCAATATTAAATTGTCCCAGATCCTCAGCGGTGTTACCATAAACTACCAGTGTAAGACTGCGATAGCTGCCTCTTACAACTAAATGACTAGTAACGACAGCCTGCATTTTGAGGAAAAAATGTCAAGTCAGGGGTGCATTTGAAGCAACTTTGAACACTAGATATTTTAAGAAGCCTTTTTGGTTAAATGTATATTCCTGTATCGTATAACCCCTATTCTAGATATAAATTTATGATATACAGCATACACATTTTATATTTTGATTACATGCAATGCATAAGGTGTATTGTCCATTACCTTAACACTTCCAATTCAGATTCAAAGATTTCAGTGGATATCTGTGTTACTAATATGTTTTCATATGAAAAACAGAGACAAACATCCAGAACCTTGCTTATAGTGCAACAAATGCATGAGCCTATATGGAACCTATGACAAATTAATTAACAGCTGACTGTTAATTTAAAATCAAATTGGAGAGCAATCATTAGTATATTTTTTTTCCTTAAATATGTACCATTCAAACAAGCAAATGAGGCTTTCACCTCTTAATCCACGTAACTGACCCCACTATAAACAGGTTTGAGAGATGACATTTTGTTTACCCACCACTCTAATCCTTTGTCTTAATGGATCAAGATATGGATTAAGCATACAGGTTACCCTTTTTTTCTTCAATTTTACATCACTAATCCACAGGTCACCCCATTAACCCATTACCCATTTATTAGTTTTATAATTTTATATTATACATAGAGATTACAAAAAAAATAACTGTACACCCTAACCCTGATTTTATAGATATCGTCTTGTGTTTTGGATAGGTTAGATATAGTATATTTGAATCATCAATTATACTAGATATATACATATCTAGAAATGCTTTATTTCTAATATTTACCAATAAAATAGTGTCCTTATCATTGTTTAGTGAATGTATTTATAAAAATAATACTTATATTAATATTTCTTATTTAATTTTGTCCACAAAAATATTACATGTTCCAGAATATTGTTAAATCCATCTTAAAAGGTTTATTCATTTGATCCATTAATCTAACATTGACCTGTCATTTTAGTCAGATTGAGTCAGGCTAGGGTCAAGTGATGAGAAAGAAGGTCATGACTAGAGCTGTTGCCCCTTATTTTAAGATAGGTCAGGCCATAGAATGACTTCTAACATCTTCTAACCCAACCTATTTACATACTTATCAGTAACCTTGAATAGCATGAATAGAAAGGGATTTCTACTGATCTTCCTTTCTCTTCTCCATTTTTTTCACCTGTTGCCATGATACAATAGCATTTTATGGGTCGCAGCATGTGTTAGATGCTATGTTGTCATGAACGTTGTAGTGCATGTGAGGCTAAGAATATCAGATATACCAAATTAAGTTATATTTTCCTATACATTTTCATGTCAATGCTTCACAATAATTTTATAGATTACAGTGAAATGGTTCAAGGATTGTATGATAAGTGATACTTAACAAGGATTTTTTACTAACCTTCATGATGTATGATAATCATATTTTTTGACTTCTAAAACAATGCCAATTTGGCAATATGTCTACTTTTCCCTGGACAAAGAAATGGTAGAAACACTAGTTATTTAATGGTTGGGTGATATTTTGTTCAGTGAGATTGATTTTTCAAGATCATTTGCATTTTTATGCTTTTGTCAATGATGACTTCCCATACAACACTTTCAGTCAATGAATGATGACAAATAGTGTAAATGAGTTTGCCATAAACAGCAAAAGCATAATGTAGAAACTAAAAGGCTATTTAGACAAGAGACCCACTTACGCTGCTAAAAAAATCAATTAAAAGGGACAGTTGAAATAAGCTGGTCCACACTAGTAAATGAAGGCATGTGAACGTGTGTCTCACTACAAACACACACACATACATAAATACATGCAAGTAAATGGTAGAATCCCATGAGTTTTGGAATCAATTCACACCAGATTTGCAAATTAAATTCTTCGATAAGAAATACCTTGTACAGCCTCTAGAACAAACCCTTAAGCAACCTCTCCTTCCACTCCCATCAACTATTCTGGCTAGTTGCCCATCCCAATAAAATACCTTAAAAGAGCACCATCAACAAAATAAATATCCATATACATAACATTACCTCCACTTCCAAACAATTTGACGCAGAATGGGAATAGAGAAAGGCTGGGCAAAGGCGCCTAAAACGAGGCTCCCCTTCACAATGAACAAAAACTTCCAAAGCAAATGAAGGGGGTGATGTTGCCCTATAGCAGGAAATCAGAGTCAATAATTTATCAACACTTTGCAGGTATGCCATAACATGCAACATCTAGATTCTAGACATCTACTTAAGAATTAATTTGCCATATTCTATTTAAGGATTCATGTAGTTACGGAAAAAGTTATCAAATAACTTTGTTTTGATCAAAACAAAAATCTTAAGCCATCTTTGGTGTTCTTCAAGATTCAATAAATTGGCAATATTCAACTATCAATGGAGATCAATATCCACTATAGAGCAAATGCTAAACACAGCAGCTGATAAAATGATTTCCTCCCTGTCTAAAGTCCATAATCAAAAAAACTCTAATAAACATAAACATTTAAAAAATGGTAAAGCTCTGAGGTGCTAGAACATCCATGAACATTGGAAAATGGGTATGCTTTTGGAAAAATGTACCAAGGTGATTGTACTGTGTGGTGGTCGTAAAAGACACCAACTATGACACTCAAAGAGTATGTGTAAATTACTAGGTCATGGAAAATTTCTATGCACAATATAAAACAGAAATCAACATTGCAAACAGTGCTCCCATAAAAAACTTAGAACATAGAAAATTACTGATTTCCAACTAAGGTAATATTTGCTGCAAATTATAGGCAAGCTCGATTGTGCATAATCAAGGTTATGCACACTTAACAAGATGATAGAAATTATGTAGATTATACGCTACAATTGTACATATTGTTTGATTAAGATTATGGGTCACAAAATTTTATGAATCATTTTACTATGTAAATCAAGAAGAGGAAAACAATGATTTCAGCAGCCTATGCCTATTGAAAGGGAAACTATGATAGTCATTTTTAATGAACTCGGAGTGGTGGATCAGTTTCAAGAGCTCTATAAAGCATATTTATTTGTGGTAATCTAGAGGCAATTTGGCAATTTCAGATATTAGTGGACAAACATTAAAGTCAAATCCCCTTGAGAGTTTCTTTTGTGTCTGGGTGCCAAGGATGCATTGAAACCATTTATCTAGTCCAAATTTTTTTAGTAAAAAGCACTTTTATATAAAAAACTGTTTCCAAACACTACTATAAATTCCTACTTTTCCTAAAGGAAATTTATAAATTATGGTTCATCTTCCAACCTTATGAAAAGCTATCTACGAACATCTTATTGAAAATTAACAGAATTTTTGTTCCCATCTTTATAAACATAACATCACAAGTTATGATTTATTTCAATACTGACATGAACTTATAGTCAAGGCTAACACCCCTATCACTGCCTCCAAGAACCCCCCCACCCCCTCCTTGCCCCTTCAACTTGACCTCCACCCTTATCATTGTCAACAACACCTCTGAATAGTGAATAGGTACGACAACATCACCAATCTCACCATTCCTCTCACCACACAAATTTGGAGACTCTACTCGAAGGTAGCTAGTATTGCTTACAAACTGCCAAGGGAAGGAGGGAGAGAGGCTCATCCAATGATCTAGACAACAAATTAAGATTATTCTAGTGCAGGTTGCTAGCCTTTTTCAACATATGCCATAAAGTC
This sequence comes from Cymodocea nodosa, assembly GCA_036874045.1. NCBI lineage: Eukaryota > Viridiplantae > Streptophyta > Magnoliopsida > Alismatales > Cymodoceaceae > Cymodocea > Cymodocea nodosa. Next base: position 24,990,742 of record CM072338.1, read on the forward strand.
TTTCAACACATGGCATATGTTGCTGTCTTTGGAAGACAAACATTACATCTTTTTGGATTACAAATTGTAATACTAACATTGGTTTCATCGTTTTATTCACGTTCATGTCACAATTCATGAGGTGAAGAGCTTCTCTTTTATGGAAAAGCCATTGTCTTTCAAATCTCCACATGCATTTATGCTTTCACTCGTTGACAAAATGGACAATATTGTCTTTCTGCTCCAAATAAGTCATAAAAATTTGTGGACACACACCATGGGAAAACAAGCTTATTAAACAATAATCAATAAACAGTGAATGGAAAACTCACCAATAAGCTGACTTTTCTAAAAACACAAGTTTGATAAGTGATCCCAAATGCTACCTAAGTATGAGGCCTCACAAAAGTTTTCAGCAATAATGCTAGGCAAGGAACATTCAGCAAGACCACGATCATTTACTTGCCCATTGCTCCTTGAAGAGAAGCTTCTATGTTGAGCTGGGCAGGGAGATGGAAATTCACTTTTTTTATTGCAGAATTCTTTTCTGTAGTCATGTTCAATTCCTTTTGAGAAATTTCCCACTAAATAAAAAGGGCTATCTTCTTTGCAGTTGCATGACCCTTTATATGTTTCCATCATTCCAAGCTTAAATGAATGTTTATAAAGAATATTTTCATACATTCTTGCTCATTATAGTTTTTGTGGGTGTATGGCAGTTGATTTTCTATCTACATTCATATGTACACTCTATTCGATTAATACAAGATGACATAATTCACCTACCCAATAAGTGATACAGTTGGAACAGATGGTGAAGCATTCTGCTCGAGAAACTCACATGCGGTTACGACAACAGGTTCTGCAAATAGCACCTGCAATGGATAAATAAAAATGAATACATACACAAGCACCGCCTCACCTACGCCAGACAAAAACCAAGACAATGTCGAAGAAATGTATATTCCAGACATCCCCAAACGAGAATCAACTGAGAGATGCTGTAAAGAGAGCGTTTTGTGGGAAGAAAGAAATTGACTTCAATGATGAAAAAAGGCCTGCCTGAATGAAACAGAAAGCATACCGTACACAACGGCAAACGAATATTTAATTGACATCAAAGTAGTGACTACCTGTCTGAAATTAAAACCAGCGAAATTACGCGTCAATTTTGAATTTACATGGACATTACAAACTACCATGGCAGCGTCCATAACCTCGTGAATCCTCTTCGAGTGCAGTGTACTAGAAGAAAGGGGAAAAATAAAAAGTGAAAGAAAGAATGGGACATGCCTCGTCTACATACTCATCAAGCTGTGAATGAACGAATGACTGCGCAAACAAAACGCAAGGATCAGGGCGGCCCATGGTTCACTCGTACACTTGTCCTTCCCCGCTCAAAAAGACATGTAACCTGCAGAATACCAAATGAGGGAAACCACACGGCGTAGAGCCTTGGATTGAAGGGATTAACACGCAGAAGCAAATAGAAACCCTAATTTTCGATTGGTGAGAGGAGAAATGAACCGACCTGAGGTTGCAGTTAGAGAGGGGAGGAGAGGCACGGAAACTGGTAGTGAGTTCGTCAGACGAGGGTTTCTTTTCTTCCGCGTTTGGAAGGAGTCCGCTATCGCGTTAGAATTTAGAACTTGTAGTCAAGTGTGCGGTTTAGTTGGGATTATATAGGATAGTGAAATTGTGAAAGTAATCCGTAGTACACATAAAACTACCAGTTTTTTTTTCCCAGGTAAAAGGACATATAAATTAAATAAAACTTCTAACCATAAAATTACCTTTAGAATCGAAATTTAAAAAAGTTAAACAGACTGGAAGAGAATAACTATAAAATTATCGTTAGAATCAATAGTTAACAGGTTAAACAAACTAAAGAGAATAAAAACTTCAACGTAACAGATCAAAATAACTAAAATCGACTGAAGGCAACTAGATTGTATCCTATCTCTTCTTCTTTTGTTAGATGGTTTTAAATTAGATTTAAAAAGCACATTGGTTATGTTACCACAACCAATGAAAGAATTTTAAAATATAAAAAATATACAATCAATAATACAGATAAACGGAAGAGTATATTCAAAAAATAGATACAATGTTTTCAAAAATAGAAGTTTAATTATTTTTTTCTCTACAACTTTACCCTAACGCCTAAACATCAGACCTTCGACGCACGAGGAATCCACAACAACGTTTGTATTTTTTTTCATCATCAGTGCTACCAGCAATTAAATAGGCTCATTTAGATTTCACTTATTTAACTTACTTCATGATCTTCTGATAAAAATAAGTTTAAAAAATAATGTTATCGAATATTGAGGTAATATTCTTAACAAAACAATTAAAAATTTTATTATTTTTTCCCAACTAACAAATCTAAATAAATAACAACACTGAAAGTACATCAAATAGAATTGTTGTCCAAAAAAATACAACAGAAGTTGCTAGAAAATGTAAGGTAGATTAAATTGTCTTGAAGGAAACTACAGTTATTTCCAATAATGTAAGTCTATATATCATTTACCAACAAACAATCGACAAAAATATGATTTATAGTTCCCAATCTAATATCACACAAAAAAACAACTAATTTCTTTTCAACTCTTTATTGACAGACTTTATTTAATAAGAAACTTATCATAGATGCAAAATCAAGAAATAATTTTTATTTTTGAGGAAGGCCTTAGTTTTTTAAATTTGTTTATAAAGTCGAAGGTCATCGTCAATTAAAACATTATAAAAAGAGTAGACAAAAAATCTACCATTTGCAACTGTATTCCAAAGGATCAAGTCTAGAATATCTGACAGTTTGAAGAAATTTATATTAGAAGCGAGAAGACTTTTGAGTTTCCTCTTTACATAAAGAGAATTCATAGTATTATAAGTTACCGAGTATCTGTAACAATTGATGGTTTGATACACATTAGAGAAGTTATTCTCAAAGATTGCTAGAAGTGGATAGAGAATCTATACTCTCTTACTTTATCCAGAGTAAAAAAAAAGTTCTAACAAGATTAGCAACAAGATCACTTACTTACTTGATCCAATCAAGGCAGCATTGCGATCCCAGTTAAAAGAGACTTAATTCCTTCGTAGCATCTTCTCCGGTCCTTAAAAAAGGACGTTCTAACCAAAAAATAACAATATTAAATATGGAAAAACATATAAAAATGATATTCAAAATAGAATCTACAAGAAAAATATTGTTTCTGCAATTCGAAAATTGTGCCAAGGTATTATGCCAGAAGGATAATTGAATCGTTATTTAATTGTAAGATTAGTTCATTGATCACAGAATCTAAAAATGCGCCATCTAGATCAAATGATATTTACGCAGCACTCACAAAGGTAGTTTGAATTTCAAATAAATTATATCATATAATGTAGTATTGATCATAGTTATTATTTCAGCCAAATATAACTAGGTTATCCTGTGTATACATATATATAATTCATTATTTACTTTAATGTTATCATAAAAAGCTAATTATACCATGACATCTTTGTCATGAAAAGACAAATACACTAAAACCTAACAAGCAACGTTAAAATCGGTTTTTATTGTAAAGGAAATAAGAATCATCATAATTCATAATCATGCCGATAATTATCAAATTAAAAGAATTCAAGCTCGTAAAGCAATTGAGAAAATAACATTTTTTCAAAGGCATAATACCATAAAGTGATTTGATATTTGTTCGATGGTACTTCCGTAAAAAAAATAAACCTTTCATACGATAATACCCGGCCTATATATGCAAAAAAAAAAAAACAACTTTCATACGATCATATACCAAATGGTTAAGAAACTTCCCAACATCTTTTTAATCACAAATTGTGAAAAATTAAGATTTCACCCCATGCAGAAAATCGTGTCTTCACTGAAAGAACTCGTTTCCGTCGAATGAAGTGGAGGCTCGAAAAGCCGTCCACGTGAAGAAAACTTTAATCGATGGCCGTCGTCTCGGACATCATCACCAGAACTCAAAAGCATACTTACGGCGGTATGATCAGATGGACTGGAGATGAAATATGTGACTTCAAAGATTGTGTTAATTAATTAATTAATTAACAACCTCGTTATCTACTGGCAGTTCCGCTGTCCTTTTTCATTAGTGATTCGGCCTATCCGAAAAGACAAGGCTGGCATTTACGTACAGAGACCGGGCTTCGGGCCTTGTCCTCCGAAAAAGCAGCTTTAGAGTCAGTGGTAGCAGCATGCATGTCCATGTCCATGTCCATGTCGCTTTATTTATTTATTAAATAAAGTGATCGGCATTTCGTTCCACCGGTATGTTCTTCAGCGCACCCACGGACGACCGGGGACCCAGGCGCTGCAATCGTGTCTCTTTATGCAGAGACAACAACGTCGAAAGTTGACCGACGAAATCGATGTCATGACTCATGCATGCATGCATGATTGCAAGAAATATCAATTATGCATGGTTAGTGAAATAATATTACCCAATATGGATCGATGAACGAGTCAACAACTTCATCACTCAACTCTTAATATTTCATCATCCATCCATCCCACTAACAATATTTATGGGAGCAAGCCAGGCATCGATCGACAAATCTGCGCATGCATCTATACATCCATCAAGGTGTTTGTACATAATTTCTGTTTGACGAAAATTATTGAAAATATTAAAAAATTAGAAAACTTGAGAAATTATAAGAAATGATAAAAAAAAGTTTAAGTATTTCAGGAAATAACGAAAAATTATAGAAAATTTTAACATATTTGTGTAAAACATTAAATAAAATGACGAAAAATGATAATAAAAAAATTTAACATATTTGTGTATAATAAAAAATGACGAAAAAAAACTAAATTAATTAAAGTCAAAATTAATGTTGATGATCGAAAGGAACGAACGAGCCGCCTGCTTAAACAATTAGACAATTGATGATCAACAAACAACTCACATGCCTAACTTGCAGATTCGCACGGATCGTTATCCAAGATTACTACTCCTTGGTCAAACGACGATCGTGCATGTTGATCGGGTTTCCGATCGACCGCCCTTTTCATACGACCATCTTTTGGTTGGACATGTATATAATGCTTGCGGTTTTCATTCACGTCACAATAAAAAGAAGAAGGGTCGATGGCAGAAAGTAGAATTAATGCGCCAGTGGAAAATCGGCGACGTCGCCTCGTGCCCGTCCCGTTCATTCTGCGGTGCATGATCGTGGTCGGTTCGGTTCGACGTGTTGTGCATGGGTTCTTTCTTTTCCCGTTTTGTTTGAAATTAAAAGGGTCGTGGAATGTGTGCCATATATATATATCCAGTCGCACGTGCTTCACACGTCGATCGCGTCGTCGACATATACAAGGTAGTGGATTCTGGCGTTCCAAATGTACGCCAACCTCCATCAGTACGCAGATCATACTCAGAAAAGGAAAAACGCCGCATCAAGCATCCCCATTTTGATAGTGCTGCATGCTAATTGCTCGTGGAATCAATATTAATTGCGTACCATCCCTTTCATACGCTGACCTGTGACCACTTTAATTAATATATATATATATAAGAGATTTTCCATGGAAGTGGTGAAAGCAACGAGCTTTTTAATTTCCGCCGGTCGCGAGAAGAGACATAGCTAGATGGCTGTCACTCTCGTCATATGCATGCTCGATCAATATATATAAGTGGGAGTGACAGGGCAGATCGACCAAAAGAACGGCAGGAGCAACTCGTTCGTTCTTGATCATCTCATCCAATCCAATACAGCTAGCTAGAATTTAGTCAATTAAGTCGAGTCTCCAGGAGATCGATCGATCATGGAGGCCAAAGGAAGCGCCGGGAAATGGAAGGGTGAAGATGGGCTTTGGAATGGTGATGGTCCGGACTTGGTGGTGCTTGACTCCTCGGTCGATCATGAAGGGAAGGTTCCCTTGAGATCCAAGACTGGCGCGTGGAGAGCCGCCCTCCTCATCGTAGGTAAGTGAAATCAATCAATCTGCTGCAACTCGACGTAAATGTGATAATCGAAGTTCCTGTTGGAATTAATTAGATCACTCAACATTAATCTGGTTTTTGTTTTTCTGGGGGTGGATCTCAAAATTAACTTAAACTCGGTTTCGTCGTTCATGGGCGCAGTGTCAGAATTCAGCGAGAGGTTTTGTTACTTTGGACTGTCGGCCAACCTCATCATATACCTGACCAAGGTCATCGGGCAAGAGGTGAAGACCGCCGCCAAGAACGTCAACTACTGGCATGGTGTGACCACCATGATGCCCCTTCTTGGCGGCTTCATTGCCGACGCTTATCTTGGCAGATTCCCCACCGTTCTAGCCTCCTCCCTCCTGTATCTACTGGTGAGCCGCAGCTACGTACGTACGTATCTTACTCCCCCCATCCCAAACCAAAAAGAAAACACTTGGGCTTGGGTTCCATCCATGATCTGTATTCTCTCCGTTGTCTCCCCAATTGATCTTCACCACGTACTACGTACCAACCGATCACCGTATATCCGACGGTTTATATCAATTCAAATAATGGCAGGCATATGCCTTTCTCGTTTAAAAAGAAAAAGTTACTTTTTCAGCACCTTCTTTTTTAAACAAATATACCAATTAATTCAATGTTCTTCATGTATAAAACAGCCACCCTGCACCAACGCTGTTCTGCCAAAAAATGACGTAACATTGCCAAATGGTGGTTTTTTTTACGTACAGTATAATTCCTAGGAAATGGCCTATTTTTCCGTCAGCTGTTTAATTAATTCTTCTTGCAAAAACATAACGAGACCACGCACGAGCATCATCACGGGGAACCCGGATGCGCTGGCCCACCCCATCAACCTGAATCTAATTTCTTAGATACGTTTTTTATTTTTTTTTATAAGATGCAGTTATCCACAAGTCATCAATTAACGTTAAATTTAACGATTAATGATTATGCTTCACTCACCTAACATTTCACTTTCTGTGACAAGGGTCTTGGTCTATTGACCATCTCGGAGTTCATGCCAAGCCTGAAGCCCCATAGCTCTCCCGGACGCCACGAAGCGCTCTTCTTCACGGCCCTCTACCTCGTCTCCGTCGGCACCGGGGGCCACAAGCCGGCACTGGAGAGCTTCGGCGCCGACCAGTTCGACAGCGACAATACAAAGGAGAGGATGAAGAAGCTTTCCTACTTCAACTGGTGGAACTCTGCCCTCTGCGGTGGTCTCTTGTTGGGCGTCACGTTCGTGGTTTACTTGCAGGACTACGTCGGTTGGGGCGTCGCCGATGTCGTCCTCACTACGACCATGGCGATCAGTCTTGCTATATTCTTTGTCGGGAGGCGCCTTTACCGGTACAGGTTGCCGGAGGGCAGCCCTCTGACCCCACTATTTCAGGTCGTCATCGCCGCCATTGCCAAGAGGAAGCTGTCTCTTCCCTCGAATCCCGCGGAGTTGCATGAAATTCCAAGTACAGAGAAGAGATTGCTCTCCCATACTAGCCGTCTCAGGTGTGCGTACAGACGTGTGATTGCAGAAAATTAACAATCGAGATTTAATTTGAGGGAATTTCTCGCATATGATTCGATTCTAAAGCACGAGTAATAACATAGCTTGGGTATATTGATGACGAGCTTGTGATTGCGATGTGATTTATTTTAGGATTTTGGACAAGGCGGCCATAGTCGACGAGAAGGACAACAACGGCGTACCCAATCGCTGGCGACTGGCGACGGTGACCCAAGTCGAGGAGATGAAGTTGGTGCTCGGCATGGTGCCCATATGGCTCACAACCCAAACCTTCGGCCTGTGCATGGCCCAAGGCGCGACGTTCTTCATCAAGCAATGCAGTATCATGAATCGACGGCTCGGCTCGGGGTTCGAGATCCCACCGGCCTCCATCTACTCCCTCGGAGCCGTCGGCATGATCGTCTCCATCGCCATCTACGACAAGTACCTCGTCCCCTTCTTCAGGAAGGTGACGGGCAACGAGAGGGGCATCACCATCCTCCAGAGGATCGGCGTAGGGATGGTTTTCTCCACGGTAGCCATGGTGGTAGCAGCACTGATCGAGAGGAACAGGCTGGGTGCGACGAAGGTGGGGCAGGAGCTGAGCATGTTCTGGCTGGCGCCGCAGTTCTTGATACTAGGCTTCGGAGACGGATTCGGGCTGGTGGGGCTGCAGGAATACTTCTACGGGCAGGTGCCGGAGAACATGAGGAGCCTCGGTATCGCCTTCTACTTGAGCGTGATCGGATCGGCCAACTTCCTGAGCGGCCTCATGATCGCAGTCGTTGACAAGTCGACTGAAGCCAGAGGAAGGAACGGCTGGTTCGGGAAGGACCTCAACAGCAGCAGACTCGACTACTTCTACTGGCTGCTCGCCATCGTCAACGCGGCGAACCTCTGCATCTACATGGTCATTGCGAGGAAGCCTGCATGGAACCGGCAAGAGCCTGCGGAAGAAGAAGGTGGCTGCTTCTTCCGATCAGTCTAGGGAAGGGGGAGTTGATCTGGAGAGCTGATGATTAATCGAAATATAAATTATAAATATATTTCTACGATCGAACTAGTTAATTAAATAATTATTAATTGCATTATTTATGTACCTTTCCGGCTTTCCTTGAGTGTTTGTCGATTCCTGCTGCAATCTAGCTTAAGTTTTTTATAATGATAACTTTTATGTTTATCTGAATTAAGTATTGTTATTTTTGAATAATTAAACTATTGTTACTGATTTTTCTTATGATATATTATTATAGATTAATTTCTTCTTCTTTTTTTGAAGTGCTGACTCGGGACCGTCCGGCTCAACGATTGTTTTATATGAACTGCAATTTTCATTAAAAAAAATAGAAATGACCAAAAATGTTGCTGGAGAAAGAGAGGAGGATAATGGCACTGGAGAAAGGGCTAGAATAGACAAGGGCTTTTTCGTCATTTAATTAATACGTTATATTTAAAAATCTGCATATCCTAATTAATAAAGTTCTGATTCTTCTGCCTATGAAAAAGCTAATTTCTTTTCAAAATAAGTGCTTATGTAATGAACTGTTCTAAACAGAACTTAGAAAGTACGCACGATAGCAACTTCTCTGATATGTCAACTTCGATTTTCAAAAATGAATTTAAAACATTGAAACTTCTTTAATTCCGTATCGATTCAAATTAGTGTGAATCAAATACCATTATTATGCTAAATTTAATCATCAATCAGATAAATTAATAACCAAAGACACGTCCTAGATTATATCACCATTAACATACATTTGTAGCTATTAAAACCCTCTTATAATCATTAATGAATTTTTCAAATACCTGACTATGATAATTTCAGATTGTTGTTAATAGTAATTGAAATTTCTGAAAATTTCCCCGATAAGTAGAAGTATTTTTCAATTTATCATGAAATTAACTAAACAGAATTATTCTTGGAAAATATCTAGTGATAAATTTTAAGCATGTTCTAATTGATTTTCTAATTATATGATGTAATTGCAACTAAATGCTAAAAACTTAACTATTTTCCAAATAAAAATATGAGGCCAATATTTTAAACATCAAGTTAAATTTTTTTACCATAAATCTAAAATATAGATACTTGATTTTTAATTCAATTAGTTGATTTTCCAACCAACCTTTCTCTCATCTTAATTTACATACAAAATATCTAAAAATAATTTCATTTAGTAAAAACTAATAATTAAAAATATTTGCATGTTTTACTCTCTTTTTTTATAAAAAATGTATTAAACTTTGTTCCCATATTGGCGTCCATGATCTTCAATTTCATCTTTAAATATAGAAGATATTTGGATTCGAATCAGACAAAAACACATTGATTGGATGCCATAGATATAAATATCCAGAAGAAAATAAATTAGCACCCAAGTTGATACGTACTTTGATGGAAATTACGTTTTAACCCAATATTGATCTACTCATATTTAATTTCCACAATCTTAATGTATATCCCATGCGTCCTTTTCCGACGGTAAGGCGACCGCGGATATTTAAAAAAAAAAATCTCCCGCTCACATCATTTCCTCGTGGAATCAAGAATATTCGCCGTGCACGTTCCACGCAGTAAGCATATTCTTCGCTCATCTCGGCTTTTTTTTTTTTGTAAAAACCTATGTAATGTTAGTTATTTAAACGCCATCGTCATTTATATATATTATTTTCTAACCCATCGATAAAAAAGATTACCTACGGATGCAATTCTTCGATTATCATTATGAAGATACTTTGATTATTTAAAATAATCGATCACCAGATATTATTTAAGGACTGCTTTATTCCAGCATCTGTTTTAAAGGGCTGTTAAGTAGATTATTCAATTTCAATCTACTTGCTATTGCTTTCATTTGAGGGAACCACTGTATTCATTCCAATATTATTTATCATCTGTAGTAATTTAAATATTCATCTACGAATTCGAAATTTCAATTAAATATTGCCAGCTTAACGTATTTTAAATTTAATTAGTTTTAAAACCGTCGAAGATGTCTCTCACGGAAGGGAAAGAAAAAAGGACAAATCAAACGAGATTCCACTATTTCTGCCAAATTCTTCGGCTTGCAATGACTACGGAGTACTCCTGTTCGCTCTTCGGTACCTCCGGGGTCGAGAGACGAACCACAATCCCCGTCCCGTCCCGATCGTAACCCTAACCCTGAATCCTGATATTGACGGGAATTCGACTACTCCGTTCCAATCCTGCAGATATTCACGAGATCACAGGATCGTCATTCTTCTGCCGTCATCATACTCGTCTGAAGATGCAAACTGGTACTGGAATCGCAGCCCTCAACACCGGTACCACCACCACCGTCGAGGGTTGTGCGAGGAAGTACTCGCCGAAGAGTGCTCAGGAGGAGGAGGAGGGGGCTTTCAAGCAGCAACCGCAGGTCGGAACGCTCTCGCATCTCCTTGCCGGAGGGGTCGCCGGAGCCTTCAGCAAGACTTGCACGGCCCCTCTCTCCCGCCTCACGATCCTCTTTCAGGTTGGTAGAAACTTTCAACTTTTCCTTTGAATTTCGATGTACATATCTGTTTGGGTTGTTCGTTAGTGTGAATAATGTTGGGGTTTAGCCTCTATAGTGCCAGCATTTTTTTTTTGAAAAAAGAAATTGAGCCGTTCTCCGTGGAAAAATAGTTTAGGTTCTTAAAAATTGATATTTTTCGATTGGATTTATTTTTATTATTTTGTTCCTTTCGTTCATCATATGAAATGCATATGGATCTCCCTATTTTCTACGGTTTAATGCTTTGTTTTACATATTTGTGGTAGAAAGCTGATAACATTTTCAATCAAACATTTTTTGTTTTCAGTTTTTATATTTAATTCGCATTGTTGTGTGTTTGAACTTCAAATATTGCATGCTGGATAATGTACAGCGTGTGCTTCATGCACACGTGAGCCACTCTCAAATCCTGGAAATCATCTGCTTTACTTTTTATTGTTCTATTCTCTTCAATGATGTTATATTAACAACGAATCTTAAAACATGGTATTTATTTAGGTACAAGGAATGCATTCTGATGCTGCAAGGTTGAATAAGGCTAGCATATGGCGTGAGGTTTCTCGCATTGCTGGTGAAGAAGGGATCAGAGCTTTCTGGAAAGGCAATTTAGTCACCATAGTTCATCGCCTTCCTTACTCTTCTATAAGCTTTTCTTCTTACGAGTACTACAAGAATGTAAGCTAGCGAAAATTTAATGTGTATATCGTTAAGAAAGTTTAATGGGTACATCACATTGGTTAAAGCCTCTATTGCAATAATGAATTCCTTGTTTTAATCCCTCTACCATGGTATTTTCTGTGCAGCTTCTGCAATCAATTCCAGGACTTGATGGACATAATCATCATATGGGAGCTGATGTTTTTGTCCGTTTATTAGGAGGTGGTATGGCAGGAATAACAGCCGCAACGATGACATATCCACTTGATCTCATAAGGACAAGACTTGCGGCACAGGTAATTTGATATTTTGGCCTGGCCTAGAAGTTAACCATTGAAATGAATCTTTCATATTGCATACAAGTATTTCTTATATCATAAGCCTGATAAAATTCTATTTATTACTTCTTTGTTGTTGTACTCAATTTTGTAGCAAGCCAAGTCATAAATACACGAAACGATTTTTTCCAAAAGGACTTCCACACAATTAAACAAATTCCAGTAGCGTTTTTTAATCTTCCTTTTATATTTTTGTGGTGCCTAAATGCTCAACGCATCTTTGCAGCAATGATTTGTTATTGCATGCCTAAACAAATGTTGTTAACTTCACTCCAATTTTTAAGTGACGTGAAATCCAGGGGTCAAATTGCTGGGCATTCTCTACAGTCTCTGTTACGTGTGCTTATCTATCTGTCTGTACTAACAGGATCATGCACTGTGCTTATTCTCTCATGTTTTTGATGGTCCCAGGTTTTCTTGAGGTTATGTTTTTAGTCATACATTAGGCTGTTATAATTGACTAAAGTGTTATGCTAAATATGTTCTCTAGGTTTGATTTGTTTATCTATTTATGGTTACATGCCTACTTTATTGCATTCAGCTTGTTGTAACCTTCATGACATAGTTATTATGGATTTCCAGACAAATAATATCTACTACAAGGGTATATCTCACGCATTCTATACTATCTGCAAAGACGAGGGTGTCAAGGGGCTGTACAAAGGCCTTGGACCAACATTAGTTGTAAGATTCGTCTATTTCTGCTTCTACCAAGCATGAGTCAACTGCTTCTTTCGTTGGGTTGTATTTCCTAATGATTTCCAAAATGTAGGGAGTTGGACCTAATATAGCAATCAGCTTCTCTGTATATGAAAGTCTTAGATCCAACTGGCAGATGCAAAGGTGATTTTTCTGAGGTTGTATGCTTGCTTTGCTTGCCAGTTTCACATGCTTAAGAATACAATTTACACTGATGTCTGCATGTCTCATGTAAGTAGGCCTTGTGACTCTGGTGTTATGGTTAGCTTGGCATGTGGAAGTCTTTCTGGTATTGCTTCATCAACAGGTAAATTTCAAAATGATGCTTGTTTTGCATGATAAAATCTTCAACTTTTTGGGTATTTCTATCTCTTTTACTGAAACTATAAGATTGATATTTCTTTAACAATATAACAATACGCTGTTTATCATTAGATGGATTTGAGATGAATTTTTTCCCAAATGTTGAAAAAATATATATTTTTTAAATAAATATGGAGCCCATCCGTTGGTGTTCTGTCTGTGATTGTTTGAATTTAAATACACGGGAGTCATGTTCTGCATCTTCCCACTTAGAAATGCACTGTAATGGTGGACCTACCAAACAAAGGTGTTAGTAAAGACAATTGCGTCTTAGGATTTTGAGCAAGATACATGCCGTTTTAGATGGTACAACCAAATCGAATTGTTGTTGAGAGAGTGCATCCACTAAACTGTTTAGTTGTTTAGCCTCTTGTAACATGCTTACGTGATATATTTATGATCATGCACTTTTCAGTTTCCATAACCCCAAGGTTTAAAAAATCAGTAAATTGACTCAATTGGCCAGCACTACCCATAGCGATTGCACTGATTTTTCTCTTTGAGAATGGGATTTAATGCTAACTAAATTGGCCAATCTGATAGAAACTGATTAAACAACTTAATCAGCATCAGCCCATGAGTGAGGTACAAATCTGGCTACAGGCAATTAACGTCAATTTTCTGTACATGGCACAGCAGTCTACTACAGGGTCTTTTCATCGTGTGAATATTGAGACCAATTGCCAATATTGTACTATTTCTGAATGTCAAAATGTTGCACATTTGGCACATAAGCGTTCATCAACTTAGTTCATATGACTTTCATTTTGCAGTCTCTTTCCCTTTGGATCTTGTGAGACGGAGGAAGCAATTAGAAGGGGCTGCCGGAAGAGCTCAGGTTTACAAAACGGGCCTTCTTGGAACGTTTAAGCACATTATTCGAACGGAAGGTTTTCGTGGCCTGTACAGAGGCATTTTGCCTGAGTACTTCAAGGTCATTCCTAGTGTCAGCATTGTTTTCATGACATATGAATTAATGAAGGGCTTACTTTCAGAGAATGACACCGATGACTAGTGTGTTTCCTCGGGAAGTTGGCCACCTTTGTGGAACACTACCGATGCAGAGTTTTCTCCAGCTTTGAATCTTTATTCATGTACGCCAACCAACATTTACATTGTATTGATATCATTCATTCTTATAGAGTTACAGCACGTCATAACCCAGAAGTCGTCGGTTAGGCAGTTTTATAATTTTTCTTAGGCAACATTATTCACCTTGTGTAGATAGGTTACAGTAGACTGTGTATCCAACCATGTAAGTGGTGCACGTCTTTTCCATTGCTTCTATTTATTTCCTTGGTAGTAGTCCGTCCTTTTTTCCTTCTATTTACGTGATAATATTTGATTTTTTTAAGATTCTTTTAGCAGATTTGTAATTTTTTTTTTGATTTCATAAAACATGATAGGCTAAATCTTGGCATAATTTTCATACCGTTGGGCTCTTGCACGTGGATATTCGAATGAATACGAGTAAGGACGTTTAGGTAGGGGTAGTGATAGATCTGGCGCTCATGTGGTCGGTTTTGTTATCGAGGAAATTCTGGGAGACAACTTTGGGTGATATGTGGCGTAAGAGGGATATGTAAGCTCAGCCTCAAATACTCATATCGGATTATGTCTTTAACGTTGATAGCGTTTTTATTTAGGTTTATACTCATGATTACCTTTCTTCTTATAGAGCAGTTGATTGATTATGTTATCTCATTAGGGGGGGTTTTGTGTACTCAGAATCTGACGGAATTAAAAAATTTTTCCGTCAGATTCTGAGTGATAAGGTGTTTGTGTTGTTGAATTCTAATCATGTGTAAAGGTTGGGAAAATATTTGGAATTCATTTTCTGATAGTCGCCTCCTCACGCTTGGCCCTAACACTTGCACGCTCGCCTTCACACTTGCTTGCATCGTCACCTTTGCCCACGTTGCAGTTGATTGCCCTCTCATGTTTGTCGACAACTTTGCACTCGTTGACATCTATGCACTCACCCTCGCATTTGCCTGCATCGTCTTCAACAATAAGTTCGTTGGTGGAAGGTACATTAGAATGCTAATTTCTTCACATATTTGTAATAATGTTGATGGTGCAAAATAAGTATTTTCTATGCACAAATATATAAATTTGCACAACCTATATTAATCACTACCATTTACAATACCTAGATATTTATCTTGTTAAAGTATATTCATTTGTAGATAGGTGTATATTGTGAATCTAATGTTTATGGTAATGTTCATTTATATGTTATGTTATGGTGCATTTTATATTATGTTCATATATGTATTCTTAAGAAATGTAAAATAAGAAAGGATGTGGAAAATCTTATTTTAGTTGGAGTGTCTAAACGTATGAGATGATATTAAGAAATGTGTGTGATGTTATTAAGGAATGTAACGGTAAAACTCCCGATGTAAAGATATGAGTTGATATTTGTCTAAAGTTATACAAACATCATAATGATTAGATTTTTTGTAATATATATTTTTTTGATTATTACGAGAAATATAAAATTTATAATTATACTTTTGTTGTTTTAAATGTGTAATATAACGTATAAGTTACAGAAATTTTTAATTTATTGAATTGCCATATTATCATTTGAACAATTTATAAGCATAATCATTAGGTAAATTAAGTTGTATCAATTCGAATTTTAATGATTGAACTTAACCACAATGGAATGACTTTATCATAATTCAATTGTATCGTTACAATTGGTTAAACGACGTTCGTAAACGTGTGTGGTGTTTTCCAAGGGACGAACGAATGGACGATTGTAGCCTTTGGATGGCGACACCAGACTATTTAGCTGGTGTCACCGTCAGCTGCAACTTGCTGTGCGCGTGTTTGTGTTAGCAGGCCGTACTTCTGAGAATGGATCTGGATGTTCAAATCTAACGAAAGCTCCGTTGTCAAAATAAAAAATAATAGTATGGCGGTGGGTGGTTAAGCGTATCTATTGGTATCCAAAAGAAATCTCGAGATACCTCAAACCACGCGCGCCGTCCAAGTAATAATACAAACGTGCGACGTTAGGTAAAGCTCGAGCACCACGCGGACGTCATGGCGTTGGAAACGTAGAATCGCACAACCTTACATTTATTTATTTATTTATCTGTACATGTCATACAACCGAAACATTGACATTTCTTGTGTATTGTCTATATCGATAAAAGTTCAAGTCTTATCAACGTAAGATTTTACTCAACATCGACAATATTTTTTTATACTTGAGTCTCCATGCCTGAAGAAGAAAAAATAAATCATAATACTTTATCTGAATTTGAGTATAAAATATTTTTCTCGCAGAAAAGTAAAAAGTAAATTAACGTCAACCGTACTACTCAAGTTTTGAAGTAGTTAACAATGATCAAAATATTATCATTAATTGTTAAAAATACAAAACTGAGTTGTTCACTTCTCCTCCTTCCATCGATCCCTGTTCCCCCCCCTTGTAGAGCATTGGAGAGCAAGCAATCTCTTGCATGCATGATGCATTAGGGTCTCCCTCGTTTCCCGTTTACTCTTTCAGGTTTGGCCCTGCTGATTTGCTTCTCCTTCCTATCGGTGAAGTAATGCATGATAACGAATCTATCGGTGAAGCCAAATCCAACCCGCCGGACGAGCTGCCCAGATTTCAGAGACCAAAAAGTAGGAGAGGGAGGGGAGACGATGATGATGTTCATGCCACCTCGGGCTCAGCCTCCGATGGAGATGGGCAGGAGGAAGGAGACGATGATGCACATGACCTTCTTATGGGGGAAGGACATGGAGGTGCTCTTCGCCGGGCTTCCCCGGTAAGAGAACCAACATCGGACTCTACCTCATCTCCCTGTTATTCGTCTTCCTCTTAGCCTTCGCCGGCGAGCTTCTCGACTTCCTCTCCCACCGCATCTCCACCTCCTCCTCCAGGCTCGTCCACACCCTGCTGTACGCGTTGCGGATGGGGCAGGCCTACCTCGTCATGCTGGCCGTCATGTCTTTCAACGCTGGCGTACTCCTCGCCGTCGTCGCCGGGCACGCGGTTGGGTTCTTCGTCTTCTTCGGGAGGAGAAACGGCCGGAATGATGGCGGATTTGCCGCGGAGCGATACCGCTGAGTCGACCGACGGTGTGATCTTAATTACATCAAATTCTATCCTTAAATTCGATTACTTTTTATATTTTTTTTCTTATAACATCAATTTTGATTGCAACAGCAATCATGGGAAGATAACACGTTTTGTATTATGGGCCGTGCCTTTGTAAGCCCATTGTGTTTTTGGTCAGGCCCGTCCCTTTGTATTATATTTATTTTTTGCAAAAATGGGCCCATCCCTTTTGTATCGTGAACACCGCCTACCCCGTCTGTATTTAACATTTTAGCAACCGAAACCTTTTTCTTTTTTACTACTTCCTTCGCACGCTGTAACATTCTACACATCATACATCCGACGGGTACCTTAGGCGGCAGCAGCTAGTGCCGACGCTGGAAGTAGATGACAAACACTCTTTTATACATGAGGTGTTTATGTATTTTGAAATTCAAATTCTTAAGAAAAATGAATTCCAATCATTTGTAAAGGGGAGGGGTTTGTGTAATCAGAATTTAACGGAATCATGAGGTGTTTGTGTATTTTGGAATTCAAATTCTCAATAAAAATGAATTACAATCATGTGTAAAGGGGGGGGTTTGTACACTCAGAATTTAACGGAATCATGAGTTGTTTGTGTATTTTGGAATTCAAATTCTCAAGAAAAATAAATTCCAATCATGTGTAAAGGTTGGGAAAATAAATTTTCAACCTAAAAGGTTGGAATTTATTTTCCAAAAGATCGCTCGACGCTCGCTCACACTCCCTTGTTGAAGTATATATTGTTAATATTTTTTATTTAATTAATTATTTTAATATTTGTTTATTAAAAATAAAAATATTAATTATTTTATTATTATTAATATTATTTAATTTTATAATATTAAAATCATAAATATTATTTAATTCAATTATTATTATTATTTTATTTATTATATTATATTATTTAATATATAATATCAAATTTTCAAAAATCATATAATTTTCCTAACTTTTTGTGGTTAACACAAACGAAGTCTTAAAAGTCATTTATGGTTAATAAAATGTTCAGAATTATATTTTTTTATAATCAAAGTATTTCAATAATTATTTATTATTTACTTTCATTTATTCACTTGATAATAATTATATTTTTATTAAAGTTATTTATTATTACATTACGAGGAATATAGAATTTATAATTATCATTTTGTTGTTTTAAACATGTATTATAACTAAAAAGTTATCAATTTTTGTAATTTTTGATTTATTTTATATAATGATATACTTAATTAATTGATAAATAATATATAAACATTTAATTTAATAATATGTTCATTTATTAATGTAAGTAATTTATTTCTTGATTAATTATATTTTCACTAATTATTTCAATTCATTACTTAACTTTATTAAAAATTAATTCTATTCAATTTAATTCAATTTTATCGTGTACACAAACAATTAAATTTTAATTTATGTTAAATTTTTAAATGTACATAAATAATTAAATTTTAAATTTTTTTCGTAAAATTATATAGAATTTAAATTACATTAAAATTCAAATTTTAAATTCAAAAACATATACTAAATGACATTAAGAGCGTGAGGTACGAATACAGAAATCAGAAATCCTGTCGCCGTGCAAGTAAAACTGCAAGCAGTGGTATTTGTCAATGGCAGGCAGTAATAATTGGTGCAGTGACGACCGAGTCCATGCATAGCGGAAGCTCTCGTTCCTCCTCTTCCGGCGCTCACCCACACATTCTCTCTCATTCCAGGTATTATTTTTTTACTCAACCAGCTACTTTGGTAGGTGCGGGAGGGGGGAAGGAAGGCGGCAAGCCTCTGATCACTTGCAGTTGCAGGTGAAGAGAGAAGCATCACAGAGGGAAAACCATAATTGCTTGTGCCGATCCAAAAAGAACACACGAATGTGACATGAACGCTGCAGCATATCCATCCCTCTATGTTCTCGTTTGAAAACTGCCGACTGCCATTTAGTATGGTTATTACGTGGGCGTTTGTTCGGGGTCCCAATCAATGAATGCTTTCTACTCAACTTTGCTTCCTAAAAGTTGAAAGATGGGAGTGAGGTTTGACCGTACCAGACCCAGAACCATAATTATACACCCAACATCACTTACGCCTCCATCGACGCCAAACCACTCACATCCCACCACAACCGCATACATTTATATTAATGATCGTAAGACGACGATAGGATATTATTATATATATCACAAAAGAATCGCGCCCAGCCACTCTTACAACGCATCTGCCCCTTCTTATCTGGGACCGGGATAATTAATTAGTAATTACAATTACAGTACAATTGCCGAAAGCGACGAAGGCTAATTAATAATCAATGAATACAGTATAAATGCGAAAAGGAAAAGGCGGGTCGTTGGCCTTCCCAAGGCATACGTGGTGGAGCGAATCACGCCGCGAAGGCTGCGACGACGACCGTTGGGGTAGAGCGAGCGCCAGCGGGCGAACGTTTTCTTCGACTTCGCCTTTACTCGTGCTATTTTTCACTTTTTATATCGCACAGGTAAATTATTTCCTTTCAAATAAATATGCATTATGAGTAGGATACATGCAGTACACTTTTCTTTTTTCTAAAAACAAAATTCCTTTTCATTCCGTTTAATTTCGATGGCACAGCCAGCCAGGAGCCCACCCGATCCATCACCGATCAGGTTAACTTGCCACCCAGCAGAAATAAAATATAACCAACCTCTTCTCCCCGAAAACAGATGAAAAAGCATTATTATTATTACCAAATAAAATACAACGTAAATTGATCGAAGGGTCATATATAGTTATTTTATTGGTGGGGACGGGGAATTTCGAAAAATTGCAACGGCAACAGCTCTCGCCCTTCTCACGCTTCTCGCTCTTCCGAAAAGTAGAGAAACAACATTATTACGGCTCCTCACCCAATGCTTCCTTCGATCTCACTCTCCTTTTTCCAAAACCCAGATCTCAATATTAAATTCCTTTTATTAAAAACAACAAACAACTGCCCACTACCTACGCTGCTGCTACCTACGACGGCGATTGGTTGGGACGCAAGCTTGGTTAATAGGCCCATGATGCCTCCCGCCGGACTTCATGGGGGTTCACGCCCACGGTGTCCTGCGGCCGGAGGCCGCCGCTCTCCTTCCTTGCCTCGATAGTTTCTGCCAACCACGATCAAAGAAACGTAAAAGCTCAAATCGACGACGAAATATGGAAAAAAACAAAACAGAAGACGGTAGAGCAGAACGGAACCGACCATGGTCGAGAATGAAGCCGTCGAGGAAGCGAGGTTGAGAACCCACATCTTCAAGATTGAGATTCAAGGCCTGCACTACCTTGGCCGGAAGCAGAACGGTCGAGCAAGCTGCCAACAACCAGAGAACCCAACAAGATAAGATGCCAAGAAAAGAAGCATGGTAACCAGAAAACGACAAGAGTGAAAAAACCCATAAATCACCGACCTGGTTTCTTGCGCGAATCTGTGGGGCTGCCAACTCTTCTGGGCAAGAAGACACCGGTACCACCGCATGATTGCTTCCGAGAGGCATGCCCTGGCGTTCTGAGGAACACGGCTCTCATGCCGGAAGCGTTGCTGTGTTGGCGTTGCTGCAGTGATGACCAGGCTGTTGGCGGCAGCCCACCAAGTGGCCTACCACCGCCACCGCCTCTGCTCCTGCTGTTGTTGTTGACATCCACACCCATTCCACTCCTCCTCCGGGTCTGTTTTCCCCATGCCCCACTCCCCTGCAGCTGCTGCTTCAACATCTGATGGTGTTTCAAATGATAGAACTGGAGGGGAGGGCACGATTAGAAAAAGGCAATGGAATCGAACTGAAGGACGGATGTGTTCGTACGTGTTTTTACCTGATTGATCTGCAACTGGCGATGGGTAAGTGGATTGCTTGCGAAGTACCCAGTGGTGTTTGCCGAGACTAGAGGACTTGGTTCCCGACGAAGACCAAGAATCCCACGTTCGGCGGCATGGGTGGAAGCAAGTTTGTTGGCCTCCACCTCCTGTTTCATTCTCACCACTTGACGGGCAGCAGCGAAGAGAATATCGTAGGTTGTGTCCGGAGACGAGACCTCTGACGAAGGCACCACCTCCGCCGGCCACGTACCGGACGCCCAGTGTGGGAACTGCGGGGAAGACGCAACGGAACCCTGCAACGACCCCAAAATAGAAAGAACAAGTGAGCAAGAGAGCCGACAGCAGAAAAAGGAGAAAGAAGAAACAGATCGAGACCTTGTTTGTGGAGAAGACAGGGTAGTTGCTCTTGTCATGATCACGGCAAAGTAAGGAGCGTGCCAATCGGCGAGTGAGATCGGCCATGCACTCTTCGTCACTCGCCGTCTCGGTTACCGTCTCCACTGGGGAGGTCAGGTTCGACTCGCAATCGTATGGGAACTCTCTCGGAAAGCAGCCCCGACCTCCGGATTTCGCTTCCGCAAGATAGGTCTTCTCCGCCACGAATATATCGTCCGGCAAGAACTCGGACGGCAGCCAGAACTCCCTATCGTCCAAGCTTTCGGCCATCAGGACCAAGTACCCCAAGCAGGCAACAGAGGAGGAGAACAGGAGGGACAACGGGGACGAGAGCAAAAAAACAGGGGAGAGGGGATCGGCAGGAGGGATGGAGATGGAAAAAGGGATTTCACTCTGGTTCGAAACGGGGGGAAGAAGAAGGTAGAAGGCTGACGGGCGGTGGGAGGGTTTTTATGCTAGGACAGAGCTGGGTGGTTAAAAATTAAATGCCGGCATTACGGAAACTGCATTATTTATTTTATTTAGAGAGACATTTTTTTAAAAAAAAATAAAATAAAATAAAATTCAATTGATTAAAAATGATGACAATTATTGTAAAAGTATCGTTAAGAAAAGAGATGTTAAGAAAGAAACAGGTTATGGACGCTTTCCCCTGCCTGCCGTTCCCCCTTCGTCTTCCGGTCCAAGAGAATAATAACTAATTATAAAAAACCAGCACCGGGACGCCGCTTTCTTTTTTAGGTTCGGCGGACGCGGACGAGACGTATGTTTGCGTTCCTCGTCCAACCTGTGTCTTACACCTAACGATATTGGTTTTATGAAAAGATGTTTAGATCACGCACGATCATGATTACACGTGAAAACTAATAAGGTTATAGATCTTGCGTTGATTGGGAGATTACCGTGTAAATCTTGTCGCAGACGTAAGAAATTATATTGATAATAGTAAGAAATTATAATTTGATGACGTGACACATATATTTTTAATCAAATAAATCATTTAACAAATTTAATCTACTTGTAAAGATATTAATTGTTATTAGAAGCATTATCATATACAATTTTCATAATTTTATTTAAAATACAAAATATATCCATTATTATAGAATAATGGATAAGTAATTCTCTTCAGTATTATCAATATTTTTTATTAGACCTAATCGAAATCTGTAAAATGTGCATCAATATATGTATATAATATAACATGGTATACTACTCTTTCACTTTTTAACAAGTTACAAAATTACATGAAAATTATTGCTTGTCATGTCTATTTCATGCCTTATTTTCTTCATTTTGATTTGAGACTTGTTGTGCTTCTATTGAATGCTCATGTTAATGATATTTGTGGTCTATCACTAACTTGTCCAGTGAATGTGATTAGAATATTGATCATGTTGAGCTTATGAAAGGACATCTTAGGAAAGTGTTACCAAAGAAAAGAGCTGGATGACTATAGGTGTGGAGCCATCCAGTATAGTATTTGCCCATAAACAAAATACTTTCAACCACGTTCTATTGTTTCCCTTCAATTTCCTTTTATGTGGCTATGATTACAAATATTCATTGAAGATAATTGCCAATTCTGTAGCATGTATTGCTGTTTTTTTTTTTTTAAAGATTATGATGAATAAGAAGATCTAGAAGATTGTTTTTAATTTTAGAAGCAACACGTTGAAGTGTATTTCATGTAAGATTTTGTATTCCACGAATGTATTTGAAAAGTAATGATGGATTAGAGTAGCGAAACAAAAATTGCTAAGAATTTATAAATAAAAAAAATTAGTTAGGAAATTAGGATCTGATATAAGATGTTGTTGTTGTTGTTGTTGTTATTGTAATGAGAAATATTTATATATTTAAAAGAGAGAGAGAGAGAGAGTTATGCTTTTACCGGTTAAGAATTATCACAGTTAAGAAAGAGATGTCCACATCACGATGTCATAAGACAATCATCGAGGTGATTTCTCTAATGTGTAAGTAGATTCTCCAATAAAATCAAGGAGCAAAAGATAAGTGAGCAGAATATATACTATCTAGAATAGAATAATAAAATATGATGTCTTTTGCAGTAACAATAGGAGTGTATAATGTCAAGAAAAATGAAAAGTGGTTATGGATTGGATTGGCTACTTAAAAAGTATTGAACCAAAACAAATGATCACAGAAAAATCTTTAAAGCACTGTTATATTTTTGTGTTTCCGAAGGTTGTTTTAAGTTTGATTAAACTTTGGACTAAACAAATGTTCGGAGAATCATCGACTACCACAAAGGTTGTTTTTAAATAATCACCAGGAGAATCGACTTTGCCAACCTGTGAAATTAGTTTTGACATAGATCGTTTTACGATACATAGAAAAGTTGATGGGAGATCTTTGATGATCAAATTGTTCTTGACTATTGGAAAAATCACAGAGTAGATGAAAAATAGATAACAAAAAATGAGACTCAGACGAGTAGATCTACCTCCCAATGACAAAAGAAATTAAGGCTTACAGTGAATAGGAAGACCAAAGAGTGATGCATGGGCTCCTCTCCGCCAATGAGCTCTCTATGCATGACCTCCTCACCTACAACTAACTGCATGTTAGAATCGAACACTATCGCAACCGTCTAATTGAGCATTCACTTATCTAAGTCCGTGCATGATGATTCTTCCTCTTCTTCTAGCTTTGCTTCGTCTTCTTCGTCTCCCTTCTCTTTTTCCTCCATCTTTTTTATGTTGGCCTAAGTTGCCACTATTGCCAAAATAGAAGAATGGAGGTAGTAGTAAATTAGAATAAGGAATGAATTTTGATTTTTTTAGCTTGGAAAATAAATGAAATAATAATAAACAAGTATAATTAATAATAAGAATAAATACATTATTAATAAATAAATAAATATAATTAATAATAAAAATGAATGAAATAAATAAATTTTAAAAAATATAATTATTATAAAGTGAAGAAATGAAAGTAAAAAAAGAAAATAACAAATAATTATTGAAGTACTTTGATTAAAAATAAATTAAATATTTCATCAAACACAAATGACTTTAAGAATCTTGACTTTTTTGACTTTTTGTTACATGCACAAATATTTTAATTTTTCAGAATTCTAAATTTTCCATTCTTTTGTTTCTGAACCAACAACATAAAATAAAGAGGAGGAGGAAATTTCGACAAAATAGAAAGAAAATGTTTGGTTCCGATGACATGCATCGTAATTATTATATATATATATATATTTGACAACAATAATATCAGGATGCATGTATCTAAAAATATTTTAGTAATTATCATATAAATTTTAGGAAAACAACTGTGCTAAAAGAAAGAATCGTGTAAATTAATTTTTTCTAAAATATTCGAAAACGATTTTATGCAAAATACAAAATCCAGATAAATCTAAAAATCAGTCAACGCAGACAAATTCAACGTGTTCGTGCCACGTAAGTATCCTTGCAATCTAGTTATGGTGACGTGGCAGAGACGCTTAATTGGCGACCGCTTGGTCTAATCGTCTGCTCGTCGTCTTCGTTCATCGATTAGTTTAGTCATTAGCGGACAACTGCGACGTCACATGATCATATTACGATTAATCATGTCGTCCGGGAATTGCACAGAAACAAAAACAAAAACAAAAAAAACCGATGGAAAAAGAGAGAGAGAGAGCTGGTTATTAACTTATTATTTTGATGAAACGAACTAATTATTAATTTATCATCAATCGGTTTTTCCATCGAAAGAAACAAAAGCATAGAAGGAAGGAACGGTAGTCTCGTCGACGGCCTCGCCGGAGATTCGAATTTTCGCCGACGTATCCATTCCGTACGGACGGCGCGGCGGTCGTTCCTGCCCCCGAGAGGACAGCTTTTCCAGACTGGTATATATTTTTTTAATGAAAACGAATTTTGCATTATAAAGATATTAATACCGTAATAAAGAAGATAATTTCTTTTACAAGAAAATCATTATGTCTGCATCAACGTTTTCCACAGCTGTCGCTGCGTGGAACGGCCCTCACGAGACCGCCAGATCCGCAACGTCGCTTTTTCTTTATTTTGTTAACTTTTCTTTTGCCCTTTGAAATGTGTCAGAAATATCCGTCTAAAAATAAATTAATCTTTCGCCCTCGGTGGAACGCAGGAGCGGGCAGCTGGCACTGCGTTGGACTGTGATCCGGAGGTTTCAAGACAAGGTCTATTTTGACATTTACATTATTTTACGCGTGCCTTTCAATCATTTACACAATTTATTCGAAAAATTAACGAAACGAAAACAGGCGTATTTTTTCAATGATGGAGATAGAGATATGATATCTCTTATTGTAAGTATCTGTAGTAATATTTTTTCTTAACAGTGTTTTTATTTAATTTTGAAGCTAAAATTTCCCTCGACGGTAGCGTCGATCCAGCTGGCGTGTATCTTTTCCGGTAACGCTGGATTTTTATTTAGTGGAAATCAAGGATATTATTGTTTTTAATTAATTAAGTTATTACGATTACAAAATTTATAGTCATTTTTAGATCAACATTCTGACATATTCTGTTGTGGGGATGGTTTGCCTCACAAGTCAAGGCTGTGTGTTTTCCACGGGAAACCAAATTTATCATCGCTATGGTTCTTGTATTATTAAATGCTGTCGTCGGAACGTGTCAAAATATTGATTTATTTATTTTTTTACAAAAAGTAAGTAAGGTAGATTAAAAGAGACACCTTACCTATGAAACTGTAATTAAGAGATGAAGTCTAAATTTCATAAAATAGTAGTAGTTTAAGATAAAAAGAAAAATATAATTATTTCTACTTGATTTATCTATAAAAGACAAATAATATCGTAAGTTATTACAGTTATCATTATTTAGATTGATAGATGTTTTTACGGAGGAAGTATGTCGGTGTGATCTGGATGATGCATGCCTCGACTTATTTATTTTTTCTCTTTAAGTTGTGGCATTTTTTCATACCCGTTTTCGGAATTTATTTTATTTTATATCGATCGCTTCCGCTTTTTTGGAAATCTACGAGTGTAAATAATTTTTTTTCCCACATTAATCCGAACGGTACATGTTTAAGAGATCAGATTAAAAGAAAAAAAAAAGAAGAGATCAGATTATTATATTCATAACTAACTCCACCTTGGATCAGATATCCTCTTTGATGCAAGGTGGCAGATTCCTAACATAGAAATGTGGAATTGTTTAAGTTATATATACTGCCGCCAACCGACACAAGCCTTAAACGTTACTTGTCATCTTGCTTGTTCTTGTTCTGAGCGTACGCACACACATCTACGAGGATGGAGTGGAGGTCCGAGCAATTCCAACCACGCACGGTTGTACCGAGAGAACGGCGGCGGCGGCGGCGGCAACGTTCTGCGCCGACCACCAAAAAATCTCGGCAGGATCACATGTGAAGTGCTCCGATCGTTCACCCAAGGAATGGGACAGGAGGCTGTTCGACGGTGCAAACGCGGCAGGCTGGTCGCTGCCGGCGTACTGTGCAAACACATGGGGTTGCGGTCGCAGATGACCGACTGTTGTCCATGCAAGAATAATCACTTGCAATTAAATCAACTACGGAAATCTTTTATGATCATTAATTGGGATAATGATTGAATTAATTAATTGCTTGTGATTAACGGGATCATGTAATCCCATCTCATCTCTGGACAACCTTTGACTTTTCTATTTCTTGTTTGCAGATCGAATTGCATTCCTCGTATTAAAATGCGAATAAGGAGGAAATATGTATGCGGTCCATTTCTACTTTGCGCCTTTGAAGAAGAAGAGGAGGTCATCAATCCATTACCGGAGAAAAAGTGCAGTAAGGAGGCTCATGCAATTGCACAGAGACGTACCACCACCACCACCACCACCACCACTGAAACATGCATGCATGTGTGTACACGTCCTGGAAAGTCTGTCAATGTTTGAAAGGGCCGGGCCGTCATTTGAAATTTGATTTTGGGGGTGTTGCAATGCTGTGCATGTAGGGAGGGGGTTGTGGGTCCTCATCGTCAAATCACAAGTGTCCTTCGGCTGGGTCGGCCGCGAGCTCACCATACCTCATCGATATGGAAGAGGAAAGGGGAAGCCAGGAAGAGGGAGGGGGGGGGGGGTTGGCAAACGACATCAGAATGTGAGACCCCAGGGAGAGGGAATCTAGTCAACCTTACCCTCCCTCGTGAACCAGCTGTGATCGGGGTTGGCAATGACTGACACCCGACCCACCACAATCTTTTGTGTGTGTTATGTGTGTTTCTACATCTGCTGTATCTATATCCGTATCTATATCTTTTGTGATGAAATCCTTCGGAGGCCTGTGGATTGGACAGTCCCGCATGTGCAGTTCTAATAACTGGGGTTGCACTTTTCTAGATATTTATTCACTACCGATATATACTCTACTCTCTCTTTTTTTGTACTAATCATGCACGTTTGATTTTATTTCACTAAAAGAAACATTTTACCACCGGCCTCAACAATGTTTGTCAGGAGAGGAGATGATACCTTCCCGACAATAATTCGCCGTACTAAACTTCGTCGACGAGGAAATAAATGTACGGTCTTTTCAATTTGTACGTGAACCCATCCAAGTATTCATTCTCCCCTCGAGTTACAGAGCGAAAAAGGCAAAACATCGCCCACCCCCTCTATGAAACACTTTCCTGGTGATTGCAAGTCCACCCAATACCGCATAAAACTAAATCAAAGGCGTATAAGCACAATATGAACAATTGTATGCCGGAACTTTTGAAAATTTTGATGACAAATTCATATTATCGACCATTTGGACGGTATGCTTGTGATTCTTTTTTTTCCTTCAAAAGTGTTGAACCGTGATTGGATCTGGACCTCGAATTTGCAGAAACAATAACAATGGTCCTCTTATTAGAATATACAACGTCCAATGCAGATTTTGTTGACTCTGAGTAACTGTCTCTATAGAACGCGTAACAAATGAGAATACATTTTACAAACTACCTACAAAATATACATGATGAAAATGTACGATATCCGACGGAAACAATAGATGTAAACCAGAGAAGTAATATGTGCAAATTGTGATAACCACTGTTGTTGCCATACGAGAGCTAAAGCGAGGCTCTGCTTTTACAACTTGCCCCATTCAAGGAAATCTGCATTGAAACAACACAAAATATCCTTACAAAATAATAAAAATTGCATAATTAAAAAAAATCAGTTGAGTGCAGGATTTGGTGACGCAAACTAGCTCAAAAAATGAAACCAAGAGTGGAGTACGCATACAGTTACACAACACAAGAATTATACACTAAAATGTTGTGAGTCTGGTAGTCAACTTTAATGCCTATAAATAATATCAGAATAATTTACCAAAAGAATGTCTTCATCGGTACCAAAGGATTTGCGTGCTTCTTCTAAGCATTTCAAGGAAATCTTCTCGTGCTTTCTGCGGGTATAGTCGAACAGAGATCAGGAATGATTCATGAACCAACGGTTAAAAGTTAACTTTGAATATATAACATAAGCAAAAACAGGATGGTGGGCATGTAATAGCCTTTGATTATAACAAGAACAATTCAACAATATTAATTAATGTTTGGAGCAGGAAAATTATGCACCTCGCACTTGCAGGATCTCTAATATCATATTGGTTGGTATTCATGTCGTATCCACATATGACAATATAGTGTCCTGTTGAAAGAGAAGCATGATAAACTAGAATTAATTGTCATTTCGATATTAAAAGATGACCAAAGCTAAGAGAAACGAAGAAAGAACATTACTTAACTGAGAGGTGTGACTTGACAATGCACATTACAAAAAGACCCTTGTCAAATAAGGATGCATTTTCCTCATGATGTAATAAGCTAAATGGTTCCAACAAAGTTGAATGACGATTGAGTTTAACCATTAAAGGGGAAGCATCAGTCAAATGAAAGTTGCTAATAAATTAGACCTATTACTCTCACCACGACAAATTGCAAATGCTAAGTTCATATTTTCCACTTTTATATTGGGATGGAATTATTTAATAACTTTATCTCAAAATTGACAGTCATCCTATTCCATCACCCTCCAAATCATTCTACATATGAAAATATTCATAGTTCTCCTATTGTTGTTATAAATGATATCAAACAGTAGACATTGGAAAATTAACGACCAAAAGGGAATAACAATGGCATGATTTACTTCAAGATCCAACTTTCTGTTAACGAACGCACAGATGATGACAAAACATACAGAATAATCATGAAAATAGCATTGCAACCTTCTTTGTAACATCATCAAATAATCATGAGACACGTAAATGACAAACAATGCCTTAATCCAACCACATAGGGCTGGAAAAAATGAAAGAGACTCAATATTTGAACATTTGCAAATTATGTTAAGAATTAGTTAACTCTTGCACATCTAAACTCAGCACACAATTACATTTGGAAAGGAACATAGTAATACTTCAGATATGATGCATCTTTAAAGAATGTCACAGTTTCATGACCCATATCACCAAACGCCATCATACACTTGAAAATAAAAGGATAAACAAGAAGGAAGTTTATTGATTGTGGATCTTTTGCCAATTGTTTGATGCAGTGTTATTCATATGGTAATGCATATTGATACCAAAGATGCCATTGAACAAAAAGCATTGCACTTGCAAGGTTCAGGAAGCATCAAAGCAAATGCCACTGAAGAGTAAAAGCAAGATGAAAGCAAAATGGATTAATGAAGGGATGAAATAATGTTACTTTCATTAGTGATTGAAATAATTAGATAGACGTATGGGAAACACTCACCTATATAACCAAAATGTTCTTCATAGCATCCTGGAATATATTCCTTCAGACAGGAATGACTGGAACAACAAATTTAAGCCATTATGAATCATGCTTGTAAAGACAGTTATTCATCAGTACAATGGAAAACACAGAAAGCATCAAAGAATGATAAAAGAACATTATTAGGAAATAATTTATCATCTCTCCTGACCATACTGTTAAGCCTGGGAGCTGATTTCATAGACTTCCGCCGTTTTGTGACAGAACATATCTTAAAAGATGAAAATTGGTTACTAAAAGCATGGAACTTATTGATATACTAGAATAGGGATTTCAAGAGGACTCTAGCCAATTATTTAAGATTGGATAAATGATTACTCTGTCAGCGTATATTGCTTGAGGCAATATGGTTTCCATCAAAACATCACTTTACAGCAAGTCAAATGTACATTGAGCCAATTAGTGGTTCACATATAAAAGAAATGGGACGATTGGTAGTATATGGAGAAAGGGGAAGGGGTGGAAAACTTCTTGAAACTATGCTTCTTAATTTAATCTTCCCTTTATGGGTTATACGTTTCCTTCTTCTAACCTAAAAGTGAAAAATAACTTGATTTAGTTTTTAACTGTTTTAACTTATTAATTGTGCTAAAAAGGTACCTTAACTTGTACTTATCAACCAAAGCAACTGCAATATAATTGCCCGACAATATTAGCGAAGAAATTTCTTTGCCACTGATGGATCTGTGCTGTAAAGCATGAGAAATTTGTTAACCACATCTGAAAGGCTAATCATTCCATAGGACCATAGCACTTTTGTCAAGTAAAACTATAGTAAAATGGTAAATGTGGATGTGCACGTTTCAGTGAATGCAATTTTAGTTGTTTATAGGTGATGCAAGTACAAACCTGTATGATAATTCCAACTTCTCGTGCCTTCTCAAATAAAGTGTCCACTCTTTCTAAGTCATCTTCCAATTGTTCCTGCTCCACACAGAAAATCGTATTTCTAAAAAAGGTTCATAACTTCTTGTACAATGGATAAGAAACATCTTTGAACACATGTAAACATCATGTTTGGTTGGTGGGTAATTGCCCAGTTTCAGAAATGCATCGACAAAATATTTGCAATGCAATATATTTCTTTGCAAGTAAGTTTGTATTATGATCCTCAAGCATTAGAGAGCTGGAGAATTGCACGATTAAATTTAACTTTCACCATCTCCATCTAATGCAGATAACTTACTTTGTAAAAAGTCTCAGCACGAAAGTCTCGGTTTGCACCTATGGTCACGGTGAAGAAAGAAAAGGTAACCAAGAGTTTTTGCAATAAGTATGCCAAATCAATGGTCCAGATGCTGCAAGACAAAAGGACAATCAGGGAATTATTGTCTTTTCGTGACAAACATCATTAAGGATGACTCCTACAGACACTTAAAAGAAATGATAGTAAAACAGGAAAAAGAATCTAAACCCTAAAATCAATTACTTATAAAATTAAAGAAATATTTATGCTCAAAATTTAGAGACATCCCTCAATAATCTATAATAAAGTAAGTATGCAACTTTATAATAATCCATGCTATAATCCCACTATGTAGGATTAATCATGCTAAGTATCATAAGTTGAGGTTCGCCTACCAAGAACTTGTGCGACACTAGTACACCCACTAGTTAGTCTTCTCATTTTTACAAAGGAATAGGAACACTCATTTTAAGGAATCACCCTCTTTCCTTGACACTTTGATTTCTTAGAAAGTTTGATCATCTCCTCATTTCATCAAGAGGTTTGACTTAAATACAAGATACAGTCGATCAGTTACCAACTGCCGATTCACAACTAATAGATGCAAATCAAGACATCTGTCAGTCTCACACCTGTACATAAGGTCACACCCTTTCAAGCTACTGATAATTGCATAGTCCATCGACAAACATCAACCGATAGCTCATCAAACCATTCACCCTGCAATCACGTCTCTTTTACTATAGCACTTTGTCAACGTGTCAATCCACTAAGGTCACACCTTGTCAACATACTAGTTCACCAACAACTGCATTGGTATGCCTCCCCACACCTATCCATGTAAAGTTGTCACTTGTTTGTCGATTGGTTGCCTCCTGATCAGTTCCACCAATCCATGCACATACACTGATCAACAAATGCTTACCAAACATCACATCTTCTTGTTCGATGGTTGAACAGTCATGTCTGCTCAATCGATGTTATTCGATTTCCCATATAAAGGTCTTAGAATAAGCCTTTATATAAAGACTATAAGGGAGGAGAGAAGGGATGTCAATGAAGATAATGGAAAAGAGATAAAGGTACTTGAATATGTTGATGGGGGCATTAACAATGCAAAGAATGTGAATAAGGAGGAAGGCAAGGGGGTTGGGAGAGGGTACTAGAAGGACCCAATGGATAGTAGCAATAGGGTGATAGATATAGTACTATAGTGCATACAACAATAGCATCAAGTGTTGGTGACAAAAGGTAGGGTGGTGATGCTAGGAGGGGAGGCAACTGCATTGGAAAGGGAGCCTCCTTATTTGATTTGATGATGATATAAAATTTAATGATAAATATATTACAGCATATAGCGAAGTTATTGTAGAAAATTCCAGAGGAAATCTTGAAATATCAAAGAAGAAATGCAAAAACAAGTATGAACAATCATGATTGAAAAAAATAGGTTAGAGAGTTGAAAATTGAAGGATGAAATGGAAATCAAAGCTTTAAAACTCAAAGAATTAAAGGATGAACGTAATTATGTTGAAAAATCCTGTAATAATTATGCTTTATTTTTTAAGGCTTAATGTAATTCTCTAAGTGTTCTTGCCTGTTAGGATTATCATTTAGAACACTTAAAATATTAACATGCACATAGACTTGATCATTAAAAAAGTCCTTTTATGCATTACACTTAAAAATTTCACTATCATAAAATTGACATACTATTTTTGAGGAATGGAGGGTAAGCATTGGACCCAAATTGACATACAAATCCTGGTACCGACTTACCTTTCTCAAGGATGGGATGGTAGCCATTAAATCAGGAACAACGTACTGTTTACCAGCCACTGGCATACTAATCTAGAGCATAGAACTACAGTTACTCACTAGAGTAGAAATGACGTATGTTATAGAAAAACAGCATACTGTTTCACAAGGCTCATATTGACTAACACTGATTTTCCTATCGATATATTGTTTATCTTTTAAAAATTTAGGGCTTAGTTTGTGTGGCATACCAATTTTTCTATTGATATATCGATCCAACTAGTTGTTGGAGGAATGGCATCCTAAATGGATCAATGGCATACCAATTTGATTGAAATAGATAGTGCATCTAGTCATAGAGTCTTCCATTCTAAGGGTGCAAGTCCTATACAACATACCAATAGGCATTCTGACTAGAACTTCTGCACTCCCAACTACCTCTAAGCTCCACTCATATCTCTCAAGCATTCTAAAGGCTCTCCAAGGTTCACTTTTCACTATTGCATTGAAGTTTTCATAGAATACATCCATGAGCACTTCAAGGGGAGTTAATGCTTAATTTTTCTATCAGTTTTTATTGTTTAGTTATAAAACTCAACTCACCAAGTTGTGGTGATGGCTCATAAAGTTGTAAGGAGGAGGACTTGGTGGATTTAGCTAAGTAAAGGTTGTGAATAGTATAGTTTTGGCTCCTAACAACATCAGATTTAATGTAAGACTCAAGTGGTGTTGCTTGAAGAGTAGACAACCCCAAGTTTAGGGTGAACCAACATAAATTATTGTGTTATAATGATTTGTGCTTTATCTTTCTTATTTGCATTACGTTTGTGATATAATATTGCATATTCACTTTAAAAATTATTTACATTAATTGAAATTTACTATTCACCTTCATTCTAGTGAAATTAATCGATCTTAATAGTGGCAACACTAAGAGAGGCTAGAGTAGTGGCTAATGGTGGCTTATGGTTTTGGAAGGAGGTAACAATGAGGAAATGAAAGAAAAAGTAGCAACAACTAAGGTTTTGGGTCCATTGTCACTACAACAGTAAGGTGACAATGATGAGCAAGGTTTCTCTCTTCTCTTTTGCTTTTTAAAATACCTAATCTTTGATATCATGTGGAAATAAAAATTAGGTGAAAGTAAAATAATTCATTAACACACGTAAAAGCCTCTATATGTAGCAGCTACAAATAAATAACTAATACAATACCAGCAATGCAGAACTAAATGTACCGCATCTAACTTAAATATCCATATAAGGATCTATTTATTCATACACTTCAATAGTTCCCAACCTCCCATGAATTTCTAGGCATACAAGATAAAATCACGACATTAATAGAAGTTGATTATGTTTGTTTAAAGGTGTATAGCTAGAAAATATATCATCTTACCCTTTCTAGTACAGTAGTATGGAACTTGCTTTGCAGACAACAATTCCAAAACTTGACCCATAATCCATGAATTTCTTATAGGAAGTCCTCCATTTCTATTGATGGAAACATCCAAGGAAAAAATCAATATATAAAAGACTTAAGCTAATTGTTCCTTCCAACAATATTACATTCTTAATTTTGCTCAAATATTGTTTAAATGAGTGAATGCATAATTAAGCATGATGAGGAAGTTACTTGAGAAATATATAGAAATTTTTTAGATAGAGGAAATTTGTGAGAGAATATATGGGCATTAGGCTCGTCAATGTTACCTTTCATTAGAGGGGACAACCGTAGAAATCCCTAAGACTTAAAAGGGAGCAGGAACAGCAGGGTTAAGTTCAAAGAAAATAATTTGATAAGCAATTAAACAGAAGACATAGAGATGTATGGGGGCTGTGGTGTCCTAAGATTCTATAAGCACTCAAGAAAGTTGTGTTCTGATGCTATATGCATCAGTTTATTCTACTGAAAATGGATGGCATCCAAAACTATTACCTCCTTGTGGGGCAAAGCTCCTCGAGATCATGAACTTCATAGTTGGTAATACCCAGAGTTCTCAAAACCATCAAAACACAGGCAAGCCCACAATCCCAGTTGAAGAGCTGCCGGATGTGTGGGACCTACAAATGTGAATGACAGAAACAACAATTACGAATGCTTGATATTCAAAACAAGTATCCAGCAACAAAAGAGTGTGAAGCAGTCAAACGTTTAAAAAAAAAAAACTCACGTCAACGAAATGCAACCTGGAATTGCTTGAAATAATGCAAGCACTCCAATTCTTTACGTCGTCCTCGTAGCCATCATCCCCCATCAAAAGCGAACGATCTCCACCACCTCGGATGACCTCCATTCCCTCCCCGGCATCTTCATCCATCCTCAAGAACTTGCTGGCGATGAGGCATAAAGGCCACATGGGCTGAACCGAACCCCAAGATACAAATTCCCCCTCCAGCCCAGATCAAAAATCGACCTTTTCACCACCATCATCTCCAATAATATATACAAATACAATCTCCATGTCGGTTCTCCGAACTAAACGTCCCACCTTTATGTCCAATGCATCAAACGTAAACCCTGTGGCAAAGAACCAACTCTGATCATCCAAATCATACTCGACAACAAACTTTAAATGGAAGCAACTAACAACCCAAAGAAAAGTCACCGAAAATTCAACGCAAAGAAGCTAGGGTTTCGGCTAAAGCGGCGAATTGCGAGACACGACCGGACGTGAACAACGAAGAGTTGGCGACCAATGGCTGATAATTGGAAGCTAACATCTATAAATATCACATAACACGAACAATATGAGAATTTTGGGAGAAACGTGCCTTCTCCCGGTTAGGGTGCAGCGGCAGCAGCAGTTTCTGCTTTGCTTCGAGCGCTGGAACGGATTACGACGAAGAACAAGAACGCCAACTGGTTCCGGATTGTCTTTGCTTCCTGTTCTTTTCCGCTGGCGTCTCTATCGTTTGCGCCTTGGGTTCTGTGGGGCAGACATGGAAGATATTTATTAGCTTCTCGAGAGGGAATTTTTTTGATACCGATATAAAAAATTAATTATAAATGCGAGTCAAAGTATTTAAATCTATGTTGGCGAAAATTCTTTATCATCGTCACCATATCTTTGTAGAAACTCCATCGGTGACCTACGACGACGGACAACGATCGATCAACGGCAAAATCAACAAGTAATTTATGTTAGAACTCTGGTGAAAGTGGATGGGGGAGATTTCCATTGGTAAGTAATCTTCTCAGCTCATTCTCCCCATTCATATATGTATAGGAGCCAAAGATCCTTACTTTCCTTCTATCTTAATTGTCTTCTATTTTTCCGACAATCGTTGTGGTCACGTCTGATAAGACTATCGTAGCCAAGTTCGATGACCACAAATTATGAAATTGGTGGTCTTCGTGACCACTTCCAGGTAGTCTTTCTGATCAGATCTTACATCTTAACATCTTCTGCTTGGTTACGAACACTATATATATATAATTTCATGTATTAAAATCGTTATGTAATCTTATTACCGCAGATATTCTTCTATTGTCTATGGAAAGCAACATCCACTCTTACTGTTCGTAAAAAAGTAATATATTTTCAAATTCTATTTTCACTTATCATGTGAATGATCTTTGTTTTCGTTATCTACGAAAATATTATTTTTTAATCTTGGTAAACTAACACACTTTGGACGAATTTTTCTGTTAATTTTTTTTTTGATTAAAAAATCAACAATCATGTCATTTGTAGATATATAACTTAATTTTATTTCATCTCTGTTCATGACATTACGAATATAACGATGATGTATATCAATATATCTTCTTCTTAAACCATTGGTACCGCTACTACTAATAAGATTGGGTGTAGCTTGGTTGTCATGATATATTCCAATTAGACTAGTTATCGAACTAAAATTTAAATCATTCAAAAATCTCTTAATTGAAACTATATGTGTGGTAGTTGTACCATACACAATATATTTAACTTCTTGTATGTATTTTACTATATATTTTTGTATTTTAATTTCTCAAGATATAACTCTGTATTTAAAGATGAATAAATGTCTTGAAGTAGACTTTCTATCTTCTCTATCACTATTAAGATTTACATCGATATAATCAATCACTTCAAGTTCTTCTACTTGAAATGTCAACCAATGGTGTAATATTCCTTTCAAATATTTCATAATTCTTTTAACAACTTTCTAATATATTATTTTAGGATTACTTTAATACCTACTTACCAAATATACAACATAACATATATTAAACTTCTAACTACTTGAACATAAGATACTTTCAAATGTTGTTTTACCTTTATAGGATACTAATCCTTACTTAGTCCTTTCTCATACACATATAATGTAGGAACGAAACTCCTATTCTACATTGCAAACCTTTTAAGTACCAAACGAAGATATCTCTCTTAACTTATACTTAATATTATAGATTTTTAATTTCTAAAAATCTGAATTCTAAAGACATGAGATGTTTCTCCTAAGTTCTTCATTTCAAATCTCAAATAAGTTCATTCTTAACTATATTCTCTAAATCAATATCATTTACATACAAAAATAATATTATAATTTTGCTCACATTTTTCTTGATATATACACAATTTTCTAATCTATTTGAAATAAATCTCATTTTCACCAAGTTTTATATTTATCAATAGATTTGTCAACCTTTAGTTTTGTCTTGAATATCCAATTACATCTTACACTTCTTATCTTTAGGTAAATCACACAATTATTGAATATTATTCTTTTCTATTGAATTAATTTCTTCATTTATGGTTTCAAGTCATAAATCCTTTACATGCAATTTGATCACATATTTATATGTCATAAATTTTGTATGGTTATCATCTATATTGACTGATAAACATAAAAACTCACAATAATACAAATGATAATCATACATCCAAGTAGGTTGATATCTCCTCCTTTTATGACTAATAAGAGTTTATTCATTTTTAGATTCATTTTGATCTTTTACGTTCAACTGAACATATTGATCATCACCTATAATTTCCATGAGTTTATTTCTATCCTCTATATTGGGACATACCTCTTCTTCAATTCTAGGAGTAGATTCTAAGAATATATTAAAAAAATCATCCATTTTTCCTTATCATTGTCAAATTGTTCACCTTTTTTAATTTTTTTAAGGAAAGTAGTATCTTTATATTCATTAACTCATTTTTTCTAATATAAAAATCTATATCAAAAAAATTTATTACAATATCTAATAAATCTACATTTCAAGATTCTAAATTCTAATTATTTAGGATTAAATACGTAAGCAATAGAACTTCATTTCCTAAAATAAGTTCAATTAAGTTTTCCTTGGATCCACAATTCATATGGTATACTAATAACAAATTTAGTGGAAATTTTATTTAATACATAATTTATTGTAAGCACAACTTTTCTCCAAAATTCATTAAAGAGTTTAGAATGTGAAAACATATATCTTATAGAATTCATTAAAGTTCTATTTTTCTTTTTCACCACATTATTTTATTATGATGTATAAGATATTGTAATTTATCTTTTGATTCCACGATACTATTCAAATTCCTTCAAATTATACTCCTTACCTCTATTTGATCTTAATATCTTAATATTTCTTCCTAATTATTTTTCAACCTCCATTTTATATCTTTTAAAGCAATTTAATACTTTTGCTTTATGAGATAAATAAATATAAGAATGTCTTAAAAAATCATTTATAAATATTTCTTATTATTATAAGTTTTTATACTTAGCATACCACAAACGTACGAATAAATTAAATATAATAATTCATTTAATCTAATTTCCTTTCTAAATGATTTTTTAGTAATTTTTTCAACTAAGTAATGCTGATATTTTTCTATTTTTAGATTTTTAATATCCAATATAAAATTCAATTTTATCAATTTTTTCATTTTAGATTTACCAACATGTGCCAATTTAAAATATCATAAATCACGTTCTGACAATGAAGACAAGGAATAATCAGAAGAAACATTTACATTATTCACTTCATTGTCAATTACAAAAATACAAAAAAAATCATGTTTTGACATATAATAACCTATAACAAATACCTTATGATATTTTCAACATGCTTGTTATAAAAAATTATAATACCATCTCCAAGGTCTAGTCAATAAGTACCAAATTATTTTACATCTAAATAAATATTGTTATCTATATAGATGTGTTGCTCTTTAGACTTGAACTTGATGAAGGTCTTTAATTTTTTCTTTACCATGTAATGTGCCAAATTGCTCCAAAATCAATTTCAAATTATAACATTGTTGTATTTTATGACACGAATGAATACATTATTTTAAGTTAGGCCTTGTTTCAAGACTTTGTTTTTGCCTCCATCATTATTAGAACAATTTACTCTAAAATGGTCAAACATGCCACATACATGGCAAAATTCATGCAGCTTCTTTCCTTTGTGTTTGACTTGATTTGAATTGGACCTTATTCAACTTATTGTCCTTCTAGTTCTTTTTTAATTTCTAAAATACTACATTAGCCTCTTTTAGATTTGATTGATATTTTCTTTTACTTGTCATAAATTCTTATTTTATTTTTAACCTAATTGATAATTCAAAAAATTTGATGTAGAGGTAGATCTAAAGATTGTGATAAATATATCAAAATTACTTGGTAAACTATTAAGAATAGTTACCACCTTTAGTTTTTTTAAAATTAGAATTTCAACAATAGACAAATCATTAGCTATGATAATCATATTATTTACATATTCTAAATACTTTGTTCCTCTTATGTTTTATAAGAGTTTTATCTTTCAAGGAACAATTAAGTATTAATATTAAAAGCTTTATCATATTTCTCCTTCAACACATTCTATAACTCGTATGAAGTGTTGTAAATTTCAAAATATTTTATTAAGTTATCTTTTATAAACATCAACCAACACAAGGCTTCTAATATTTTTATTATTAGATATCCATTTTTGTAATTTTCACATAAGGAGCATTACTATCTATTTATAAAGGAATAAACTTAATAACATATTCTAGACTGTTATAGATGAGAGCATATCTAATTTTTCAACTTTTGCCAATTCAACAAAGAATGATTTACTACCAATCATGAATACAAATCTAAAACAAAATATAATTTGAATCAAATTAAAACTTTCTAATCAATATTTCAAATTAAATTTTCCACAAAATACCTAATTCCACAAATTATGTAAATTTACAATAAAAATACGAAGTATAGATAATTTTGTTTAATTAATTGCGAAAATAAAACTTTTTAAATAAGCAAATAATAATTTTTTGAAAAAAAATTAAAGCATGCAATCAAATCAACTAGAAAATAAATTTTCAAATTAATGATAAACTCTTAAAGATAAATTCCTCTTTTAAGCATACAAATAATAATCTAAAATAAAGAAATTAACCTTTTCCTTTTTCTTTTCACTAATCTATTCCCCTTTTTTACTTTTTTTAACTTACCATTATTATTATTACTATATGATATTATATACCAAAGGAAATCTAACCTTCATCGAATATTTGGGGTAGGTCGATCTCAGTGCGCTTGGGTGGAGGAGCGGATTGTCAACCTTGGCGTCTTGTGGACGTATCTTTTATTTTTTAATTTTTAAATTTAATCTTATAATTACTTAATCTAAAGTAGAATAAGTTTTTTTTAAGTTATTTTTGTCACAGAGTTAATAATGGCTAAAAATTTTAAAAATCGAAGA
The DNA here is from genome assembly GCA_036874045.1 of Cymodocea nodosa. NCBI lineage: Eukaryota > Viridiplantae > Streptophyta > Magnoliopsida > Alismatales > Cymodoceaceae > Cymodocea > Cymodocea nodosa. The sequence goes on from CM072338.1 coordinate 25,031,559, forward strand.
ATTTGAATCGGTCGATGATGACGACGACACGAACAGAAGAATCGGGATCTATTGCATGGCACGCAAGTAGAAGAGGAGGCACAGAATTATCAGGTAGGATTTTTCCATAATTTCCAGAAAAAGGACGAGAGAAAATTCTGTCATTGAAAACGTTAGAATTAAATGGCGATGAGAGCGTCAATTAAATTTGGTGTTTTCGTTAGGAGTTTTTGGTTTTTTTTTCTTTCATCGTTAGCTGCCATTCTGACCTTTCCTTAGGACGGTTTTAAACCTTTTTCTGGTTTTGTATCTTTTAACTCTTGTGAATTTTGATAATTTCATAACTGAAACTTTATTTTTACGCAATATACCTCGTTTACGGAAAAATAACTGGTGGGCCAGGCGACAATTTGTAGGTGGCTAGGCATTTATTTTATCTTTAAAAAAACCAAATTTGCAGGTGGCGGGAGGAACGTGACGAGAGAGCACTGGGATTAATAAATAACTCATTTAATTTGAACGTCGCGTAGAATCGTAAAATGTGCATTTAAATACGGCACCCAAGCGTAAAATTTCCTTCTCATTTAAATGTCGATGAAATAGAAAAAGAAACAAGTCTAAATTCAACTCCGATTTTAAATAAAAAAGAGAGTAAAGGTCTTGGAATTTTAAATGTTAACATTTTTTCTTTAATTTTGAAGGATAAATTAATTTGGATTCCTTCTCACAAAACAAACACATCTCCTTGATTTGACATTATTAAATATTTTTACCTAAAAGAGAAAGGTTTCGGTACCTTTTTCGACTTCAACCGACGTCTCTTTTTAACGAATTATTTAAGTCAACTCCACCCAACTTCACTTTTCCATTATCCTCAATGGTAGTTCACTCTCCTGTGCATGACAAATGGTTTGATAATACATTCTTATAACTTAGATTCTCATTCCTCCTCGATCAGATTAAGAAACATAAAACTACAGTTGTTGCTAAGGCTAAAACTACAGTTACCAGGATATAGCCTCTTAGTTCCTGAATTCCTTCATATTCTAAATTCCTGTAGTCTCGTTGATAGCTTTGGGATTAAGATTTAAACCTTATTTTCAGATTTAAAAGACTAAAACATATCTCAAACCAAAGATGCTTCTTTAATTCATTTACAATGATAAACTTCTTGTCAAAGAGAAGTTAATTAAAAACAAGTGGCGTGAAGATTCCTTATGCTCTTTTTTTGTGTTAGCCTTTTGACATTTCAATATTGCTGTATGGTATATTTTGTTTCTTGGACTATTAGTCTGTTGAACTTCGTTCTAGTATACTTTATCTAATCTTATTTACTTTATTTTTATTGTTTTTAAAATTCAACTCGAAGAATATTTCTCGTTCCCAAAAAAACGCTTATTTTAAAGAGCAAGAGACTTCCAGGTGGTGCTTGATATTTTAAATTATTTTACTATTGGGCTAAAATCTATTTATGTTATCGGTTAACTTCTATACAATAGTCTATTATGCATTAAATTTTTAACTTAATCTAAATTATATTTGTTGTTATTTTTATTTACAAATTAATTTAGGTTATATAACTAAACAAAAAATCTCACATCAAGATAAAAATTAACAATAATAATGTAATTTTTATCAAAGGATGATTTTCCTCCAGGCGTTCGTAGATTTTGTTACTGTAGATGTGGCGGTGCTAGCAGAGAGCAACGTACTACCAACAGGAGATGGATTTTTTTCCTTTTTATTATATAAAATGTAAGAGAAGATTTTTAAAATTGTGTTCATATAAAAAATATAATGTTAGCAATATAATATAGTTTTGTTCGATAGCGATATTTTTTTTGAGTTTTTCAAAATTTAAATCATATGGAAGATTACACTACCATTATTTGTGACCAGTTGCGTTATTACAAGATAAAACAGCTGAATTTCTACTTTATTACAATAAAATATATCTTATTAGATCAAAACCAAAAAGAGATTGTTATTATCACCATGTAAAAGCATATTATCATTAAAGATCATTTCTCAAGTTCCTTGAATATATTAGATTTTCACTTGTTATTCGTCTTAATTTATCTGATTTGATTATACCTATTTATTTATTTAAATATTAATTGAAATGAAAGTGTATATCAAAATAATAGGAAATTATTTTGTTATAAATTTAAAATTCGTGGGAAGATTGAAAATAAAAAATTTATTGTCGATACAAATGATTTTATTAAAGAAGTTTAATATAAATAGACGCAACAAATTACGAATTTTGTGGATAACGTTTGATAGTGATAATCTGAGAAATGACATAAAACTATTCATTTATTTTAAAGAAATTAAACGAAAATAGTAAGGGGATATAAAAATAATTAATTTTTATATTTTCTTTGACTACTTTTTCGTTACACCTTACAGACTTTATTTTTATTTTTTAACTGTAAATTTATAGTTTAGGTTTTTTTTTTTAATTTATGTTATTTTATATATAAAAAAAAACTGTATCCGTCACCGCCAGGCGAGTTTCGAGAAATGTCCGGACTTTTATCTCTTCGGTCGGCGGACCCCATTTGAGCGAGAGAGCAGTGGAGAGCACCAGCCGCTACGCCGAAGTTGCCAGTGCCTGTCGACCACTACCGTCGATTCTTTGTCATTATCGTTTCAGTCCGACCTCGGTCGAGTCAATCTCAATACCCCCCATTCGTCGCCTTTCCTCCTCCCATTTCCCGATCTTGCCGCCGCCGCTGCCACGCAGAGCTCCGCCTTCGGCCTCCGGCCCCCGATCACTGGTATGCGCCGTCCTTGTGATATTTGATTGCTATAATCCGATCGGAAAACTTGCGGTTGTCTCTTAGTCACTTCCGTTTGTTTGTCTTTTGTTCTCATTATTCTTTAATGGTAATTGGGACATATCCATTGCATGCGTATGCGAATATCGTGCAAGTTATTATTCTCACGCTTATAATTACATAGGGTTCTTATTTTGCAATGGTTGCTGGAGAGGTTTATAGGACGAAGACGTCATGTTTATCTCTGGGAAGCTCGAATCTAGTTGTTAAGGGGTTATCGAGGAAAGAGGGAATCAGCAGTTTAATCTGACTTCTCAACCGGATCCGGGAAGTTGTTTGTAGTGGATATAATTTTAGTATGCCATTTGCAAATTAATCTATAAGCTTTACAATCGTGTAGTCACTCGGCAACCATCAGTAATTGTTAGGAATGCATGAACGGATATTCCAGCAGATCAGATAAATATATATACTTAAGACATGCTATTTACCACCATTCGAAGATTTTCAGGATGTTGCATCCATCAAGTGAATTTTAGCGGCAAGTTGTAAAGAATGTTGCAAAGATGATGGATAAATTAGAGGGACCATACGCTAAATTTAAATAACAGAACCATAACGGCAACTAAATGTGGAGCTGGATTATGCTATGGATGAGTTCAGTGCACTGGAAAAGGCTAAGGTTTATTCTATCAAAAATTCTACTAAGCTCCAAATTCAATTCAAATTTGTTGGTGAATTTCCATCCAAAAAATATTGTTGGTTAAAGGATATAGAATAGTAGAAGAGTTTGCATCATGGAGAACGTTGTTTGTGTGTCTAAAATTTGTGGATTACTAATTATTGTTTATTAATAATTTGTAGGAGATATTTACTTTATTTTATTGTCATATATCATTAATCTTTAAATCGTTCATCTACTATAGTCTTATTTGATTCCATCTGTGAAGATTATGCTCATTTTTACAATGTTTATTTTGTATTTGGATACATGTTTACATAAAGTTTTTTCGTAGTATGTGACCCGTTAAGTCAACCCAACTCGTTACAAACAAAGAGGTAAACAAACAGCTCATGTTCCAACCCTTAGCCTGGTAGGAAAGAATTGTGTTATGGATTGATCCCTAACCTGGTCCAACCAACTTGGTTTGCACATCTACTTAGGAAAATCAAAGAGACCATCCTCAATGGTTGGCAATATTGATGTGATCTGGTAGGCTACTTTGTAAATATATCTGCCTCAATAAAAATGCTGTAAGGTTCATCGCTTGTGATCTTGTGTTGTGGGTGGCATGACCATAGGTAGAAATTCATTTTAACTGAGTGCATGCTCTGATTAAAGTACTTCAGTATGAAAACGCTGTAAAGAGTAACAATGCTTAAATTCCAACAAAGGGTCAAAGTTTATTCCTGGAACTTTATTATTTCCTTCATGGGGGATTTTTTCTGCAGAGATATGTTCATGGTTTTCTTTTACCGCGAGACATCAATAAATTACTATCACAATGATGGAATTCATTTTACCTTTGAGTGCAGAATGCTATTTGAGCTCAAATTCAATGCTCGATACACTTTTTCTTGTTGCAAAATTTACAATAAAATCAAATACAGTAAGTTACATATGATCAAAAGTCAAGGGAATCACATTTCAGTTAATTTAAAGACGGTTCCCAAATTGATTTCCTTACCAACTGTTAATTAATTGCTTAGCTAGACAGAGATAAGTACTTCAGTTAGTTATTAAATTATGAATCTGCCACACCATGAAACTGAAATATATGATATACAATCAGGTGGATAAGAATATAAATAAGATCATGGTCTTTTGAATTAGATTTAAAAAAAGGTGGCACAAGCTGCCAGGTTTGCTGTAGGCATGCAAACAAAATAATTACAAGTTACTACAAACAGAAAAGAGGTATTTGAAAAGATGATCTGTGTGTGTGTGTTGGTGTTTCTTGGGGCTTCTTTGCCGATCATGAAGTCACTGGATGTATTGTTGAGTATACCCATTAGATTTGGACGCCGCAGTTGCTCTATGGTATGGACTTGACCTGCTGCTACCCAAGCTTGAGCACTATAGCATATTGGGAATCAAGGAGCAATATAATAGAGGTTACAAGTCCCATCGGTTGGTGGGGTTGTGCCATACCACATTTGAATCAATACATACTTGTTTTTATATTCACTAAAATTTAAATTTTAATGATAATTACAGCTATTCCAAACTATCATAGTTGTTTTACATGCTCAGATTGAAATATGCAGTTTTTATTGCGGTCAAAGTAAAATCCAAGTGTTGCTTAATAGCCTATTATTAGTTTTTTCCGGGGATAAAAAATGGGTTTCAAAATTTAAAACCATCAAATGTGAAACACGAGTGCTTGATCTTATCTACAACCATTTGCCATCATGCTTAAGCGTCATTTAGAAGAGTTTATATCTTATCTACTTGGGCTTGATTAACCTCTCTTGTCAGAATGCTTGTGATCACTGTCTCATGGAAACAACAAAGGATGGAAGGAATGGTTACTACAATTTTATTTTTGACATTAGGGCATTGTGAATTTTACATTCTGTTCTTTCGGGAAAATTTTTTAGAACCACTGGGACATAATTTTTCACGGATTTCGAGAAAGGTGATGATTTTTGTGATCACGAATGCTATGCTACAGGTGTGGGAGTGATCTTGGATAGTCAAGGAAGGCTAAGATGGCACCTTGCATATTGCTAGCAAGAGGGCACTTATGTTTTGACTGTGTGGGTCCTTTCGTTTAATTTTCTAGTCATTTTTAGCACTGACCAATCCGTTCGTATGAGACATCTTAAAATGTCATGATGTGCTGATTCCCTAATGCTTCTGTCTCTCAGACGCCTTTAAAAATCAATTGGCATACTTGCATGTAATAAAAAGGTCATGCAGGTAATTCAATGCGTTTTATGGATACGCAGGCAAAAATTACACACACACGCGCACGATTTACTCTTTGAAATTATCTCTACAACTTTTCATATGAGCAGCTAAATAAAACACAAAAAATATTGACGTTTTTCGTTCTTTTTAATTCTGCTGCAACTAGTTTGCATTTCTCTTGTGCATTGCTGCTGCCGAATTAATAGATGCTGGATGCTTGGATGTATTGTTTAAAAAAGTTAGTCATTTAGTTGGTAAAATTTTACAGTGGATCTTTGCCAAGTTTCAACTAACGTATCACATCACATCATTGTCTTTAGGGGGGCCTCAAAATAGCTAATCAAGAAATTTGAAAAATATGGAGATGGAAACCGATATGGAGGTGGAGACCAGTAGCAGTGCAGATAGTGGTATGGGTGGATCTATCGAAGGAAACCAGCAGCATGCATTTCATGGGAATGTGATGGATCTGCTTGTGAGGGCACGACAACTCATTAACGAGGGGAAACCCTCCCTAGCCCTCCAGGCAGTTGTGATTGCTGTGAAAACTGAAGGTGGTGATGAAGCTGTTGCACGGATAGTGCAGCATGCTCGTGAGATGTATCTGAACAAATTACAGGTAAATGATGCTGCTGATCAGCTAGCATCCCTGTTTGCCGAATGTGCAATAGCTGAGGCTCGAGCCAAAAACTCTGAGTTGCCAACATCAGATTCGAGCGGAGGAACATCGGTAGCTTTTGATTCTAAAGAGAACTCCATACTTGCAGAGAGTGGAAGGGAGCAAGTTGTGTTCGACGCTTATTTGGACGGGAGTAGTTTTTTCTGTCTGAAGTGTGGTGGTCTTGTTAGCAATCTACGACGGGAGGAGCATCTGGCATATTGGTGTCGTGGTCCGGCATAGTCAGGAGTTTCAATATAAGCACCTATAGCGCATAAGTGGATACAGCACATTACTGGATACCTCCGAAATATAACTGAATGGTAAAGGAGATCCCAGTACCAGAGTATCATACGCGTGTCCATCGGTAGCTCGTGTCTTTTCTGTAGGACAACTCATGGCTTTGAACTTCTGTTTAAGTTTGTTCCATATGTATCATTGAAGGAGTTGTCCAAGGAATGCTGTATCCTGAAAAGGATATCCTGCCTGTCGAAAGATTTGCCCAGGATTTTTTTGGGATCAAACGCTACGAGAATAAAATGATCGACGGATATGTTAAAATCTCACAGTACCGTTTTGCAGTTAAGTATGCAGAGACCTTTGTGTTGATTGTAAGATACAGGAGGAGCATAAAAAACTCTGCCCTTACTTACCGTGGTCATTGAACCCGGAATTTCATAGGGCAAGGAAATTTCTTCTGTAACCATAGAGTTTTGAATCCGTGGATGTATCCGTTACTGTTGGAACGCTAAATGCTATGGAAGCCCAAGTAAACGGTGAGAAGGACAAATTGTCAATGTCCGAAAAAAAGAAGAAGTAGGAATGACCCAGAGAGTAGAAATGTCCGTAACATGGAATGTCCAAAAATTTGAGAAAAGTTTGGTCTGTAACGCTACTAAATCCAACGAATTTTACACACGCCATGGTTATAAATGATTCGTCTCGAGCAAGCAACAATTATAGATGTTAGGTAACATGGTATGTTGCGCTCCGCTCAACCTAACGGGCTATCTGTCGCCCATCGGCATTGCCTTGGATGATGTTTATGGACCACTCATTACAACTCGTAAATCAGAAAGTGGTCCTAAACAAGTTTGAAAAATCCTTCCGAATACTTGTAGCTTTTGGTGTCAAACGGCTATTTCCCAAGGTTTATGGGCTGTGCGCCTCACTTTATTTTACAAAAAAAGTACGGTAGAAAACTTTAGAACCAATCAATCTTTGTCTCTCGATCATATCATATGGTTTTTTTTTTTCTTCTTCTGAATGTGCAATCATATTATTTGTCGGCCCAATCATACGATCTTTTGAATACATACAAGGAGAGAAAAAAAAAATTACACGTGGTGGAGTTTTTATTTATTTTTATTGTTGACGAGAGCCACTCATCAACTGGCACAATTTTTTTTAAAAAAAAGTTCGTAAAGTCAAACAAAAAACGGACCATACGATCTCACGGGAGGACTGAGATGCGCTGCGCATCTTTTCCTCCTTGGTGTTCGCGTCGTAGCAAAAGAAGAAACATCCACAGACGACAAGTCTCGTTTGAATATTTCGATCGGCCATGATGCATGCATTACTTCAAACAGAAAGAGTTGGATCTGGAGGGAGAGAAGAAACAAAGAAGAGGGAAAAGGGGGCTGAAGGAGGGGTCCCAACTAAAGAGCTGGTTGGGTTTTACTTCAAACAGACCTCCCTCCTGTTCTCTTACCCCAAACGGCAACGGCTAGCCGTTGCTGAGGAACGAGGAGGGTGGGGGGAACTGTACGCTTCACCATCATCAGCCTCACATGCTCCTCATGCCTGCAAATTGAATTCGTGTGTTTGCTGAGAAAGAAAGTAAGAGCACTGAACGAACGAACGAACGATTCTTTCTCACCAAGTGGGTTGGTGCAAAAAGAAAGAGTGACTTAACAATCAATTATCATATATAAAATTCAATTCCAGTCCTAGATACGTGGGTCGTGGGTCGATCTTTTCTAACCAACCATCTTCCTCCTCCCCTCTCCATTCATGGTTAAAAGTATTTACATCCCCATATTTTTCATTTCGTTGCCCATGGCATAATTACCAACTAATAAGCTAGATTGCAGATTTAACACATTCTCTGTCATCTAGCAGCAAACTTTGGATGAGGTAAAAAAAAAAAAAAAGGAAGAAGGGAAAACACTGCAATTCTTTCGATGGACATATACTGCAGGCGATTGTATTGCTAGAGCAAAGGAATTTTATTAGATCAAAGCCCTAGGTCTCGAAACTTATGCTAGGAGAGTTTTCCTTTTAAAACTTATTTAAGCTGTCACAGACAGCAGGAGGAGGGAGGTTGATAACACATCTGCCATCGTAGATAAATAAAAAAATTTCTTCCACTGGGAAAAGAAGGATCCCAGAATTCAAATTCGATCGCAAGCACTGTCTGTTTATCATAAAAAAAAAAAGAAACTCAGAGCAAAGTGGAGAGGTCTAGTGTTCTGAAAAGGACCGTCGACACACTTGTCAAGCTAAAATCCATTGTCACTGGGATAAACCCAACAAGTGCCAAGCCGAAACGAAACTTGTCAGCGGCAGAGCAGAGAGATGGATCTCCGAGGCAGCGGCCGCGTCCAATCCACACAACCCAACAACCGAGATCCTTTCGGGAACACCACAGTTCATAGGCATCCTTCCGGCGCCGGAAGCAAGCAAGCGCCACATTTACGAGTTTTTTAGCAGTAGATGAGCGATAATATTATCGTTCTTTTCTCTTCTCGTGAAATCGATAAAAAATAGCCCAAATTCAACGCTTTTTCATGCCAACTTATCCAAATAAGCGGTTTCGTATACAACTGTATGTTTAACTTACCAAAACACTTCCCAGTTCACTTAAATTAAGGTATGTTTAAAAAGGACCGTGTTCTATTCCGATGCATTACATAAATATTTATTATATCTTAAAAAATAATATATTTTACTTTAAAATTCATAAAAAGCGACAGATTTTTACCTTAGAATTCTAATCTCCTCTGTTCGCGGAATGCATCCTTAATAAGCAATAAAATACTACCAACATGGAGTAGAATTACAAAACTGCCGTTGCCTTGCGTGGAAATGAAACAACGTTGTACTCTAATCGATTCAAAACCAACGGCTAAACCAAAGGGCGTCGCTTTTCCGAAAAAATCAGTGGCAATATCGTAAATATATCCTCCAACGATGTCACAAGTTCTCCATTTACTTTTTTTCTTCCTTTATTTTTTCGAAAAAAAGGACGAGGCCAGCGTTTATATTCCAGCTGCAGATGTGTGGGAGCAGACACCGCTGTCACCAGAGAAAGGGGGGAGGGGAAGAAGAGGCAGTGGGTGTTAGGGTTTCGCGGCCGCGCGTAGGCAATTCCATATTTGAGTTACAGGCAGATGTGAAGCATAATAACGATAGGAAGTGGGCGTTCATTAAATACGAGTCATGTGATTTTCTACCTAGCGTTTGTTATTATCGCAGTAAAGATTCCAATCCAGAAGCCGAGCCCATATTTGGAAACAATGGCGTTATCCTACGCGTACCCATTTGATCTTCTTCCACTCTCATGGACCCCGTCCACAGTTGCCTCCCACTGGACAAGAGCATCATCAACCATATCAGGCATTTAGGCCATAGAGTTGAGAGGTCGCTCGGAAGATCCTTTTCAGGTGATGGGTACTTGGTGAGGAACTGGAGGGTGGCGGTGGGTGAGTTGGGTCATGGGTTCTTGGTGAGGAACTTGAGGGTGGTGGTGGGTGAGTTGGGTCTAGAGAAGGGTCCCGTGCTTCGGCTTTGCTCGTCTGCTTTTGGGGAAGAAGGGAAGGTGCCGTTGGTGGGAATGGGGGAAGTGGAGGAGAAGGAGGGTTGTGAGGGATGCTGTTCTAGCTCCGAGGTGACTTCCACAAGTGAAGACCACAGTAGTAACCGTTCTTGTTCTGGTGACTCCGGTGAGTCGAGCCATCCGCCATGGCCTGAGGTAGTTTCCGATGTGGTTGGTGCCGAGAAGAAAGGGAATGGTGATGGGGAAGTGGTGGACAAGGGAAAACCAACTGTTTCAGGTATTGCAGCCCTTTATGCCTTTGGTGTTCCTTTGTATTATAATTAGCGTTTCTGCTTCGGATTTAAATTGGCAATAGAAAGAAATCTTCCAAGAAGTGGGTATCGTCTGGTAACCTGTTATGTTTGGCTCTTCGTCTTCTCTAACTGTCGAACTTGCTTGCACTTGTTGGTTTAAGTTTTAACCATTGCTTCTTCTTTTTTATATGATTTTGAAGGTCTTGGATTTTAGTACCTATTCACAAGTTACTCTTATTGTTTAGACCAGTCACTTATGATTTATTTGGAAATCGATCTTTCCAGATTTTGAAATGATGAAAGAGAGATTTGCAAAATTGTTACTTGGAGAAGACATGTCAGGTTCCGGGAAGGGGGTGTCTACTGCATTGGCTATTTCTAATGCAATCACCAATCTCTGTGGTATGCTAACTGATGTGTGTGTGTGTGTTTTTTTAAATGTGGCTGATGTGCTCCATTTGTGAACTTCTAGTTGAATCTGTTGTCGGAGACGCCTTGATTTTGAATTATATTTTCCTCATCATGTTTCATGGATTGTCTAATTTTTGCAGCTACACTCTTTGGACAACTTTGGAGATTGGAACCCCTGACACCTGAGAAGAAAACAATGTGGCGAAGAGAGATAGAATGGCTTCTATGTGTCAGTGATCACATAGTTGAATTTGTACCATCCTGGCAAACATTTCCAGATGGAAGCAAGATTGAGGTAATTTCATCTTCTAGTTTTGAGCTTTTGACTTGTGCAGGCGGAAAAGCTAATATGTCGTAACAAGTAATGTTGGTATTGATAATGTGGTATCTATTAATGAATTGCCTTTTATGCCATCAGCAACTCTTGTTTTCTTCAATTTGAATTTCAATTCAACATCATCATTTGCAGTAAAGTGTATACAAGATTAACATCTAAAGGAGGGATTTAAACCAAAAGTATACTTTAGCATGCTTACATGTAGATGATGGTACAACATTTCTCTTCAAAATCTAGAATAATTAGTTTTGTTTCTTTAGGAGTAATTAAGCAATAGAGTTGTTTTTGTTACGGAAAATCAAACAAGAGGAACAACCATGTAGATAAAAAAACACGGGATTTATGTATTTCATCACTAGGACTTGCATCTGTGGTGGCTGCTAATCAAGGTTTTACACCATTTCTTGAGGAAATTAGAGTATAGGATGATGCCCCCTAAATATATCAGACTCAAGACACGTGGGGCTCGGAGAACTACATCGGTAAGGTCCTAAACCTAAAATAATTCCTCTGGTCAATGGGTCCTACACTATCGAGGTACAAACATGTCAAATAGTGAAATAGGTTAGTGTTCAAGGCATCTCAACAGCTTCCTATGTTATATGCAGGTCATGGTTTGCAGACCCCGGTCAGATTTATATATCAATCTTCCAGCACTTCGGAAACTAGATAATATGCTTCTCGTGAGTTTCTCTTGGTGAACTATGTTCTGATGCATTCAAATCTTGAGATGCTTATACAGAATTCTCTTCGTGAGTTTCTCTTGCAGGAAATCCTTGACGGCTTTGTTGATACAGAATTCTGGTATGTTGACCAAGGCGTTCTGTCATCAGATTCTGATGGCTCAAATGCATTGCCTAGACCACTGCCACGACAAGAAGAAAAATGGTGGCTTCCTCTTCCACGGGTTCCCTCTGGTGGTCTTCATGAGAAGTCAAGGAAACAGCTACAACACAAACGTGAATGCACAAACCAAATCCTTAAGGCTGTAATGGCTATCAATGGTAGCGTGTTGGCTGAAATGGAAGTTCCAAATTTGTACCTGGAATCACTACCAAAGGTAAAATATGCCTTCTTTCATATAATATCCATGAAAAATCCAGAATACGGATTTGTAGCGTGCTTGTGCATTCACTTGGTTGTACATCCATTCGTTCCGAGTTTTTATGTATGCTTTTTTTTTTTTTTCAGAATGGAAAAGCGAGCTTAGGAGATGTCATACACCGTTACATTAGCTCGGATCAATTCAACCCTGAATGCCTTCTTGATTGCCTTGATTTGTCATCTGAACATCAAGCTCTGGAAATAGTTAACAGAGTTGAGGCTGCGGTTTTTATTTGGCGTAAGAGAGCGAGTATGAGATCTCTAAACGGTGCACATCGAGCTACTAGCAGACCATCATGGGGAATGGTCAAAGAATTGATGGTGGATATGGATAAAAGAGAGTTGCTTGCTGATAGAGCCGAGAGCCTATTGATATGCTTGAAGCAAAGGTTTCCTGGTCTGACACAGACAACTTTGGATATAAGCAAAATTCAATTTAACAAGGTTTGAATTCCAATCTTCTAAGCTCTCCTTAGAGCATCAACATTTTCAGTAAACCTGTTTGATGTGGTGGTCCTTACCTGTTTCAGGATGTTGGTAAATCCATTCTCGAAAGTTACTCTAGAGTTCTGGAGAGCTTGGCATTCAATATCATTGCTCGCATCGACGATCTCCTATATGTTGATGACTTGGCAAAGCATTCCGAGAAGTTGTCATCCATGCCTGCAGTCAGTGTTGTTGCTCACAAGAGGGTCACAATTCCATACTCGGTGCCTGTCTCGAGCACTCCATATGCAACTGCTTATACCACACCAAGCCTCTCTCCCTCACCTCTTATTAGTCCAGCAAGGGGAGATAGGTCCCCACTGATCAACAGAAAGTCTCATGGCCGTGGTTTTGGTGTGAAGAAAGCTTTAACGGATTATCTTGGAGTCGAGGTGAAAGGAAAAAATGGAAATGAAATGCCCGATTCATTGGAGGTATTTGATCAGGCAAAGAAGTGAGCTCTCATGATCACAAGTCGGAAGAATGCAAAGAAGGTTTGCAGGGAATGCAAACAAGTCCACCAAACGTGTGTGGTTCATTGATTCTGCAAAGATTTCTAGAGTCCTTCATGGAGGTTATAATATGTGCCTTGTGCTGTAGGGTAAGGGGACATGAGAGGGAGGTGCTCATCATCTTTGCCAATGCATTTAGCTGTCGTTTCCTATATTTCTGCTCGTTTTTTTCCCCACTACAATGTGTGTTTGACGAAGATGAGAGTTTTGCTTCAGTTTACACCAAATATGGTACGTATGGTTCAATGAATCTGTAAAAATTACAGGAGTTGATAAATCTCACTCAGCCTTCCACATCTGTGGTTGTTTAGGTTGCATGCATAAATTTTTGGTGAAAACAAGGAAGAATCATTTCTACAGCTGAACATTATTTACCGGGCCACCCTAAAAAAATACTTATTAATCTTGAAGGTTGGTTGGAAAGATCTTGAGGGGTGTGCTTTGCCATGCTTGGTTGCTCTCATGACGCCAATTTATTAGCCTCTACTTCAGTATTAGTTTTTTGGTTCAAGGGTCATTCTGTGTTATGCACTCGGAATTGGGAAGAACCTTCAATTGAAATTTGGACGACAATCACAATCTAATTTGATGCCACCGTTTGGATGTCGGTTGCAGACTAGCATTAATTTTATACACTAGATTTCAATTTTACGGCATTATACATTTTTCAACATTTGTTTTGGTTTTACCTTTATTTAATTTTTTCCCTCGTTTTACAAATTTGTTTTGAATGTATGGGACCCCACTGTCTCAAAAATTCTCATCATTCCTTCAAATCCATGAAAAATATGTTCCTCATAGAACAGAATCTAAAATTCACGAGGCCTTGATGTCAAAAAAAAGGGTAGAAACTTTCCTTCCATTCTTTTCAGTTATATTTCATTGATTCAAATAGACGTTTACATAGATTTGAATCTTATCGAAGATGAGGAAAAGATTACGTGTCACTCAAATACATAAAAAGCATGGTGGTGACTTTAAATATTGTCACTTTAATCTCTCTAAACATTGTTCATCCACATTCTTTTTTAAAACAACTGTAGAATAACTGCCAAAATACTCTGTTCTCCTAATTATGAAATAACTATCTTACCTTTTAGAAAAAGATTGGCAGAGATTAGTGTTCAATTTTTTTAATTTAAATTTATTTAATTAAAAATATACATATTTCTAAAAAAAATTAAAATAGTTTTCTTTGCAAAAATTTACATATAAATTTTTTAATAAAATATAAATAATTGTTGAAATATATAATATACATATTATTGGCATATATATATTAGTATTATTTTACCTCATATGTTGATGTTATTTTAAGCTTATTTATGTGTTTGAATATTATTAAAAAAATAATAAAATTTTAAAACTACAAGTTATTACTACTACTACTATTATTATTCTCTTCTTCTTGTATTTTTTTACTTTCCTCCTTTTGTTCCTTGTTGGGGGTAATTCCGAAATTCAAGAAAGTTTTTCACCTCATCATCTTTATTTAACCTCAATACTTTTAACTTCGGTGGTCGCTCTAAATATCACACTTGTTTAAACTACTTGGACCTAAAGTGACGCATCTAATATATCCAAATAAACACATACTAATAATAGGCTAACAGGCAACATTTGAATTTTACTTCGGCTGCAAGAAAAACTGCATATTTCAATCTGAGCATGTAAAACAACTATAATAGCTTGGAATAACTGTAATTATCACTGAAGTGAATATAAAGACTACGTTTATCAAAAAGAGAAGAAGCATAAATATGTGAAACTTGGTATGCTTTTTATTGACCATTTTGGATGGTATGCCGCCTGTGATTGACACCATTTTTATCTAAAACTGTTGAACTTTAGATTGGCTGGTATTCTAGATTCTCAAAAGAACAGGTAGGACTCCACGGGTCATGACGATGCTAATCATAAAGCCGACAAAACAAAGTCCAACCACATGGTTGACAGAAGCAGACACGAACGAACAGAATGGAATAGAATAGAGTGGGGTTGGGAATTATTCGCGCAAACTAAACTAACATATAGACATTAAAGGGTGCGGCGGTGTTATTAATTTATATCATTATGCGTACACATTCCGTCGCCGTGACTCCACGGCACCGTTTACCGTCAACGCAGAAAGAAGCTTCCAGCTTTCCTGTATCGCGATCGCATTCATCTAGAACACAAAGACCCGGCAACAGCGTTCTAGAAGCAGACGACGCCAAACGGAACCAAAGGCCGGGCCAATTTAATACCATTCTTCTTCAAATGGACGTACACATACCTCCACATTCGTGCATATATATAAATACATATATATCATATAACACACATCGCAGCACAGGTGAGTCCCGCCCGGTCCTTCCCCCTACTGCAACCGAGAAGGAAACTAATAAAACTACTCGCATACCTACGTGATGAGACGGGCAGGATGCTTCTTCCTGTTGTTGTCGCTGCTCATCTTGGCCTCCCGGGAAGCGCACGCGAGGCCGCTGCCACCGTCTACCACCACCGCTGCTAGCAATAATAATGCTAATCGGCAAATTCGTTAAGTGCTTCTGTTCGATCGACGCGCACGCGACCGAACCGTACCAGTCTCTGTCTGCCTCCGATTAACTTGCTGCATCTGTCGATTTCAGGGTACGCGAAGCTGATGACGACTCTCGGGCTCGCGTGTCGGTGCTGCAATGGTGTCGGCGGCGCATGCGACGGCCGATGGGACTCTCCCGCTTGCTCCAACCTTCGGTGCCGGCCGTGGAAATCCTTTTGATCTCAGATTATCCCACCTTCATCTTCGGTTCGTCCGCCAGGACTCTGACCCATCGAGTCCATTTTTCACCGTTGTAAATTTTGTAAAATATTACTTGTAATAATCTACGCTATTTAGGAGGATATTATTGCAAAACTACTTTTTACGTCATATTTAGTTCACCGTAATCGTGCTAATCAAATTACGTTACTTATTAAAGTAAATTAGGTAATCAAATGTAAATTAGTTAAGAGATTATGCCTGAAACCTAATTTTACCATTTATACTCATATTTAATTACACAAACAACGTTTCAAATAAATTATTTTCTTACGATTAGATAGATTTCAAATTTTATATTTATAAAATCTCAAATATTACAATTTATGTTGAAAACGTAATTTAATTATATCGCACACATAATATTATGGTGAACTAAATGTACCTTTTATGACATGGAGATTAGCATTGAAGGTCGAATCTCTACCATGGATGAATTTAATTGTTACAGTTCATTAACACTAATCAATTCTACCTCCTAAAACAGTTCAACGACTAATACTTTCCATTCCATTAAGTTCTTTACTTCTCTATTATTTTTCTTAGTCTTTCAAATTTAAAAAATTCTAGCAAATCGATTTAATTTCTACACATCATATTTCCTCGCCTTATAGATCTCAACATCTCATAAATATATTGTAATATAAAAGACCTTTTCTGAATTCCATGAACGTGTGACTATTGTATAGTTGCATCAATAATCTGAAGTTTCCTGATGCAATTATAATATATAGAGTTATAGACAGATTTATAGACAGGTTTATAGATAACACATACTACATAGTGCACACTAGAATGCTCCAACCATACCCAGATCGGCAAATTAGCAGACAATATCCAGTTCAGTAGCTTGAAAATTTCCCTGGAGAGTGATGTCAGGTAGTCTGTCACTTCTTGGGCTTCATACTTATCTTGATAAAAATGGCAATAAATTAAGTGAGAAAAACAGCTTGATTTAGATCTGACAAAGGAAAGGAGGAAATAAGTTCGCTTATTACTAGGAACTCCAACATATTACACAGATAGCGTTAGTAAGGTTCGATGGAATTCTGTTGGTAGAATCGAAACTGCTCACCGATGATGAAGTTAGGTTCTTCATATATACAAAGTTTAGGTATGAAGGTAGTTAGCTGCCATCATCAACTCCAACGTGATTTCTGGCTCAATATGGAATTCAGTTTCCTTGCCACTGAACAAGAAACCAAACAGTAAAGATACAAACGACTAAAAGAGTAGAAATAAGAAGAAATTAACTGAAATCATCTTCAAAATTTTAAGGGGCCATCAAAATACAAACTTTCCTAGCCAGTTTGATCTAAAAAGCTAGGAAAAAAACCTACCCAGTTTGCTCTAAAATGCTAGGGAAGAAACCTTCCATGTAAATATTAAGATGGTACGTGCAAGATCGATCTTGGTATTCTTTGTCATTTGACATCAATTGTTATACTGTTAAATACCATAGAGACAAAACCATATATGTTGGGGATGATTAAGAATGCAGATTAATGAATGATGACTTGGCTTCCATTGCAAGATATTGCACGTAATAAAAGCTCAAGAAAAGCACGGATATGATATACATATTTTGTACAAAATATGAGGGGAATGTAAGATAATTAGTATTTAAGAATCTAAAAAATTAGTCGTGAGCTGGTAAAGACAGCAAGATCAGAGTAAACTGTCTTCAGAATTTGTTTGCCTGAGGTATTGGCTCATCTTTGAAAAATTCATAAAACATGCATGGACCAAATTATTGTCAGCTAGCACATTTCAATGATTCTAAAATAAAAATGGATTGACTGGCTCAACCAGTCAGATCATTGTATCAGCTACACGATGGTCATAACTATAAAAATGGTCACAAAGTACTTATTAGAAGGAGATTAAACCAAGTCATATTTGAGCTGTTAATTCAACACTTCTCCCATATATGTATATAAATTTTGTTATATATAATTTAACTTGATGGAACAAGTATGCTGAAGGCTCTACATGATGGTATTTATATTGGAAATGGTTGCAATTTATAATTTTGATAATGCATAAAAGTAATACATTACAATTTCACAAATTGCAACTCACTAGTTGGTTTATAAAATAGAATCAATCAACTAAACTGGCTCAATCATTGCTTGAACCAGTTTAATGCGCATTGGCTAAATTTCGTCAGTTTTAAAATTGCTACACCAGACTAATGACAGCACCTCTACAACTATGAGAAAGAGCTGGAAGTCCAAAATAGAAGAAATATCAGTTTGATGGACAGACCAGATTTTGAGACAATTGGACCACATCCAAGCACTAAAATTTTATTTGCTAGAAAAATGTGAGATGAATAATAAAAATATTACTAGTTTTTCATTTATTCAATAGGTAAATGCAAAACAAGTAACGAAATAGACCTTACCTTTTATAAACAACTTGTTATTTTAATTTTTTCTGTTAAACATTTCCTTAAGTTTGGATTTCATAAAGGTAACAGCAGCAATGATATTGGAATGCTCATACTCTACCAATTTACCACACTAATCTAGGTACAGAATGCATATTTCTGACCAGAAAAATATTTAATATTCATAGGCTCAGGGAAAAAGGCCTAGCCAGAGGACGTTTATTTAGGCAACTATATGAAGTACAGAGAAGATTCTTTTCCAGGTAAAGCACACTTGGTTGCTTGAGTAGGAGTCCAGTTGGTCCTCTGCATTCATTACATATGTCATTATCTTTCGTGTATTACATGGTAGGAACTGTGTATTTCACATTCATATCTTACATCAGTTCTTAATAAAACTACACAAGAAGAAATAACATTCAAAGAAAAAAGTAGGAGAGTATTCACTCTATTGCACATGAAAATATGAAGCATAGAATTCAATTTGAATTTTTTAAAGAAACATAATGGGGTGCCATGAACACACAGATCACTAGTGATGGTCTCATACATTGCATGGATTAATATTATATATAAATAATTTAAAGTACCTAATACGCATAATATTGTTTGTTATCAAATATAATACTTGCTTTTTTAATTTTTTTTATTAAGGTTATTAACCTAGGTAACATTCATTTGGTTATAAATAATTGTTTATGATGCATAATAAACGTAAAAATTTTAAAAAAATTTATAAAGAAATGTAATAATGAGTCTAGAATTTTCTCTATTGTATCAAACACAATAAAAATCTATTTAGAGTTTTACATACAATCAACTGCAAACAAACTTTCAAGAAAGAAAGAAATTACTTTCGGAAAGAAAAATATATTTCCATATAAAAGCATGTTACTTTTATATGAGATGAAAATGATACAATAGTGACATCTCATATAAAGATGGATTAAATGGATAGGATAAGTTTTATTTTATAAAAGCGATATTTCCATTAATGGTTTAAATGTGAAGGATAAGTTTTATTTGAAAAACACTCTATAAAAAAAAAATTTAAATATTGAAATGTCATATGTCTAAGCATGCATGAAAATTACAAGAATTCTATACTGGTTTCATTTTATTTTCTGTTTTGTGGATTAAAAAGAATTCGATATTCATTCGCACAAGAATTGGCCTAAACAACACGACGAGCTTAGCAAAAAAGCAAGAAATGAACAAGAACGAGAAGAAAGATTTTAAAGGTGGAATGGTGACGACGACGACGTATCACTATTATTACCTAGCGAACTGCAAGGACCAGTGAAAGTACTGGCAGATCTTCTCAAGAATGGGCGTGCTGATCTCAGGGAAGCTGATCTCCCCAAGCTGCGTCTCCGAAAATCCACCTGCGCAAAAGATTTTCACGAGTTGAAGGATCGAACAGAAACAACCAGCGAAAACGAAACCAGAGAGGGGAGAGGTCGAATTGGGCGAACCTGGGGATGTGAGCATGTTGCGGATGGTGTTGGAGACCATGGCGGCCTTCTTGTCGATCACGAACTCGAATCCTTCCGCGCTTATTAGCTTCACCGACTCCTCCTTCTTCATCTCCCTTCGTCCTCTTCCTGAACCACGACCAGCACCGAATAAGGAAGACCGAGGCTTTCAGCGAGCGGTCCGGCCTGGCTTGGGTCGTCGCTTCCTCTCTCTCTCTCTCTCTCGTTGTCGACGATGATTCGTTAATGGACAGCGTTAAGTTTATTCGATTCGTTTCAGGATTGATGGGCCTTGGGCTTCAATATTAATGGGCCGTTAAATTTCTTCATAATCCTGAGCGGCCCAACATAGTCCCCACATATATATTCCATTTGTTCGCAGCGTGTAGGTCTGGAGTTGGTGCAAAGCTGCGTCCTACGTTTATACATACAATTGGTTGACATTACTCCCATCAATGAATGCATGGGTTCTTGCACTTCATTCGACAAAAACACACCCAGTTGTGTAGCTCTCGCGACGTCTTTCAAAAATAGCCTTACGTGAGGGCAAGGGAGGAGTGTTTCGTCGATCCCCAACGCAGGGAGCGTCGATTCGAACGAGATTTCTTGGGTGTTCAATGTGCAGTTTGTCGACGGTGGTGCGATAGTGTTGTTATATTTCGAATATCTGAACGGTAACGACCATCGTAATGTTGAAAAGAAAATTTAGAATTTATTTTTAAATTTTAAGAGAAACGGAATTTTATTTTAAAAGTACAAGTAGATCCTCTCTTAAATTTATTTCAGCTTTGAAAATCAAAAAACTTTAAAAACCATCATGCCACTACAGATACAAGTGTATTTTGAGAATAATATTTATTTTAAGAAAAGTAGAATGTGATAAAAAAGGAAGTTTGATTAAACTAAATAAGCTATTCAGTTCAACCAAACGAGTGTTTGATTAAACTAAACATAATGTAAATAAAAAAAAATTACATTTTTACTTGTAATTTCTTGTGAAAGAATTACAGTTATTCACTGAAAGATTGACGTAATTTATGACTAAAGTCTATAGTTTCTTAGGCCTGATTAGTCGTTACAAAAGATTTATAAAGAACTTCTCTTGTATAATAACTTGATGTAAAAAAAAATGAAATTTGCACGAAGACTTTTGAGACTTAAAACTGTATAAAATATCACAAAAAAAAGTTAAATTCATCAAAGAATTGCTTAAAATGGTTCAAAGTAGATAAAAAAAAGTTACAACGACAATCAAAAATTTAATATTACGATGATTATCATGATTTATTTTTTTACGAGGTGATAATTATTTTAATGTAAAAGAATTTAACCGTTTTTTTTTTTTCTTCCACAATTGCGACGTAGGTGGAAAGCGGCGATTGATAGGTGATGATGCACAAAAATTGATGGAAATGGGAGGTGGAGTTTGTGCAGGTCGGTAAGTCAACAATTGCCTCCAATAGGCGACCTCACACGTGAAAACTTTCGTGCAACCGACCTACGTGTAGATCTCTAACTTTGGGGAAGCAAGTGACAATCATGCCTAACAACGCAAGCAGAAGCAGTGCTCTGAAAAATAATTCAGTGTAAGAACTCAACTCTCGGTATTGTATTGGTTAATTGACCCAAGATAACTTAAGTGCGTAACCGATGTTAAAACTGATATAAGCAAAAGCATCCCCAGATATAAATTATTTTTTACGTTGTCGTTCTGTTGGCGACGACCATGGAATGCTTTAGCTTTCGATAAAGGGTTTCCTTTTTGGAAAATGACACGGAAAAAATTTAAATAAATTTTTTTCAATCATCGTCGCCATCGTCATGGGCTGCGTCGACCGAGGGTCGATATTTATTAATTTAATTTCTCGGCCCACTGTGAAAACAAAAAGAAAAGAAAAGAAATCCCTTGGGATTCGGCGGGCATGGGCCGTGCCGATCTGACGGTCGACAGGGAGTGCGACGTCCAGCTGGAAAGCTTGGGCCACCTTCGTCGTCGTTCCCCTGCGAAGACGAGGGATGAAATGTTGAGTTCCACGATCAAAAACATACGGAAAAAATCTTAATTAAAAAAAAAAATATCCTTATGGTCTTTTTCAAAAGTCCCCCCCCAAATAATTACGTAATGTCGTGATGACGACAATTATGATGTAGACGTGCTTATTATCTTAAGGTAGGTTGAAAACACTACCATTTTCAAAAAAAAAAAAAAAAAAAAAAAAACTTCTCTTATCAGGAAAATAAGGAAGTTTTATAATGATAATATTAATATTTTTGTTTAATTTGAATATCGAGATATATATTTATGTTTGAAATTTTTATTTTAATATTAAAAAAACGGTTGAAAGGTGAGCGCAGCCGACGAATCCTCGCCGTCGATCTCTCGATCAGAAACAGCTACGACCTACCGGCAGGTAGCGACCAATTCCGGTCTGACCCAGGTTGTCGTCGTGTATGTGTGTATATATATATATATAATCTCGGATTCCAATTCTGCCCTCTCTTTCTTCTTCCCCTGCCGGCTGCCGCTCTTGGTTATCTCCGTCTCTCGAACAAGCTTCTCCCTTCCAAGCTCTAGCTAGGGTTTGCTTTCTCCCTGATCCCCCCCTTCCTTTTTCCCATGCGTTCTCGTTTTTGCTTGACACCGTTGTTGCTTTTGTCGTTCGTGTTGATGCAGATTGCAGGAAGGTGCGTGGTACGCAATGGCGTTGGCAAGCAAGGTCGATCACGAGTACGACTACCTCTTCAAGATCGTTCTGGTCGGCGACTCCGGAGTCGGGAAGTCCAACATTCTCTCTAGGTTTACCAGGAACGAGTTCTGCCTCGAATCCAAGTCCACCATTGGCGTCGAATTCGCAACGCGAACAATTCAGGTTTGTGCTCGTCATCTATGTTTTTTCTGATCGATATTGATAGAGATCACATTTTGATAAGGCGATGGATCATGGGTGTGTGTTGTCGTTGTCTTTCACTGTTTACGGCCAGGGACTATATTTTTCCTTAAATTAAGCAATTTACAATAAATATTCTGCTTTGAAGGTACGCACAAAGGATTTTTTTTAATGCATACGCATCTACCTTTTATCTCAAAAGTTTCTTAAAAACAACAATGCAGTTTTTTTTTTTCCGACAAAACTCCCTATTATACCAACAGAACCAACAACTGTAACGAAATTGGTCTCCCTTGCCTTAGAAGACTTTAAGGGAAGAAAATCCTAGATCTAAACGAAAAAACACTACCATCATCAAAACAAGTCACTATTATGCCAACAACTCAATCACGAGTTGTGGCTGAGATTCTTTGGATGGTTCATTTGACATCAATGGTCGGACCTATGCGGTTGAACTTTTCTTCCAAAATCAGACAAAAACACTGCCATTGCCAAGACAAACATCAATGGTCAGACCGCCATTTATTTATTTTTTCCCTGAATGATACACAGTCAAATTCTTCTGAAACTCGACAGCCAGATTTTGTGTTTTTTAGTAGGGGATCCAACATTGTGCTGCTGTACTGAGCTGTAGGTTTGGTTGGCTCTTTGGAAGAAACTGTAGTTTTTTTAGAAGCAGGCAGGGCTAGAGGGTAGAACAGCACAGAGGTCGCATTTTCTGTCGTAAAGTTTAGACCGATAACAAAATGGTCATGCTCCGTTCGTCTTTTCTTTGCACAGTGGAAATATATTAACAAGCTTGATTATTGATACCACAATCAAGCTTCAAAGATGAGACAAACATAACTGAAATAAAACATGCAGAAGAGCAGCACCCATAGAGCAGCAGAAGTTCAAAATGCAATTTATCAAATCAGCAGTAGCCGAAAATGAATATACAGACAATGCAAAGATGCTGATGAACTCAGGTCCAACAATGACAACGAGGCACGGCAACAACAGCAATGGGGTCTTTCATTCATCTTTATTTTCAGCCGAGACACTGAACTTTTGAGAAATTTCCTGGTAGGTTAAAACCTTGAAGCATCAACCGTCCGGCTAACCGAATGGTGACCGTTTTTGGAGCTTTGCTTTGAGTTAAGCGAGAATCATAATAGGTTTTCCTTTAATTTAAAAATACCACTACGTGATTGCTTCAACATTTGCTTATGCCTACTGTATGTGAGCTGGATTTCTAACGGTATGGTACTAGCAATATCTATCGCAATCCAACGAACATAATGTGGAGATGATTTTAACAATGGAAAAAAATAGAAGTGAAATTAGTCTATTTGAACTTTACCGCCTTTCTTCATTCTTACCTATGTCTCACGACATTGTCATTGTAAGCAACAAAATTACTCTAACTTTCATTATGGAAGTTGGTAAGGGTTTTCTAAGTGTTAATGTGAACATTCAAATCAAAATTAATTCACAACAAGAGAAAAGATTAATTTATACATTAATTGATTTTTTGTTCCAATTTTCACTAATGTGGAATTATCAATTGTGATCTTTTTTATATTCTGCAATTTTCTTTTTTTAGCAAATAGATGTTTATAAATCATTTAGATGTTTTCTGTTCTGATACTATGTTACAAATATAGACATCTTTCTCAAAAATAAATAGCAATAGTAGAGATGCCCATCTATATATTAATGCATGTTTTGTTTTAAGCCTCACCAATGTGAGAATATTTCATTAGTAAGGACGCGCATACTGTTTTTTAAAGTAGAAGTTACTTGGTTAAACAACAAAAAGTCTAGAAAAGTTAAATAATAAGAATAGATAGAACGTGTTTTAGACATGTGCAAATGTTCATTTTAAATATGACACCTTTTGATGAGATTGGTATTACATTTTCTATTCTATTTTTTATTCTCAATTTTGCTAGGTCTAACATATGTGCAGTGGTATAGAGTTCATGGCATAAATCTTCTTTAATTTATTCATCTCTACCCCATTTGAAATCGATATGATTTCTTAGGGTAGAAACTAGGCCTATAACAAGGATTCGATCTTAGGTCACATATTTGGAAATGCTTGCGAAATGGGTAGTTATTTTAGAACGTAGCTTATTCAATAAGTAATTTGAGAACAGCTTATTAAACAAGCAATAAAAAAACGTTTATTTGCTCTTCTCAATAAATGTTTGTTTTGATATTGGAAGCACTTGTTTTTGAAGCATTTGGAAATGCTTGATGAATGGTTATTTTAAAATAAGTTGGCATAAAAAATGATTCAAACGCTGTTTTAACTTGAAAACCTACCAAGCGACAGCTTCGAATTCAGAGAAATCCTGGAATAAAAAATTTGTTAATCCTGGGCAAAAACCTTGACTTCAGGAAAAAGGTTTTATTTTCTATATATAGAATCATCTTATATGGAAATTAGATAATTAAAACAAGTATACAGACTATAATGTTTCCAAATAATGTAGAATACAAGATCAGTTTATTAATGTGGATTTTTTTTGAAACAGGTGGATGGCAGGATTGTCAAGGCACAAATATGGGATACTGCCGGTCAAGAAAGGTATCGTGCCATTACCAGTGCTTACTACAGGGGTGCTGTTGGCGCACTTCTCGTCTACGACATAACGAAAAGGCAAACCCTGGACAATGTCCACAGATGGCTCCGCGAACTCAGAGAACATGCAGATTCCAACATTGTTATCATGATGGTGGGTAACAAGACTGATCTAAAGCATCTGAGAGCCGTTTCCGACGATGATGGGCGGGCATTAGCTGAGAAAGAGGGACTATCTTTTCTTGAGACATCAGCACTAGAAGCGGTCAACGTCGAGGTGGCTTTTCAGACCATTCTAACGGAAATCTATCACATCACAAACAAGAAGGCTCTGGCTGCCCAAGACGCACAGGAAGGCCTGCCGGGTCAAGGGACGACCATCAATGTGGCTGATTCCGTGGGCGGCTTTACAAAGAAAGGTTGCTGTTATAGTTAGAGATAGCAATCTCCTGTAAAAATGAGACATCATATGAGGTGAGGGAGAACGTGTAGATTATTTTCTATTCTCCATGGGGTGACGTTTTGATTTTTTGCATTGGGGAAAAGAAAAGAAAAGAAAGCGGTAGCCCATCATGTATTGAATTCTTTTTTTCCTCTATTTGTTCGGCTTTTATGGCATTTGTTTGGCGCTTGCTTGCTTGAGGTTGGTAAGCAATGGGAAAAGTCTTTTGTATTATCAAAGCTATTCCTTTGTAACAAACCGCTCGGTTTGTTTCTCTTTCATATTGATTTGATTGCTACAATTGTAAATTTGCTATTGGTGAAATTAGGTTTCTGTCCAGTCTGCGGTTAGTTACTTCAGTTCTTATTGCATTTGGGATCCTTTTCACAACTTGCCTTCTACTTCTGTTGCGGATATTTTAGTAACAAATTCTTGGACTTCGTTTCTTGGTTGGCCAACTCTGGATTTTACACCCAAATCTTGCTATTCTTTCATTATTGATGGTGGGACTAGATCTCGATTGACAAATTTCATTTTGAAATTTAAAGCCCCTTTGAAAGTAAAGATCCTTGCCTTAATGGTTCTTATTTGTTGATTGTATTTATGTAATTGAATTCTCGATTTTTTTTCCTTAAAGTTATGAAGCTCATCCTCAATGAAGATTTCCTCCTTAAATTTTAATATTTCTAAGGCAGCTTGGCATTCCACGACCTTTTTCTGGTTTAACTTGCTTTCTGACTCTCCATTTATTCTCTTCTTCTTAAATTTTAATATTTCTAAGACAGTTTGACATTCCATTTTTCTAGCCTTTTTTTGGTTTAATCTGTGGTTACATAATAATTTGCTATTTAATAATACTCGTTTGAATATCTTTCATATATTCAATGTTGCTTTTCTTTAACAAGATATGACTAGGGATGGGATTGAAGCTGTTAAAGAAGTAAAATCTGTTTGGGAGAAGCTCTCTACTAATTGTAATTCTACTAATATGAGACCCATGCCAACTTGATCTGATGAAACTCTACTAAGGCATTGGACAGATGTCATTGAAGTTGATGAAAATTAATTTTGTTGTTATTAAGGCTGTATCATTTGTAGTAGATCTTTACTTTGTTGGTTTTGTTTGTGTAAACCCTTGCTATGAACCTTTTGTCCTTCGATTGTGGAGTATACTTTTACTTTACGATATTTTCCTTATCTTTCAAAAAAAAACTTTTATATCATCTGTAATGCATAATATATTACATACCAAATGTAATATATAATATATTTATACTGTAGTAAATATGAATATAGTATATATATTTATTTTATTTATAACATAGATATAGTTATATTTGTGATATATATATATATATATATATTACAAATATACAATAAATCATATATACCTATAATTTATACATGTATATATATATATATATCATACATGTATAAATAACAGTAATTATTTTACGAAAAAAGACAAATCAAATACGTCAATCGACCCAAACACCCCCGTCAATTTTTCAAAAACGCAGATTAAAAAAATATACAGATAAACATAGTTTATCCAAAATCGTTGCCGTAAAAAGCGCACCCTAAGATGCAATAACATGCACAAACTCAGTCACAACATCAAAAGTATCTTGCATACAAGAAAAATACAACAGAAACGCTACCGAGGATCGATCTTTTAGCATCAAATTAAAATAGTTTATAAACGTTACAGATTTCCCCAAAACCATGATCATGAACCGGAAATGTCGCCAACAGAAGGCAGCCAAGTGAATGCCACCGCCCTCAAGCATGTATCATATTGCTTGGATTAAAGGAGTGAACAACTTGAATAAAGATCAATTAGGACATTTAATTTCAACTTGTGTCATTTAGGATTGACTATTGCAGGCAAGTATTTATCGGCCCATAAATTGAGAAATGAATTCAATAGTAGCAGCTAAAACCACAAGTTGTTAAAGATTTCTTTGTACATCATGAAAACCTGCATCTAAATCGCAATCGATCGTAACAAGATGCAGTCCAGCTAACAACAATAACAGGAAAGGAAAGGAAAATGACACGGATCAGACTCGTATCCTTTATTTTCCATATCATCGTCACCAGCGGAAGTACGGATAGAACAGACATCGGAGAAGAAAAAGAAAGGGTAAGACATCAGTACTAGAATCGAGCAATATTACTCCATCTCAACCGGAGATCTCCACCGCTCTGACGTTCGGCTTTTTCACAGTAGTCTTGGGCACGGTGACGGTAAGAACTCCATTCTCCAAGGCTGCCTTGACCTCCTCGACTTTCGCATTCTCCGGCAGGCGGAATCTCCTCTGGAACTTGCCGCTGCTCCTCTCCACCCTATGCCAGGTGTCTGTCTTCTCCTCTTTCTCGTGCGTCCTCTCGCCGCTGATCTGGAGCACCTTGCCGTCCTCGACCTCCACCTTCACCCCCTCCTTCCCCAGGCCAGGGAGGTCGACCTTGAACACGTGCGCCTCGGGAGTCTCCTTCCAGTCGACGTGCGCAGTGCGAGTAAAGGTGGAAGAGGCGATCTCACTTCCGGGAAAGAAGGCGGACGGGGTAAAAAAGGGGAAATCAGCGTGAAAGCGGTCCCACACGTCAAAGGAGAAGGGATCGAAGATGTCACCGCCGTTGTTAGGTCGGCGGCGGAAGAAGCTTGGGACGATCGACAACGCGACCGTAATGGTGGTGGTGGTGAGGACGACACCGCGGGAGTAGAATCGAAGTGATCAAGACGGTGGAGGCGTAGGAGTTGCGGGCTATTTATCAGAGTTGGGTTGTGTTTGGATGAGCGTAGGAATAGAACTCTCCAGAACTTCCGATAAGAATTGCGAGGGAAAATATCTTATATCTCTCGAATTTTCGCGGATCTTTGACTCCCTTCGGATGCCCGATCAAAGGCGAGTATGGGTGTCTTTTTATATTATAGAATAGATTATTTTTACAGATATTTCAATCTTTTTAAAGATTTTTACTTTGATTATTATAAATTCAAGAAGAATAAGTGAAGCAGTAAAATTTCAACTCTACGAAGAAACGAGAAAACCAAAGAACTATAACATGGAAACGTTGCATGTTGATTGGCATGGATGGTCTCGGAACTATTATTTTAAGGTCGTTTGGATTCAAATTATAACCATAGCCCATACTCTCAGCAAACAAAGACCCCAACATTCTGAAACAAAAGCATCTAGGAAGTCCATTAAAATTCGGCCTCCTGTGTCGTACTCGCTTTTTTTTCTCCCAATAATTAGTATTTTTGTCTATAGCCAGGATCGCTTTTCCTTGCAGTAGATATGACGTCACAAGTGACATCATAAATAAAAAAAATTTACGTTAGAGGTGGTAAAACATCTACTGCCTCACACACACACACACATATATATATAACTATATATACATACTTATGTTTGGCGGCAAATTATTTTCACCGCCAAACGAGAAAAGAAGAATAAAAAAAAAGAAGAGGAGAAGAAGAAGAAAAAGAAGAGGGAAAATAAGGAATATTATTGTGTTTTTGTAATTTTCTTTCTTAGGTAAGTATTTTTTTTTTTTAGTCTAAAATTTTAGTATTATTTGAGATTTGTACATAATTTTAGTAAAGATGGTAATTTATTTAATTATATTTATAAATTATTATTATTATTTTAGAATAATACATGGATATAGTTATAGTGATATTGGTATACATTTTAAATTCATAAGTATAAATATATTAGCATTATTGCATATTTATATTGATTATTACATAATTATGTATTTATAGAAATATTAAGATTTTACATAACTTTTTGAGATTAGTGCATGTCATTATTAGGCCTAATGTAAAATCTGATCTACATTAAAATGAATAAATATTTAGTTATAAGCATGACCATAGGAGCATGATATCGTGGTATTGTATAGAATAGAGACAAATGATATGCTTAACCTTATCTTGGACACTCGAGGTATTTGACCTCAATCACAAGGAGATATGTGATAGTCGGTCCTTACTATAATAAGTGAATATGTAGTTATAGTTAAACTAAATATGAAAATGTATGAGTAATTTTGATATTAAGGTCTAAGGTATTATTGTAATTTATAGGATACATTTTTATTTATGACAATAATACATACTTTTCATTATTACATTGAGTTGATGGTACAACCTTTTTTTTCACATGCATAACATATTATTTATTACATTTTGGACTGACGTTAGAATGACTTATTGGGCTTTAAGATACCTAATAGATATTCTAAGGGAACATGAGTAAGACATGAGAAGTTAGTCATTTTTTAACTAACTACAACAAAATATTGTGAATAATAGATTTTGTGGTTTATGCCATATTTTGTGTTTTCCTTATTTGAGATTAGATTGTAATTAACTTCTGTTATTTTTAACATAAGCTTACTTATATATATTATGAGTTTTTGTTATTATACTTCTTTAATAAGTATCAACCTTATAATATTAAATATAAAAGTTTTTCATACACCAAAATTTTATTTATGTGTTTTCTTCTCTTTAATATTACAGCAATTGTCATACCCTTTCTAGAGCATGATAATTAAATTTTATCAGAGTAGAAGGTTTAACTACAAGAACTCTAACCTATTAGGATATGTGAGTAGGGTAAAATAAGAGAAATAGACGATTAGATGTTAGTAGGTATCCCTATCAAGAATATCTTGATAGTAAGACTAGTGTGCAAAACTTGCCAAATTCTAAGAGAAGTAAAGAACATTTCAATGAATCTTTTTGTCTTGTTGATGAAAGACTTTGATGTGATATTGAGAATGAATTGGTTGGTAGTCTACTATGCAAATGTTGATTGTTTTAGAAAGCATGTCTGCTTCCAAATACCAGGACAGTTGGGATTCTATTTTGGTGATGCTAATTAGAATGTTCCCAGATTTGTTTCTGTAATTAAAGTTAGGCAATTGTTGGAGAAAAGATGCTAATGATACTTGACAGTAGTCTTAGAGGTTGATGCAATAACCCTTAATTTGAATAATCTTCTAATTGTTTGAGAATTTACTAACGTCTTTCCTAAGGAGTTGCCAAGCATATCGATAGATTGAGAAGTGGAGTTTACTATTGATTTAGCTCCTAGGGTGAATATAATTTTTAAAGCTTCTTATAGGATGCCTCCTATAGAGTTGAAAGAAATGAGAAACTAGATTCAAAAGTTGTTAGAGAAGAAATTTATCCAATCTAACACATCTTTGTGGAGTGCTCCTATCCTTTTTGTGAAGAAGATGGATAGAAATATGAGATTGTGTATTGATTATCGAGAATTGAACAAAGTAACTGCAAATAATAAGTATCCCTTTTTGAAGATAGATGATTTGTCTAATAAGTTGCAGGGTGCTAAGGTCTTTTCAAAGATTGATTTAAGATCTAGATACTATCAATTGAAAATCAAGGTAGAAGATGTACTAAATATCGCCTTTCGTACATGTTACAAACATTATGAGTTTTTGGTAATGTCTTTTAGGTTAACTAATGCCCTAACAATATTCATGGATTTAATGAACAAAATATTTCAACCTTATTTAAATCATTTTGTAGTTGTCTTCATAGATAATATTTTAATTTATTCTCTAAATAAGGTTGAAAATGAATGTTATTTGAGGATTATCTTATAAGTGCTACAAGAGAAGATACTCTTTGCCAAATTGAAGAAACATGAGTTTTGGCTAGATCGCGTGACCTTTCTAGGATTTGTGATATCTGATGATGAGATATATTTTAATCTCAAGAAGATAAAAGTGATCAATACCTAGAGTCAACCCAAGTTAGTAACAAAGATTCATAGTTTTTTAGGTTTTACAGGTTATTATCGAAGATTTGTTGAAGGATTTGTTTGTATTGTAAAACCTTTGATCAGGTTAACTCAAAAAGGGTGAAATTTGACTAGACTATAGAATGTGAGAATAATTTTCAAAAATTGAAAGATAGATTGATATCTACTCCCATATTGACATTACCAAAGTAAGACATTAGAACCTATATGTTAAGGACTCCCATATGTTAAGGACTACAGAGCTTATTGGTTGAGATTTGTCTAGAACCTACACTACTGTAGAGGATTAAGGAAGGACAAACATCATACTTTATGTTGTAGAAATTGAGGAATAAGGTTGATGAGAGCCGTTAGACAAATTTCAGAATTCATGTGGATGACTCTTTGAGATTGGTCAACAGATTGTGTGTTTCTAATGATGCCAAACTAAGTCAATTGATTTTGTTTGAAGCACACAATTCTAAGTACTTGGTGCATCTTGATGGCACCAAAATGTACATGGATCTGAGGAGAAACTTTTGGTGGGATAGAATGAAGAAAGACATTGCAGATTTTGTTGCTTGTTGTTTGACTTATCAACAAGTTAAAGTAGAGCATCAAAGACCTCTTAGACCACTTCAACCTTTGCTCATTCCTAAGTGGAAATGGGAGCATATTACAATAGATTTTGAGACAAGTTTGCTTAAAACCTTAAAGGACAACGATGTTGTGTGGGTGATCATAACTGGGTTGACCAAGCTAATCAAGTCTGTTCACTTTTTATCGTATGGAGTTAGAATGACTTTGAGCAAAATGATTGAGTTGTACATGGAGGAGATAGTAAGACTGCATGGAATACCTTTGACTATCACCTCTAATCGAGACACAATTTATTTCCAAGTTTTGGGAAAGCTTGCATCAAGCTTTGGATACTAAACTATAGTTTAACACTACTTTTCATCCTTAGACTAATGGTCAATCTAAGCGAACTATTCAAACTTTGGAAGATATACTGAGAGTGCTATTGATTTTAGAGGTCATTGTGACAAATACTTATCATTAATTGAGTTCACTTATAATAACAACTTTTAATCGAGTATTCAAATAACATTGTAAGAAGCCTTATATGGCAAGAAGTGTCGCTCACCCATTTGTTAAGATGACATCAGTAAGAACATGCAATTAGATCTTGAGTTTGTTTAAGACATTAGAAAGAGTTATGCAGATCAACAACGGCAATTCCTTGAATTTCAAGAGGGTGATAAGTGTTTTTATACAAATTGCTCCTACTAAGGGTATCATGCAATTTAGAGTTTGAGGCAAATTGAGCCCTTATTATATTAGGTCATATGAGATTTTGGTGAGAGTTGAGTTAGTAGCTTATTGTTTAGACTTGTCAAATGGCCTTGATTAGAGTGCATAATGTCTTCCATGTCTTGATGTTGAAAAAGTATGTATCAGACTTGTCTCATGTGTTGAACTTAGTGTCAATATCTATTAATCATGACTTACCCTATCGTGAGGAACTTATACATATTGTGTACTTAAAGTTACAAGTCCTTAGGAGACAAACTATACTATATGTTAAGGTATAATGGCAAAATCATTCCAAACAAAAAATCACTTGAGAACTTGAAGAATACATTAAGAAGCTATACCCCTTCTTATTTGAAGATTCAGGTAATTTTAAGTTTTGAGGATAACTTATTTTGGGGGGGGGGGGGGAATGTGACATCACAAGTGACATCATCAAAAAAAATTTACGTTGAGGTGATAAAACATCTATCACCTCACACACATATATATATATAATTATATATACATGTACGTTTGGCGGTAAATTATTTTCATCGTTGAACGAGAGAATAAGAAGAAAAAGAAGAGAAGAAGAGGGAAAAAGAGAATATTATTGTGTTTTTGTAATTTTCTCCTTTAGGTAAGTTTTTCTTCATTTTAGTCTAAAATTTTAGTATTATTTGAGATTTGTACATAGTTTTGGTAAAGATGGTGATTTATGTAATTATAATTATAAATAATTATTATTAGTATTATGTATTTTAGAATAATGTATGTATATAGTTATAGTGGTATTGATATACATTTCAAATTCATAAACATAAACATATTAGTGTTATTGCATATTTATATTGATTATGACATAATTATGTGTTTATGCAAATATTAAGATTTTATGTAACTTCTTGAGATTAGTGCATATCATTATTAAGTCTAATGTGAAATCTGATATATATTAAAATGAATGAATGCTTAGTTATGAACTCAATCACGAAGGCATAGTAGTATAGTATTATATACAATAGAGACAGATGATATGATTGATCTTCTCTTAGACACTCTAGGTGTTCAACCTTAGTCATAAAGGGATATGTAATAATTGATCCCTACTACAAGGAGTAAATATGCAGTTATAGCTAAATTAAATATGAAAATGTATGAGTAATCTTGATATTAGGATGCAATGTATTATTGTAATTTATAATATATATTTTTATTTGTAACAAGAATACATACTTTTTATTATTGCATTGAATTAATAATACAATCTTCCTTTTTACATGCATAACATATTATGTATTTTATTTTTGATCGACGTTAGAATGACTTATTAGACTTTAGCTCACATGTTGTTATTATTTCTTTTAGGATACCTGTTAGATATTCTAGAAGAACATAAACAAAATAGAAGAAGTTAATCACTTTTTGACTAACTACAACAAAATATTATAAATAATAAATTTTGTAATTTGTACTTTATTTTATGTTTTCCTTGTTTAAGGTCAGATTATAAATAACTTCTATTATTTTTAATGTAAGTTTACTTTTATATATTGTGAATTTCTATTATTATACCTTTTTAATAGGTACTAGCTTTGTAATACTAAAGAGAAGAGTTTTTCATGTATTAAAATTTCATTTATATATATATTTTTCTCTTTAATATTACAGTAGAATAAATAAATAACAAGAAAACAAACTACACGATCCAGCATTGATGACACTCCCTCCTAAATGGATGGAGTGTATTGTAGTTCATTTAAATAGTATGTGGTGTATATAATCAGTCAGATACATTTATACAAAAATTACAGTCAGCCAGTCATACGTGCATTAGTCCAGCAATCTGTTACATCAATTTAAGGCGCACATTCTGTAAGCTACTGCCAGGTTTTCATGTGATCTAATCAAGTTGAGAGTCGAGCAATATCGAACAAAAGATTCCTTATCTGTACTCATATACTAATAAACATTCAAGGCAAATATGAGCACAAAAATATGGGAAGAATTCCTCATTGTGGGAGACGTTCATCAAAAATAATGGGAGCTTCAGGAGATATACATACCAAAAAGAAAGCCTGTAAAGTTCAGCTTCTTTTGTTCTTTCTGGCTTCCATAAGTGCCCCATCCTTGAGAGGTTCTTGAGCATCGGTTTCCATCCCAAGGCTAAGCAAAGAAGCGGCCTGAAGATAAAAGGCAACTGGCCACTCTGGTGAAATTACTTGTGCCTGCATAGCATCTCCAAGGGCTTTTTGTGGCATATTGTTCATTAGATAAGATAAGGCTCGTCGAGCATAAACAGCAGGTGAAGTCATCGTTCCCCCATCAATAAACTGCAAATGTAAACAAAGACATCAACGTCGATATCGCGAAACGAAAGAACATTTTGAGGAACGTTTAAAATCAGAAGAGATTTTTGTGGAATACATAAAAGATAACAAATATAATTTATTCATCTTAAGATAAAATGATCACCTGACTGTAGCACTCAATTGCAGTCGCAAAGTCTTTTGTTTGAAAAGCAATATCACCATGTTTTTTGAAGTTCAAAGTATCATGCATTTGATTGGTCCATGCTTGGAAAGAAAGCTGCAATATACAAGCACTAGTAAATTTGAGCAGAAATTCATGTAACTTTCAATGGACTTGCATTTTTCTTTCATACAAATTCAGTTTTTTTTTTAATTTGAAATTATTTATAAACTAGAGTTATGAAAAGATACTTTATAGTCTAAAAAATTTATATTAAGTAAAGAATTGAATATATTAAGTGTAGTAAATAAGAATAATGACACAATCAGATGACTATGAGATGCATAAAATACTTAGAATTTATAATTATTAATGGGGAAATTATAAAAGATGTTATTTGTAGGATTAAAGTAAGGCAAATGAAGTGAAGAAATATTTTTGAAGTATCATATGATACAAAAATACCCTTAAAAAAAAAGAAAATTTTATAAAACTACTATATGTTCAATTATACTTCATAGTTCAAAATATTAAATTGTAAGACATGATCATGTGAAATAAGTTAATATTATAAAGATACAGATACTTGTATGTGTTAGGATTAGTTTACTTCACTAGAAAGAGGGTGAACAATGAATATTAATTATTTAAAATATGTTTAGATAAAACTGATTCAAATAAATACTTCTTGAATAAAATTGTTTGATGCAAAAATTGAAGTGTAAGGAAATAATACGAAAATCAAAAGAAAATAACAAAGAAATAAACATGAAAGATTTATAATGGTTCTCTAAACCAAATATGTCTACTCTATAAAATTTTTAATTGTGTCTATTCACTAAATCCAATGTTTTTACAGGTTTAACGTTAACATTTACACTTAGTGTCTCTTCAAGCTTAGCACTCAACTCTCAACTCAATGTTTTGCTGCAAAATACCATAACATTTAGCGTTTTAAAGACTAACACTACAACTTTTAGTATTTTTAAGGTTAATACAACTTCTAGTATTTTTAAGGTTAACACTACAACTTCTAGTATTTTTCAATATAATACTATAACCTTCTGTGTTATCTTACAGGTCTAACACAAACCCCCACTTGGTAAATACCTTACCAAGTGCCAAATCACTTATTATCATGAGTTCCAACTCAAACCGAGGTATCTATGCCATTGATGTTCTTTTCATCACAATCTAGTGAGATAAACTTTTCAACATTAAAATACAAAATAAATTTCAAAGCAATAACATTTAAGTCTAATTACAATAAACCAAATTAGCAAACAATTCTTCAACTTCCCTATCGTCTAAGGTTAACTTAACCTTCATGGAATAAAAACTTTTCAATTCTCTTAGACATACTTCGTATGGAACTTGAATGTAATAGTACGTAATCTTCGTTCTCCATCTTGTATGATCTTTTCTTTAGCCTTGGATGCTTCAAAATGATGTTAATCTAGAGCTACAAATGTTGATATAAAAACATATAAAGTTTTCAACCTTTATGACGTAAAAACACTTGTACTTATAAGATGGAAACTAAGGTTTGAAAACATGGCAAGCTAATTGTCAAAATTTTCACAAGATCAATATGACATTTAAGAAATTGATATGCCAAAATTTGAATTTTAACTAGCCATATACCAAATCAATATGTGCATAGAAACTTCAAATCTTCCATTCTACACATTTCATTCACAAGTCAATATGTCGTTTCTCATACTAATATACCACTTTTCAAATATCTGTAAGTTATTAACCAATCGGTACATAAAAGAAAATTTTGAATTATCCAATATTCAAATTTTATCAAATCTTTTTCCAGAAAATGATATGTTGGTGATTCCATTAGTATACTATTTGTTCATTTTTGACTATCTCAAGAATAAACGATGTTTTGTAACTCATTTTCTGTTCATCAAAGACCTGTAACACCAATATGCATAAAATGATTTGTCGATAATACAATTGGTATAACATTTAATCTTTTTTAGCTACAGATGATCAAACGGTATGTCACAATTTGGTAATAGTGTACTATTTTTCTGTCTAGAGATTTCAACTAATCACTGTACATTACAAATTGATATATTGTTCAACTCAATGGTATGTTAAATATTGATTAACTTTACCTCGTTGTTGTCCATCTACAAATGATATGTTGTTTGTAAAAAATGGTATGTTGATTTTCTGTGGTAGTAATTTAAACACATTTTACTACAACCAATAACAATATATCGATTTATCAACCAATAGGTCGTTCAATAACAATCTACAAAATATTTTAAGTTACTATTTATATATATTTTCTATCTAAATGTAAATCATTAAGTTTTATTTCATCAAAATCCCATAAAATTTTTTTTCCTAACAATACACATAAGTAGTAAAATACAATAAGGGATAAGTTAAAAAATCATTTTATTAAGAATGAAATAAAAGTTGTATCAATTAAGAATAGAAAATCAACTTAGGTAACTTGGTTATATCTTTAAGAGGTCAAAGGACATACTAACTATAAGAGGAAAAATAATTGCTGTAGAAGAAATTAAAAGGAGTAGAAGAAAACCTAAAATTACTTAATTAGAAATTGTAAAAATAATTTAAATTTATATAGTTTAACCAAAGAAAAATATATATAAAAGAAAATGATTTATGTAGTCAATCTCATATAGTAGAATTATGACATGGGTTACTGTTGTTGTAAATTAACTTTTTTTATTTAGTGCAGCATGCACAAAATCATAAGTCCATCTAATCACACTATAGATCGCTAATCACAATGATAAAAACCGTGGAAGAATAAAAGACATCATGACTCAAAAAAAAATTGTTTTAAAAATGGTAAATTAACTATTTAAACACCAAGTAAGCATTTTTGCTCGATACACTTAATTCTTGGGAAAAACAGTTTGGAAAAAAATATTATTTTGTTTAAAAGGTCATTTAGCAGTTCTTTGAGGAAAAATGACTTTTCTTATTTTTTAAAAATTACTTTTTATTTTGTCATCACCATGATTTCATCACTATGCTGATTTGATGTGGTTTACAACTTTTACATCTCATATAATTAGTTATGTTTTTCAATTTAAGGACTTTTTCTTGAAAGATAATTAAACATATTCGAAATATGTTTTGAATTATATTTTATGGAATTGAGTTATAATTTATTTTATTCAACCAATTTGATAATTGTAATGATTGTATATATTTGCAGCTATATTTACCTTTATTTATTTACTTTAAGTTATAGAATTATTTCAAAAACTTCCATTTAAGCCCCCATTTTCTAAAAATGTTTTGATTTTCAATTGATATAATGTTTTTTCCGTTTTTTATGACACTGGAAACTACCCAGACATGACAAAAACAATGGCTAAGGAACTATATACTTTTATGCTTACAACAAACTGGCTAAAAAAATATATGCAAAGAAAATAAAACCATGGAGAGAACAGAATATTAATAAACAATTGTCAAAGAATAACGGTTCAGAGTTATGGAGTAGACATCAGTAAATGCAACTTACATCATTAGCAATACCCTTATCATCTTTGTATCCAACGTTCTTCAGAATCTCATGTACAGCAGTAAGGTCAAGTCTGGAACAAGCTTCACCCAAAGGACCTAATGTTAGTTGATCCAAGGGTACGGTCACTTGCGTTATGCGCATCAATACATATGATGGGACCTGCAAAGACATTTGGATTCCATGAACACATGAAACAGATGAGATTAACGTATCCAAGGTAAAGTGGCATTGCAAAGTATCTATCCATAACCATTGTGGTGAAGTGTTATAATTTGATGACGGCTTTAAAATTGGTTATGAATGTGAAAAATGTCTTCCACTGATTAAAATCCAATTCGAATTCTTTTGCTTGTATAATAGGATATCCAAATATCTAACATAATTTATATTAATTATTTTATTATAAATATACTATTTTATAATTATAATCATAGTTATAAATTGTTAATGTTAAATAATCATATTCAAATATAGATGTCATGATTTGGATATTCAAATTATTATTTTTCAAATTAAATATAGTATATAAAAGTCAAATGTACTTTAGAGTGTTGTCGATTTATTTTTTTTCCCCCAAGCATTTTTTCCATAATGATCACAACAGCTAGATCACTGTTCTTGACCTGTCTACCATTGATTATGAAAAAAAATGGAAAGAAAAACAAATGCAACTGGAAAATGGAAAAAATCACAAGTGTGAGTGAAATACCATAAACAACAAAAATCTGAAAAGAGAAGCAAAATACAAAAAATGTATTAAAAATCTACAATAGTACCAGTTGTGGATAAGTGCTCCTTTTCTCAAAGTCAATAATTTTTAGGAAGTACTCTCATAGTCAATAAAATGTTCTCTCTCATATACCACTCAGTGCAAAGCCGCATAGATGCTCAAGTATATACTGCAGGTGCCTAGGTTTTGGAATGAAGCACTTCCCCTAGAATTACTTAGGTTTTATATTTGAATACATTTCAAAAATTAAAACTTATTCAATTCAGTGCTAACAGAAAAATTAGGTGCCTACTAAACCATCTGGCTAGTATTTTATTCATTTGCAATACTTGATGCCAAAATCAGTGACACTGAAAGGATTCAGTATAGCATTACTTAGGAGATATAAAATAAAGCACTGAACCATACACGCAAGAAAAGACACTACAAAGTATTGTATTACCTCCGTCTCTTTCTGGAGAGGTTCTAAAGCAATCACCAGTGATTTTGCATTTGGTCGTTCACGAGCTTCATAATGTAAACAACGAGAGGCTAATCTGACCAGCTCTGTTCCATCATCATCGGAGAAATGACCCACCAAACAAGAATCCATCAAAGTTTGGAAATTCTTACCACGTATCAAATCAAGTGCCTGATAACAAACAAATGACAGATGAAAAAATCATACTGTGCATTGCTATGTGATAATACTTCATTTTCTAACATATAGACAATAAAGCAAAAATTAACCATCAGTTATTCAATTGTGATAATCCACATTCTCATATACAATGGATGTTAAACATAGCCAATAATGAAAGGCCTGAAAGTATACACATCATGGCTTTATTCTAAGAATCCTTTGAAATTGTAATTAGTTTCTAAAGAAAACTCATAAAATATTGCAAAAAGGAGACATCTTGAACATATTTTATTGGTAAAATTGAATAATATTGTATGTATTCGTAATAGTTTCTTTTTCATGAATTCAGGCTGCACTGGTTCTCATCATATCTCACAGAGCATATTGACACGAGTGTCACAATTCAAACTTATTTCTCCCCATCATCGCCACACTCTAAACCAAACAGACCATAGCCGGCCTACCTCCAATATTGATCAATTGATCAATCAATGCTAAACAGTTTGATTGAATAGGACTAGAAAAGTGAACTCATGCCAAACAAATGATCCACAAACAATTTGCTGACCAATAGTGGTCTGCCACATTTTTACTCTTGATTGGACAGCCTCCATCCATCACTGTCAGCCACATTGGCTTACATAGATACCATAAGAGTGCACTCCTTACAGGAGAGGATAAAACCCTTTGTTGAATCCTTCCAAGGCCAGATCTCTACCCTCGTCTTGCTCATCTGAATTCTCTTGATTATAAAACACTCACAAGTTCAAATTTTCAAACTGATTGAAATTCACTGCCAAAGAAAAAGCATACATGACTTGGAGGGATGTGTTTTCCACTAAGAAGATCGAGCAACAGGGTACCAAAGCTGTAAGCCACGCTTTCAGAGGTCACTCTCCCTGCAAAAAGGATCACTGTTTTTTAATGCCATTGTTAGATATAGATATGTATCATTTTAAACAAATTAGTTGTAAAAGCCCATATTATTGATAATATAACTTGCAGCAAGAAAGTTCATTTCACAAGAAAGAATAAAGGATGAATTGATGTAAATTTGCAAGTAAAGATGCAAAATGAAAAAAAACATCGAAACACAAGACAATACATATTTTTCTAAGTCTAGGATACCTTGTAGTACGTCAAGAATCTCAAAACAAACATGTAATTCCATAAATCTAGTCCTTCTAACATGCTATGCAATTTTAGCTTCTTCATGAATAGCAGAATTAGCAATACAAGTAAAGATGAATTGACGTAACTTTGCAAATAAAGATGCAAAAAGAAAAAGAAAAAATCACAACACAAGACATTACATATTTTTCTAAGTCTAGGATACCTTCTAGTACGTCAAGAATCTCAAGACAAATATGTAATTCCATAAATCTAGTTCTTCTAACATGCTATACAATTTTAGCTTCTTCATGAATAGCAGAATTATCAATACAATCCATTCCT
The DNA here is from genome assembly GCA_036874045.1 of Cymodocea nodosa. Lineage (NCBI taxonomy): Eukaryota > Viridiplantae > Streptophyta > Magnoliopsida > Alismatales > Cymodoceaceae > Cymodocea > Cymodocea nodosa. The sequence continues at coordinate 25,073,273 of CM072338.1, forward strand.
TCCTTCCTCACTTATACACCTGTTCTCAGGTACTCTGGGGGAGTGAAAGCCAGGTTAGTGCTGTAACTTTTCCCATCCCTACTATTTTTCATAAGCCCAAAACATGAGAGCCTGGGATTTCCTTCCTGCAAAACGTCTGCTATGGATAAGCAATCATGACAACAATTCAACTGGACTGAATCTACCATGCAAACAAGCAGTTAAAAAGGCATATATTTTACCTGATCAAAAAGAACCCTGTACGCATTGAGATCATGATATAGGGTCCGCCCTTTGTCACAGCAATACTCCAAAGCCTGTGCCAGATAGAGTGCCACTCTCATCCTCATTGCCCACTTCATGGCATGTGTATCCCCTGCCAAATCATCCAGATATGAAGTTATACAAATCTATTTATAGACTATCAAGGTCCCATAACAGGTTCCACATAAATACCATGAATATAGATACCAGGGAAAATCCTCACAGTGGAAGAGATGCTTGGCTAGTGTTTCGTGAGGCATGAACTCTGCAACGAGTAGTCTCTCATTGCCCTCACTACAGCACCCGATCAGATTAGCCAGCCTTCCATCGCGGAGCTTACCGACGACTCTCGCCTCCTCCTGCAACCGAGAAACCTCAAAACACCATCACAAAACCCGAAATTCCGCTAGATAGAGAGGTTGGCAGAACCAGTGCGAACCACGAATTGGCGGGAATCGGGCCAGGAGGACTTCTGGAACCTCTTGACGGCGATCAAACTGTTGTCCGGAAACCGCCCTCGGTACACAATGTTGGGAGCCTTCTCCCCGTGCTCTGAGACGATGTTGTCCGATATGAACCCCGACGTCGCCGTCCGGAGCTCCTCGAACCGGTACATCCGAAACACCGGCACCGAGTCCCGCGGCTCTTCCTCCCCCTCTTCATTCCCTGCACCATAAGAAAAATTAAGAAGAAAATCAAATCACGCACATCCATCCGTCACCGGAACACGATGCGGCGGCGCAGTAGATGAAAAGACTACTCGCTACCACGGTCCTTGGAGTCGACGGCAGCGGCAGAGAGCTTGGGGTGCTGCCCCAAGCAGGAGAGCCTGGAGCAGCGGGCTCCCATTGGCGAGAGCTTCTGGCTTTCGGTGGTGGTGGAACCTGAACAAGATCTTATTCAAGCCATGAATTTTCGTTTTCTGCCCTTCCGTCGGAGGAGGAAATGCGATCGCGATCAGTTTGGTCGGCGGGAGTGTGGACGAGTTGAAAGCCGAAGAAAAGGACCGAAGGGTCGTTACGCTCGGGAAGTCTTGCACATTCCCAGTAATTTTTATATTTAGAAGATTGAAATTTTAGTAAAAATCATTATTTTTATTTCAAAGGTGATGTTATCGTGCGATTAATGAAGTCATACCGTCCGATTTATGATGAGATCCATCATGATTGTGTTTTCTTTACTTTCGCTCCTTGCTTATGTTCTTACTTTTTATTAAACTATGCAGCTTACGATGAAATTGACAACATAGATTTTTGCTCCTTGTTTAATTACTTGTGTGTGTGTGTGTGTGTGTGTGTGTGTTTATATGTGCAGGATTAATTAGTTTAATCATAATTAATTAATGTGTAAATGTTTTTACTATGATAATATTTTCCAAAATAATATTTAAATCCAATATTTTATTCTTTATCACCTTAAAAAAAAACCACCACAATAATTCAGTTGTTTAATAATAGTAGTATTTTCTAATTTCTAATAAGATTCGAAAATCACGATAAATATAAAAATTATTACTTTCATAAAAAAATTCTTAAAAAGGTTATTCTTTCGTGACATAGTTTAACTTGAAAGGTGATGCGATGGAGTTTATTCTGTGATACGATCTTTTTTTAATAAGCATATGATTTAATTCAAATCGTGATATGATATGATGAGGATCGTGACATAAAATAATTAAGAAATTGATAGAGTTTAATTTTACCCTAAAAAATTTAAGAGAATAAATAAAGAAAAGTCAACTCCTTTGTTGTGATAGCACCTACGGCTATTATTGTCCGAGAATCATGAACATGAATTCCCAAGTCCAGTTACATTACCATGACATCAATGTCGAATAACACAATTGATCCTTCATTGTATTGTAAAGCCTGTGAAGAAGGAAAGATTGCAAACTTGAATCCAGGCAAAAGTATCAACAATATCAAAAAAAATCAAGACTATTTATCAGCAGATTTGGGAAGGATGGAATAGAATAATCAGAAAATCATGGAAATTAAGCAATTACTTGTTGAAGGTGACTGTGTTGCGCCGACGTGGGTGGAAAAAAAAAAAAAACCTTTGGAAAACAACGAAAACATTTTACGGTGGAAACCCATCATCATTTGATTCAAACATGATTAATCCACAGCACATGGTGATGGTTGCACGAGTATTTCAAAATATATGTGTCCATTATGTTCTAAAGTCATATTTAGAAGAACTTGATAATTGCAGGCAGTTTCTTAAAAGTGACTTTCTAAGGCTGCACTGATTAGAACTGGTCCAATGCGGATAACTTGGGCCCACCAACAACCCAATCGTGCGAATCTAACGTGGAAAGACTCGAGTTTCTTATGAATAAAGTATCGAAATAATATTTTTTTTATAATTATATTTTTTACAGTTATTAGAATTCGAATTATAAATTATATTTATTAAAAAAATTATTATTCGCTAGAACGCACGTCCCATGGAAAACAGTGCCGGGGGTCTCCGGTGGAACGCACGTGCGCACCACGCGGTACGCCTTTTCCCCTCGACCGATCAGGGAGGGACGTGAACACCGCGAAGGTGGTGGCCGTCCAGCGCACGGCTTGATATTTTTTTTTTTTTGTTGATAACGAACGGCATCCTCCAGCGCAAAGGTGGGAGCACGACCAAGGCGGACCACCGAAAACACTAGCTCACGAAAACCAAAAGGAAATTCATATACAAGCGTACCCTATGCCGTATACATCTTTAAATATTTACCCTTCTAATACTAGATCAATAAGCTCTAACAAAATTGAGAACGCCGAATGGGATGGCAATGGACAAAATGATGTAATATAAAAGATAACAAAATTGTAATAGACAGGAGAAGAAAGAACTGGGCCATTACAAATTTGGACTGCCATGGCATTGGTAAGGTAATGACTGTTGGAATTCTTTAATAGATTGAAGCAGTTGGAATTCTTTAATAGACAACACGCAACACGAGAGGACGGCACCAGCCACCGAATCTATGCACCGCCAACTGCTGCTGCCTCTGAATGGTGATTTTGGTTCCCATTCTCTGCAATCTTTCCGTTAACCTGGGTCCTTTGTCTCTGAAATTCAACAAAAGACATCTGCACTCTGTTAGCATTATATTATTTAATCCAACCGTGCATGCAATGCCAGTGAAATTGTGTTGCCAAAACACATGGAGACCATAAAAGCTACACTGAGGACGTATGCTAGCGTCAAGAAGATGAAGAGGAAAACAAAATGCAGAAACAGTATAGCCTCGTAAATCAGGAAATGCAACGCCTAGCTGCAAGAAGACCCAAACATTTGGATGGATTCAATTCCACCAAAATTTGCATACTACAAAATTTCCATCCCACCAACAGAAAAGAAGTAAAAAGACAAGTCCTACCCAGTCGGTGCTATCAACAACGTTCCCATTCAACAGCTTGTGTTGCTCTTCCTTGGATTTGTTATTATCTTTACCCTTGGCAGTCAAAGGCAATAATGCTGGTGAGGTGGTGCGATCTGGCATTTCTGTATGGTTATCAGGAGTTCAGGACTCATGATTAGGAAGCACAGCCAATTTTTTATAGCAGGAAAAGGATCATGATTAGGAAGCACACCTGGTAGTTTGTTATCAAGAAAGAACACCACCAAATTTACAGTGTACCTGGAAATTGTGAAAGGACAAATCAAGAAAACTTTCAAATTTGAAGAGAACTTCATTTCCCAAGGAAAGTGCTTCAAGAAACCAGAGAATTATTACAATATTATCATCACAACGGAAAAAGGGAAATTTCAGATATGGACAAAAATTCGAGCAAAACTCATACCAGGCAACAATAACATCTACAGTATAATGCTTCCGAGATGCTATTATAAGTAGGCTTTGGAGCACTGCTATCAGCCATGCAAGCTGCTTGATCAATCTGCAAGACCACCCAATTGTAAGATCCTTTTACACATGTAAGGATACAGGTAAAAAAATTTTAGGAAAAGCTGTAAATTTTAATAATATTAATATATTCTTACCTATTGGAACCGTACTTCTGATATGTGAGCACAAATACCAACGTAAAAATCATGTGAGATGAAAAAATCAAATCACCACAACCATATATGACTCCCCGGGGAACTGTAATCATGGAGTCAAAATGAGTACTGGAAGGAACATCTGTTTATAACAGCAAATAAAATGTAACAGAAAGAATCAATCACCTACAGTTGATAAGAAGTACTTCGAGTACATTGTCCGGAGTGGGCAGCCTAGCAAGTTTTGACCCCTGATAATATTATTTGATTAAGTTTCTCTACAATTTGCTGGGAGAAGTAAAGGAGAAGAAAGTATTGAAAAGGAAATGCCTTGGGGTTGCAGAAGTTTAAAATGATGGAAACTTATCCATCCAACAAAAAATCTACCTCGCGGCAGTGGTAGTTAGGACCCGGAAGCTGTGTAGAATAGAATGTAATTATCCGTAGGAACTGACAGGCCTACAAAATAAAATACGGGTTGTATGTTTAAGAAAAATGAAACATGTGAAAGGAAAAGATCAGTAGAATTTCTGGACTTACAACTAGAAAAAACAACACTCTAATCCAGACTAAAACTGTGTAGATTCGTTTACTGTGAAAAATGAAAGGATGAAAAGTCCACTGCAGAGAACAAAAGCCAATATTAGATGGAAACATGATATGCAAATGAAATTCACATAGGAAGAAACAAGTATATCTACTCAGTAGCATTAGCATAAGCAACTGACATGACAGCAAGCATAAAAGGTAGGCAAAAAACCCATGTTTCAATTAGTGTCTAGTGTTATCAACAATCTTTAATGAGGCATTCAATGTTAAAAAAGATCAAGATCTTCTATTCTAGATACCAGAAATGGCCTGGGATATAAGAGAGCACGGCATTATGGGAGATAGGACAATTCACTTATAGTTCACAATTCCAGCAATCTAGGCTCAAACAAGGCAGAGAAATGTGTAAAACTAAATGTATAATGATGAAGTGTTATACATAGAATTAAAGATAATGATTAATGAACTACTGAGTGGACCTACTTTGTTCATTTATAGAATTTTATACATAAAACTAAAAAGAAAATTTTATAGGAAATCTATTTTATTTTTATTTTTATCTTTATCTTTTTGATGTGAAATATGATGAATAACATGTACGAAGAAAATCCATTGAAATCTACCAATCACGAAATACACTTTGGTGGAAAAGTGTGAAGCATATTTAGACATAACAAGAAGATAAACAGTTTCAAGTGCAAAATTAAGCTAAGTCCTCTAAAAAATGAAATAAAAATCCCATGATTTCTTACCAATACAAAGGAGAAAAACATGAACGAAAAGACACTCTCACTGATGTAAGCTCTATCTTTCCCAAGTTCCTGAAAAAGCATCATAATAGATATTGCAATGCAAGTCAGCACTGAATCAAGTATTGGAAGGAAATTAGCTTCTGCTGATATAGAGACATATGTTAGATACTCACTGGAAGGATGAAGAATCCAGCATCTTGGAGAATGGGTCCTGGTTGGTGTAGGTAATGGACCCCTCGAGCTGCAAGCCCGTGAATATACTAAACATATGAAAGTGATCATCATTCACGAGTCAAAACACTATAATTTGTAATTAATCATTGTTTCATCTTTTGCTTGTCGTTTATAACTTGACCTTGGCAATCCCAGAAAACACTTTTTTAGATTTACATTTTAGGAAGGAAATGCAGCAGGCTAGGAAAGGTTATCTCTTGAAGAATTGAAACAGTTTTTTTTGAAGAAGTGAAACAGTTAATAAATCAGAAGATACCAAGTTTATCTCTGATGAAAAGAGGAAAAGGAAGGCCAACTTTAATATGTTTAACACCACGCTATTTGAGCAGTTCAAAATTTAAAGCAAATGTAATTTTTCCTTTTCTTTTGAAGAGAGTAATTTTTCCTCTTCTAGAATTATAACGCAAATCATCAACATTTAATTGTGTGATTTTTTATTAATTATAAATGCTCCAGCATTACATTTAGAATGCCACAGGGAAATTTCATGAGGGAGCAAAGAGAAAGGTAGATAGAATGGCATGTAAAAATACAGGACGAGTGCTTTCAAATAGCCATACGAAGTCATAACATATCGGGAACATGTGGTTCTAGAAAGAGAATTCATTAATTGTGGCATATCACATGTCCAGTGCTTCAACGGAACCATTGCAGCGTCCATTTTCCATTACATGAAAACATTATTGCATTCATAAAACCTACAAGTAACCAAAGACAGTGATATGTTTGACTTGGCACAAGAGAAAAACCATCGCAGTTGCACAACCTATGGTTACAAACGAATGAGAAGGACGCGCAGAGGAGATTATTGGGACCAGTATTACTGAAGCCACGCGTAATAAAGAAAGGAAGGAAAAACATGAACTAGAGAAAAAGGAAGAAAGAAAAATGACAGAATTGAGAATAAGGAAGAAATTAATGTCACCTGAAAAATCAGTCCTGCAAGTATGAACTTCCACTTTTCCATCAACAGTTTTACTTCCACGGCCAACTCCATCGACACCTTCCTCCATAGCTACACAATTCGAATGCAAGCAGAAAACGATAAAACTAAATATCAGAAAGGCAACAACATCGACGACGAAGACTAAAGCGATATGCGGATTTCAAAAGCCGAAAAAACGAATAGGAAGAATAAACCGCAAAGAAGGGAGAAAAAAAGAAGAAGCAACCTTGGAAGCCTCGCGAGTAATGTAAAGGTTCATCTCCGCAACGTCCATAAAAGTTCCATATCAGATCATGACCCGACGGTTGCAGACGACATCGCCGCTTCCGATTAAGGACCAACCGATGCCGGCGAGAAACCACGAAGCACGACGTCCGTTGCCGGTGGACCTAGGTATTTCCTGAGGCGAGAGTTGTCACGGCGGGAATGGTGGGGCGATCTACGGCAGAGAGAGAGAGAAAGAGAGAGAGAGAGAGAGAGAGAGAGAGAGAGGGAACAAAAGAAGAAACGCTTTCCCTCCCTTCGGTTCCGGTCGTCTCTTTATTTTCTATAAATAAGTAGAAACAGAGGTGGCAAAACCGTGCTCTATATATAAAGATAATGGCGAAGATGAGGTCTTTTCACTCCTCCGGTCGTCTGTTCTTTACGGAAACAACGCGGGATGAACACGGAGGGGTCGATCGACAGCGACGACGACGACGAAGAAGAAGAAGAAGAAGAAGAAGAAGAAAGCAAAGAAAAAGAGAAAGCAAACGCTCCCTCTCCCTCTCTCTCTCCTTCCCTCTTCCCGTGAATTGATTGGAACGAGGCAGTGGTCGATGCGGAGGAAAAATTGGGGAGTGCTTTCTACGATTAGATCGTCTTCCACTTTTAGGTCTAGCGACCGGTGAGAACTGCGCTTCTGCCACTCGTAGAAAAAGGTCAAAATACTCAAATTTTTGGTAAAGTACTTGTCCGTCCCCATTATTTGCTGGAACATCAATCCAGTACCTGTGATCCTCAGAAAATGAATATTACTCTTCGTAATTAAACATACCCTGAATATAATCCACCATCTCAAAAATATTTGATTCGTATAATTATCTGCTCCAAACGACAAAATGCTTCACATTCTGGAATTGGTTTCTCCTTTTTCCCTTCTTTCCCTTTTTCAAAGATGTGGGCATGAGATTTGTGCATCGTTGAAAAATCAAAACGTGGTGATCTCGAAATCTTGGTTTGACTTCTTGGCCATTAATTAAGCCATAACTACCGGCACCCTTGAAGGTTACAAGCAAAGGCTTCTTCGGCGGCGAAATTTATCATATATGTTAAACTATATCATTTTTTTTTCACTATATCATTTTTTTTTTTTTTTCACTCTTGTTGTTTAATTTAGAATTTAAAAGTCACACGATTAGAATGAGGGGCGGTGGTGTTGAGTGGCAGGAGACGATGATAAAGGGAGTGGAAGGTGAGGAGAGAGAGAGAGGTTCTGACGAAACGATGACGCTACATTTGTGCGCATGAATTAGTTTTTAAATTTTTTTTTTTTAAATCATCTTACTGGTAGACTCTAATTTTTTATAAAATACATGACGAAGGGAGAGCAAAGTTGTGTGATTTATGCCATTCGAACGGATAAAAGTAACAATCGTATTATTTATAATATCTGCACGTAAATTGTATAGATAAAAGTTATATAATTCATCGTGCCTGCGTGAGTAAAAGTAGCAGTCTACGTGATTTACAATATTTATATAAATTGAAGTAATTGCAAGTTGTGCGGGTGGAGCGTAAATTAGTTTTTCTTTAATAAAAAATATTGAAACATAAACATCTAATTCAAAATTAATTAATTTTTCTCTCGTTTTAATACAATATTATTTCAATTGATATATAGGTGGATCATTGAGAACTTGTGTAACATAGGTAGGCTGTAAACAGCTTGACTTATTTAACGAGTTCGATAAACGACATTGGTTCAAGTTTGCAACGTCAGTCCCAGTATGACATGTAAACCTGACAACTTATTTTAGGGTATAAATTATTGCGGCTCATTTAATTTCAATCTTCAAACTACAAGTAATAAAACATTAACATAGTGTCCGTATGTAATTTTGGAAAAATCAATATTTTTATACATAATTCGAGAATTTCAGAATTGACATACTGAAAAAAAATTTCATTAGTTATTTAAAGTGGGAAAAAAGGATCTTCGATTTTAGGTGACGCAACAATCACAAAAACGCAAAATAAGATGAACTACAAAAATCACTACGTAAAATCGGACAAAATTTTCTCAAAATCAATTACACCAATGATGTTAGACTAAGAATTTAACTAAAATCAAAAAAATTATTTACTGCAAAAATTTTAACCAAAACGATGTCAAAAATTAAATATATATATATATACGAGTTGGATTGAAACTTAATCCCGTACTCCCCTTCTCACTTCGGCACGTCACCGCCCCCAATAATTAATTATTGGTTAGTTGGGCGGCACCTTTAATTTTTCCAGCGTAAAATTCCATGCACTGTGCTTTTTAACGTTTTGCAAAATTTTAATTCTAAGAAAATCACGAGTACCACCGTTTTATATTAAATTATTAATTGAGGCGATGCAATTATTAAGTTCGATGCATCTGATCGTTCACGAAAGAAACATTCCCAAACATCTACTGGTGGATTAGGTCGGAGTCGGTCATCTTCGTCGAATAAAGCAGTTGAGTAGCATTTCGCGTGGGGGTGACCATCTAACAATTTTTTTTTCTTAAGTTAATGTTACGTTTGGATATCTGTTGTAGTAATGATTCCTCTGTATATATTTAAAAGAACATGTTGACTTTGAGTTTGACGTATTGTTTGATAACGTGAAATGCATGATTTACCGTAAAAAAGAAAATGTAATCAAGAGTGATACACCACTATGATTCACGAGAAAAGTGCAGATACGATTAAAAGTTAATAATGCAAGGTGTCTCTGCATGATTTATAAAAGAAATAAATATATAATTTAAAATAACAAGACGAGAACACGTTTATTAAAAATAACAAGGTAAGATACGTCTAACGTAATTTACTAGAGAATGAATACAGTCAAGAATAACAAAATAAAATATATCTACAAATGAAAGTAGACCGTGTGATCCATAATAATATCCGTTACCGGTAAGTTAAAGTTGTGAAATTCACGGTGTTTACTGAAATAAGTAACAAGCGAGAGTAAGAACTCGGTGATTTATAACATTTACAGATAATATGATTTATGAGATAAAAAAACAAATGACATATTGAAATTAATTCAAGGTGATATTTTTATATCAATCATTAAAAAAAATATTATGAATGCAAGAACGACGTTTATTTCTCAACGGTAATAACTTCACTCTTACTCGAACGTTCTCTCGGAAGCTTCATGCGATAGGCGTGCATGTACGTTTCTGTTGAGATGTGTGTAAATTTGTATTGAAAAAATAAATAAATCCAAGGTTCAAACCGTTCACGGAACATTTTTTTTTTTTCCTGGGGGCAAAAAATGTTGTAAGTGATATTTAAAATTATTAAAAATAGCTGCAAGATAATTTTCATATTTATTAAAATTTAAATATTATCAGAAATAATACAAATCACTGCTGGGATTAATTAAGTTATTATTACGAGATTTCCAACTAAGCAAAACGTGACGGTAGAATGACGACGCACGGGGCCACGTCGCATGGACGTGGCAACGTAGGATGGACTGACAAAGGCACGTGTCATGGCCGTCAGGTTCGGGTTTCAGCCGTTCACGGGTACACAAGCGACGTGACACAACTGCCAGCATTCCCCCTGCCGTACCAAGCAAGCGCTGCCTGGGACGCGGTGGACGGGGCCCCCACGGCCTTCCACGTGGGCACGACATGCTGGCGGCAGTGAATTTACGGACGGAGAAATTATGCTCTGTATCATTCCAATTTTATCAGATATATTTAAAAAGAGAGAGATAAAGTATGCTACTTTTAGATATCCACGTATGCATATATTTTTTGTAAGTTAAATATTTTTACGGATTTTTAATCATGATTTTTTTCAAAAAATTGAAGTTAGGATGAAAGAAATGATAAGAGACCCCCTCACTATTCAAGTATACGATCTCATGTTAGATTTTTAAAAAATAACATGTTATATTTTAAAATTTGTGTTGAAAGAAGTACAACTTTTTTATGCTTACCTTAAAATTAGTTGGAACCAAACCGAATAAGACAATAAAAAATAGCTTATAGACCGAATGTAAACAATAAAATCAAATTTTTTAAAAAAGGATTTTTTCATTCAACAGGATTCAAATCTTAATAACGGTACAAGTACCGTTAACTGAACATTTGCAATTATATTTTTTGATAATGATAATTTTTAGTATTTGAATTATGGTAAAAAAAATTATATACAATTATTCTTGGTTAATTGACTAGCTGTTGTGTTTACATGGGAGCCATATTTCAACATTCCTAAGAGAATAATAATTAGTTGTAAAGATTCAAGATTCAAATATAAGTAAAAATAACATCAAAGATATGAAAAGGTGTCATTTTTTAGTTAAACTCCAGCATTTGACTATCATTTATTTGAGAAGTAGAATGTACACAAAATGTTACATGTAAATACTATATTTTCTCTTACATTTTCTTCATTTTTTCCCTCCCACGTTCCTACACGCTTCCGATCTTCTTCACAAACGGGCAAAATAGTCTCATGCAGGAATCATTAACAACATACGAGATCCGAGATCCGTTTATTTCATTCAAACAGAAAAAAAATCGTAAAAAACAGAGTCCCAGATAAATATAGAGAAGAATCTAATCGGTCAAGAGGACGGGGAAGGAGCGGAAGCGGAGCCGATATCGGACGGTAGCATCGCCGCCCCGGAGCTCATGAGCTCGACCATGGCGCGGTGGGGATTAGAACGGGTCGCCACGCACAGGTCCGGGAGGAAAACGCCTGCGCCAAGAACCAACACGCCCAGATCAATTATTATTATTATTATTACAATGAAGATATATATATGTTACCTAATTAAATGACGAAAAGAAGTAAGATCCAATTTATTTACCTTCACCGGCGGCGAGGTTGAAGTAGAGGTCGACGATGTTGGGGCAGTTCTGGTAGCAACGAGGGGAGCAAAGCTTGGAAGCGAACTGGGACTCCATGAGGGAGTCAGAGGAGATACCGACGGTGTGGCGGTCGACGCCGCAGGCTGCGACGCAGCCGTCGGTCTCCACCCAGTTGGACAACCGGTCCACCACCACCCCTGACGTTCTACATTGGTACTCCACCTCCCCGTTCCCCTTTGGGGAGCTCTCCAGCACGCATCTCTTAGCCGTCGACGATATCGCGAACGAGCACAGGTCCAACGGCAGATCCTCGCACACCACCTCATGTCCTGATCAAGAACAACAACAATAACAAGAAGAAGATGACGATCGACCACAACGTGCATTATTAATTAGCACACACACACACACACACGCACGCACATATATATATATATATATAAGCAAGTACTGTAGACTACAACGAAGAGGAGCATGCAACCGAGCGATGAAGTCGATAGAGTTATATATACGGTACCCGAAGAAGAAGAAGGGAGGAGAAGGCAGAGGGAAGCCAGGAGGAGGAAGGAGGTCCTCATGGAGACCATGGTGGTAAGGTGGATTACTACCGATCAATTAATTATCCCGAAGGTGTACGTACGAGCTCTGCGACTCTGCGTATGCGCGGGTACGCATATATAGATATTGAAGAAGGAAGAAGGGTTACGAACGAGAGGATGCATGGAGGGCAATGCGAGAGTTTGATTTGACGTCGTTGTCGTCTGGCTATTCTAGGGCCTCCATGAAATTTCCACGTCGTCTCGTGTGGAAGGGAATCTTTGTGCTATTCTTACCACGCCGCGTTGACGTACGTAGCGCGTTCATCCACGAGACTTCGTTTACGTGTATTTTCCACGGTCAAATGTTTCGACTCAGGCGTAGGGTCCAATGCTTTGACTGGTGGTTACAGATTTTACATGGATTGGATAATTAAAATAATAGATTTTACGCTAAGTTCAATACAAGGGAAATTTTTTGTACCACTTTTGAATAAGAAAAATTTCAATACTTTTTTATTGCTAATTTATATCTGTAATTCGAATCATTACACTAACGTTTTTAAATTTTTTCTTGTTATTCTTTAATACAATTAATTAGCCGACATCAATCATTAAACGATATCGTGATTATATTTTTAGCGTTAATGATCCCCGACACATTTTTCTTATCGTGTTGAGAAGCAGCGACGCAAGTTCCCGAATATGGTAATACTAATACGCCGAAACAATAATACAAGTAAAATTAACATGTTTATGAAATTTATTTATACAGAAATATTATCAAAACACAACTTTAACTTTAATTATCGAATCACAATTAAAATAAATGTAACAAAGATAGTTTAAAGTACAAAACAAAAGAAAAAGGTAACAACGAATCAAGAGGAATGCAAACGAGAAAAAACTAATTTTCCTCCCTTAACTTTAGCTTCGTTTGACCACCTTTTAGTTGCTTCTACTTTTTAGATACAATTGAAAAGATTATCACAAAAGGAGGCATGTTGATCTTAGACAAATATTACTTTTTTTACAATCTTAATGATAGAAGATAAACGTTTTTATCAAAAATTTAAAAAATATCAAATTCATATTATATGTAAAATCTCTAAAAAATATATTATTTCCATTTAATCAAATAAATCAAAAGAAAGTAAGGATAATAGAGTACCAAGTCAATCGTGAGAGCTTGAAATTAGAGTTACGATGAATATTAAAACATTTAACATGAAAAAACTCCAAAATTCCCGTGGAAGGTCACAATCCACAAATATATTTAGCACGTTCAATGTAAATAAATAATACAAGAGAAGTAGAATTTATTTCCTTGTAAGTCCACGATCCACCCGATTCACTTTGGTGCTTGTCTATCTGCCCGCTTTCTTTCTTCGTGCCATTTGACGTCCTCAACTCGTCGTTTAGTGATTTGCACCTGACAAACATATAAACGGTAAGATGTTCCAACTTGCAAGGATGATGATTAACCGCAGTAAGCGGGCACATCATCGGCAAAAAAATAGCTGCAGTAAGTGGGCTGCAAAGATGAAGGCCGACTTCGCCAAAATAAAAGTCAAAGAAATAAAAGTAACGTGAAGCGTCGTACATAACAACAAATTCTAAATAATTAAATTAACTAAAATTATGCGGTCTCGTATTCTTCGTATTCAAACGCTAATGACGATAGCCTACTGATGGGGAAGCTCGCCCAGGAATTCAAAGAAGACCATTCAACGCCATCCAGATGGAAGCCAAGTTGAAGCTGAGAAAAACAATAGCCTTCCAGAAGGTCCGTATCGCAGATATCTTCCTCTGTTTTCTCGTCAATGTTTGAGGTAGAGACCACAGCTGCACGTTTTACTTTTGTCCGGTGATGCTTCAGAACTATCAAAATGTAGCCTGCTTTTTACTTGATATTTTTTCCAAGTTTACCAGGACTAGATTCAATGCTGAAGTAGAAACATGGTAGGTTCTGTCAATGGAATAATAACCATTCTACTTAAATGGACTGATAAAAATGATTGACGAAATCACTGAATGTTTTCGTGAGGTCATCTCTTGAGGTGCGGTGTCAATGTTGCAGTGGGATTGACGTGAAGATCCTTCTGGAAATACAGAATTATCAGACTGGGAAGAAGATGTTTGTGAACAAATTCTCCTGGACAACAACCGATCCCTGAACTAGAGGTTTGGTCTTGCATTGACTCTCTTCTAACACTTCTCCAACGATATGAGAATCATTTATCTGTGAGGGTTATTTGAAAAATACAAATTAAGGAAAAGTTGTGGTCAAAAGGATTGTGAATATATGCAAGGGAATTCGCTATTTTTATTTGGATATTATCGGCAAATCACCTCTGATTGTTGAGACATCTGATAACTCTGCACAGGATTTTTTTTGAAACTTGGATTGCTATAGCTTCAGACTTTCAAGTTCTCTTTTGCTTCATGATCGACCATTGGTGGTTGTCGCTGAAGAATTGATTGGCTCTGAAACATTATCTGGAAGTATGGAAATCCTGGTCTTACTGGCAGGCAGGCATTGCGTCATATTGCCTAGAGAAGATGCCTCAGGTAAGAAATTTGAAGTTTGAGAACTACAATAAAAAGCTATGATTAAATTCAAAGTCCAGTATGGATGCAAGTTTGTGCCGTATACCTCCCAGACTCCACTGAAAAAACACAAACCAGTCCAACCAGAGATGTTAGAAACCAATACTCAAAAAATGATGATGTAGACATCCAACTTAAATCATTTAGCTATTAGTAAATGTTTGTTTCTAGTCAAAATTTGAAGTTCGAGAACAAAAACAAGAAGCTACGATTAAATTCTAGTCCAATAAGTGTGGCTGAAAGTTTGTGCCTACCTCTACCCAAACCCCACAAAAAAAATCACACGACCAGTCCAACCAGAGCTAAAAGTTGACACTCAAGAAAGTTGATAAGGACATCCAATTTAAACAATTTAGTTATTAGTAAACAAATGTGCCTATACGTAAGTATTGTTTTCCCTCTTTCTAATTCGAAACTCCTACCCTCCTTTTAGGCAGTGCAGACTACTCTTTTTTCCAAATTGGGTAGGTGTGTGGACTTTTAGGTTCATTATATTTAGAATTTTCAGACTTGCACATCACGTAAACATCTAAGTCAAAGAATTGCTTCAACCTCTTCCAAAACTTTTAATTCAATATACAGGGATAATATCAAAAGAATGATAAATGTTCTGGTGATTTATTTTTGACGACTTGCGTGCTCTGTAGAAATAATGAATATGTATTAAGGGCATGTGAACTTTGAACAAAATTAAAACTATGCATCATACTCTTGATTGACATAAACATAAAATAGAACACCTGTCTAACTATTGTCGGGATCTCATACTTATGCATTTGCATTAGAAATAAAGGAAGTAAGCAAATTTGTTTATTTTACAAGATGATAGGTGTAGGCTAAGGAAAGATTTGTATACCGCAAAAATAATAGAAAGTTAAAATAAAATCTAAAATATTTGTGTACGACGAAAAGTAAAAAAAATTTTAATAGACTTTCTACTTTAACTTTTCTGATAATTTTTTTTTCATATCTTATTTCTAATCTTGAGAAATGTCAAAAAATCAAAAAGCGACAATTTATTCTCATTACATGTTTGAGCAAAAATTTTCTTATGAATCTTTTATCTTAAAAATTATATTTTATCATCATAAATCATAAAAATCATAGTTTTTCATCATAAATCATAACAATCATATTTTATCATAAAAATCATATTTCATCATCTTTTATTGTAAAAATCATATTTTATCTATAAACTTATCACGAGTATTGAACAATTGTATTTTATTACTTTTTATTATTTTCTGTTATATTCTTTATTGTACACAAATATTCATATTTCTGTTAACTTTTTATTATAACTTTTTTTTTAATCACTTTCTATAACTTTTAGAATCTTTCTTTCCGTTTCTTTTTATTACCTTTTAGATACATAAACTTTAAATGATTTCTAATGTTAGAAACTAAAAGGTGAGAATATTCATCTTCACAATAGTACTTGAACCTAAAGTAATGTTTTAGTTTGACAATTGGACTGAGCTATTATAAGGTAAAAATGTAACCTCTAAGCCCTTGGTGCAAAGCTCGTATGTAATTTTAGCCGATGATAAGTCCACAATACTATAAGAAGTATTTTAATATTATCTTTGTAATTTAAATAATCAAGTGAAATTCTCTACCAACCTTGCATAATTGCATTTTGTTTATATAGTATTTATTGTAAATATGATTTTTTTTTCAATCAAGGAAAAGAATTCATGATTTGGTGTCGTGAATTGGATTTTAAAAATTCATGTATCACACTTTTAATGAAAACTCTTTTGACTCCTGAATCGATGCCCACATAAAACCTAACAATTCAAAAACATTTTGAAATCCAATCTCAACAAGCCAGTCAAACCCTTAAATTTATGACCAGTGATATTTTATGTTTATTACTAAGAAAAAGGTAGTTAACAGACTGAATTTTAATGTTTCACATGCTATATATGTGAAATTTTTCATTATCTGTTGATAAAATTGTAACGTGTATGATTAAAAATTCCGTAATTTCTCTGCATTTCTAGGATTACTATGATTTTAAATTAATTAAATAAGGATATAATTATGATGTCAAAAGGATGTAAGAAAAACCGGACAGAACTCATGATTTGCATCAAACCTAATCTAGTGATATCTACAGATTGAAGTTTTACCGGTCACGGTGAGAAACGTCACGAAAAGTAATTTTCCATAAGATTAAAAAAAAACGAAGTTCCTCTGTTCACCTGGAGTGACACTGTCAGAGGATTCGGAGGAAAGACGCCCACAGCCATTGCTGCGGGAGGAAGAAGAGGCTGATCGAGTGTCAGGAGATGCGCAGACGGAGTAGGTAGTGGCTGTGACGGAATTGGTGGCGATGGACTCACAGAAGAGGAACGGTACGACCTGACGGAGTCCTGGATCCCCCGAATCAGATCCTCGACCTTCTTTTTCTGCATCGAAAATTTCTTCTCATTCAGCGCGATAAACTTGTCCGATCCGTCCCTCAATCTCAAGAGACCCTTCGGCACCTGCGAAAGCCATAAGATCAGATCATCCTGATCCGAGAAGTCGAAGAAGACGGACAGAAGGGGTAGGCAGCGGCACCAACCCCTTGGCCTTCGGTCTTTGTCACGTTCCCGATCGGAACATACACGAAAACGACGGCGGCGGTGGTCCGGCCGACCACTCGGTCTTGGAGCGGGGGCTAGCGCTGCTCCTTCCCATCTCGGCCGAGAAGAAAGAAGAGGAGGGTGAAGGTGAGGCATTTCTAGCTGTCTGAGGATTTGGCGGGATGAGCACTTCGAATTTGTGTTTCCCTCCACCGCACAGGCACACATGAATATATATATAAGAAAGGGAAAAAAATGTCTTTTTCATGGTGATAATTTTTATGTAAATCAACCGTAACAATACGAATCGGTAATTTTTATCTACGACGGAAATTTTATTTTATTTTTTTCATGTTGACGACGATCTTACGAAGAGAATAAGAGAAAGTGACCGATTCGTCAAAGTACCCGTTCACGAGTGACGGTAAATTTTATGTTAATAATTAAGTTACCATAGTTGATTAAAAAAACATTAGTGTTTGTGTTATCAAATAAAGGAAATCAAAATATACCTTTCTTCTCCTATTTTGTTCTAAGATTGTTTATCATTATATATTCGTTATATATGATAATACATTATTTATCCTTACTTTTTTAACAATTCTCTTGATACCTCTCTTATATCTGACAATTATTTTTAACGTCTTCCCTGTCACTTAACGTGATGTCTGAACATTAGGTCTGCAATTCATGTAAAAAAAAAAAAATGTAATCTCCATTTTATCTTTACTTTTTACCAAATCCACCGAAACTTTTATGTTGTCATGTGCTTCTCACGTGACCAAGTGTAAATGACTAAAATTTATTTTTATTATTATTTTGCACCAGCTTCCCTTTGATGTTTCGTCTACTCCATTGGTGTAACTAAAATGATTAATATCCTTTTTTTTTTAATAACCACTAGAACTAAAATTAACGCCTACTTCCCCCCCTCCATCTCCTTAAATTATGTTACGACAAATATTACGTAATACATAAATAGTACATTCTCTATAAACCCGTTTTTTGGAAACATACATAAATAGTACATGACAGTAATATGTCTGCGACATGAACATAAGTTCTCCATTAATATGTCTCTATAGACATAAACATGCATTCTTTGAATAGCAATATGTTTTCATAAATAGTACATTTTCCATTTTTTGAAAACATACAGAAAGGTTGAGAAATGAAAGACATTAAATTGCCGATTCCAACCAGCAAGCTCTATGAAAGAAATCTAACGCCACGAGGGAGGATTTAGATACATGGACTCATGAGCTAAAGGAAAGAAATATGTGGGATGCTGCTACTCCATTTGTTCTTACTGCTATTTCCTTTGTATGACTAATATCAAAGGGAAATCGCTATCCTTCTATATGGTCGTCTTTGTAGGTGACTTTGGTAGATCATTCAAAGTTAGGAGGTAACTTATCATTTCCCACAAACAGTGTTGGATTTGACCTCTTTGTCGATGCTCTCTTTGGATTTCTTGACCTCCCAAGTTCCTTTTTTGATAGTTCTTACTTTGGAAAACATGAAAAAAATATAATTAACAAGTGAAACAAGAACCATACTACCGAATTGAATGTCTAATATCATGAATATGAACTAAAATGTTGAATTAAAATGTTAATATACACGTGAAAATTAAATTAAAATACTGAATTAAATATGCTGTTAAGGTACACATGCTGAATTAAATATGCTATTAAGGTACACATGCTGAATTAAACTCTATATCTAATCATGTATATTGACATAAGATATTTTCAAACTAAATCCAACCATAAAGTTTAAAAGATTGAACCAAACCATCAAAAATAGTTTCACTAGATTCAACTAACCAGCTTGACTAACTTAGATGATACCCAACACTACTCTTTTTGTCCTTCTTTAGTCCACCTAGAGGATCCTATTGTATGATATTTTTGGCTAGAATATAGAGAGCCACATTAAATATTATGTCTAATATCATTAATATAAACTAAAATGTTGAATTAAACTGCTAAGATACATATGAGAATTAAACTAAAATGTTAAGATATACATAAAAATTAGAATATCACCTAGGAATTCTATCAGCATCCTTTAGGGACATGGGACATGCTTTTACCTTATGGCCCAAACCACCACATCTTTTGCATTTGTTGTGTCTTTTGATCCTATTGTTAGTTCATTCTATATCAATTCTCTTTCTCCTATTCTTCTTAGGTCTTCTTAGCTAGGCTTTAATGATTAGAGGCTTGAAAGTGACCCTTAGTCTTCTCCAAGCACTTCTATCTGGCATCAAATTGATGGATGACTTGTAGGCCAACTTATATGTCTCAACAGTATAATAATGTGAGACATAAGACTTCCATTTGGCTCCCCTTAGAGTGGCTATGAATGCAACAGCATGTGTATAAGGAAAGTTTGATACTTGTCACTACTTACAACTGCATGTCATGGCTTAGAGGTCGACAACGCATCTGACATTAGCACCTGATATCTTAGTAATGGGATTGCTTGCTCTAATTACTGAATATGAACCCAAGCCTCTAGAAATAGCTAAGATGTATGACCTTGCATGAGGAACCAAATTGTCAGTCCATTTGGTTATACTTTTTTCTACTGAATGAATATACATATTTTTCAGCATTTTTTATCTAATGTCATCAACTAAACATATAATTGGTTTCAATCTAGCTTCAACAATATAGACATTGAATGCCTCTTAGATATTGTTGGTAATGTAGTAGCATTTAATAGAAAATTCAAACATGGATCTACTCCACAGCTTGACTCTATTTTCAATATTTTGCAAGCATTGATATGCACTAGGGTTTATTGTTCTTAAGTTATTTACATACCTTTGCAACTGGTCTTAATCACAAATCCTACCTACACTCCATATTAAAGTCTCAAGGTTGTCACCCCTATGTTTCTTCTTGAAATTCTTCTGTAAGTGTCTCAAATAGGTTCTATGTTCTACAAATGGTCGTTGGACAGCCAACATTTTGCATCTATCTGACATAAATGTCATCTCCTCCACCTGTCCAAGAGCTACTTTAAAACAACTTAAAAACCACTTCCAAGTTTTAAATGATTCGATCTATACAACTGCAAATTAAATGCAGCTAAAAAATGTCATAATTCTCATTTATTGCTATAGCAGAAAGGTCATTACCCTTGTATTTGGTATTTAGATGACAATCATCAAGATCAAGTAATGATTTATAACCATTGATGAACCCACCTCTATAAGTCTCTAAGCAAACAAACAACTTACTAAATAACCGATCCCTTTCCAACTTATACAAGACAATGCTACCAGGATTTCTTGCATTTAGTTCCTCAACTAAGTCAAACACTAAATTAAACAACTCTCCCCAATTTCTATATATTTCTATAAAAACAATCTCCTTTCCTTTCCAAACTCTATGATAGGGTAATTCTAAATGATAAGTTTCCTTAATTCTATCTTGAAGTTACTTATACTTTTAAACCAGTATTTACCTTAAGTCAAAGTTTCACCTTACTTGCAACTCAAAATTTGGAGGTCATTTCATTGTCTTTCTTATTAACTGAACTACATGTGTAAGGTTCTTTGATGGTTTTCATTTGAAAATCACACTAATCAAGAAGCATAAACTCTCCACATACAACTCATATCTACACACTTTGTTATGACTTTTGTAGACTTTGATCTAATGTATGTTCTACTGCTTTCATTATTTGTCATATTGTCTCAATGGAAGTCTAAATGTGTCGATGTCATTAAACTTTGTTCCCTTAGCAATGGATGGCCTGTCCATGTCCACTGTATGTTGCTAGACATGAGAATCTTCATCTTCATCTTCTATGTTAGACTGTAAAGTAGATACTTCATTGTACTTGTCCTCTAAGTTTAACTGTACATCAACCTCATCATCCCCCTATGGTAAATTTAGGCAACTCTTCATAGTGCACATCATGATTCTACTTCTCTATTTCCTTTGTTTTCTTTACTATTTTGAGAATCATCATATACCTTAACTTCTTCTCCATCCTCCTCAGCATCTTCTTCATGCTCATCTATCCTAACTTCTTCATCATCTAGATTAACTACCTTAAGGATTTTCACCATTTGAAGTGGATACCTAATGTCCTCTATTATAGCATAAATGTCCAACACTCTCTTAGGATTGGACAAGGAAAATATGTCTAATATGTCCAAATTAGTAACTATAGTCTTATGGTCATCAGAACCAGACACTGTATACCACACAGATAATGATTGTGTCAGCTTCCAATGTAATGTGTTGGACACTTCCTAACATACAAGTGTCTTGTTTGCATAATCACTATTAATTATAAAATCCTCCCTAGATTTCTTGAAGAACTTAGGTATTATGCACTCCTTTCTGTTGAGGTTTCATTTTCCTTCATGGAATATTCTCAGAGTAAACTCTTCAAGAGATCTATATGAGCATAATCCATACAGTTGCATAGAGTTAATGATCAAATTAATCAAAAACTCTAATTATTAAACTCTAACCTTAACATTGAATTGAACATTCAAAACCCTAATTTACAAGAACTCTAACATGTATAAAAGGGTTTAGGTCAGACTTACCTGGCATACAAGTCTCTTGCATTGAAATCCATTGTGTGAAAACCACGAGCCCCTGTGAAAGATCAATCACAAAAGATTAGTCGCCTCAACTTGATACAAGGTTGGATGAAACAATAGAGGGCTATTGAGTCGCAAAGAGCTAGACGAAGCAGTTGGAAACGTCATGCAAAATCAGTTGCCTTAGTCATGAGTGAAGTCCAAAGGAGCACTTTGCGTAAGATAGGCAGAAGAGAAAAACACCGAAAAAGCACTTTACATAATTTAGGGGAAAAATGATGAATAAGTGAAAAGTGGGGGAAATTATGTTTAAGTAGGTGAAAAGTAAAGACAAAATGGAGATTTCACTTCTTCATTTTTTTACATTAACTACGAACCTAATGGACAAATATCATGGCAAGTGACTACAATAGCATTAAGGGCAATTGTCAAATATAAGAGGGATATAGAGAGAATTGTCAAAAAAGTAAAAACAAATAGTGTATTGACAGATATAAAATAGGTATAAGGATAAAAACCCTTTAAAATAAAAATCTTAAAAAATTTCATACAATAGCCTAAAATCTCTTAATTTTCATTACCTTAAAATTGATGTAGAATCACAATTTTATAGAGTTCCAAACTCCTAAAATCAATCTCAAACACTATCTCATGGCATGCTTGGAAAGGGCAGAATTTACCTCCTTTTATATACGTCAAACAAATATTTATAATTTTTTTAATAAATATATTATTCTTCAAAATTCTTATTTAAATAAGTAAAATTTTTTACTTCTCCTGATTTTCACCTTAGAATTCCCTAAAGTAAAAACCACTTAATTTGCTCAACACACCTCAAGGACTGTAAGATCATTTACACTATTCTATACCATAAATGATCACTAAGAAGTGTATGATCAATTACACCATACCACACTTAGTGGTGTAAGATCTACATTAGGCTGATAACACTATGAAAAATGATTAAAAACAAATCCCAAAAAGAATACTTCCGGGATTGATGGCCTAGTTACTCAAGTTTTTAAAAATTTTATTCAAACAAGACCTTATATAATTGGGAAACCATGAACCGATACTTGAAAATTTTGGCATCCTTTAAAGTAAAAAATTCCATGGTATTCATAATATTTCCCATAACGAAGTAAATAAATTTTTAGTAATTAGTAGGAATTAAAATTAAAAGAAACATTTTATAAATATGACATTCGCCCAACTTTATTTTATGATTCAAAATGTAAAAAAAATTAGTATTACAAAGATGTGAATGTTTAAATGAATAAATGGTAATACTTTAAGATATAAACTTAAAAACAATTTTATTAAGAATAAAGTAAAAGACACGTCAAAAATAAGATAAGAAAAATTGACTTAAATGATTTAATTATTATATCCTTAAAAAGTCAAAAGATGAACCAACTAAAAGAGAAGAGTTAATTAATAGAAGAAACTAAAAAAAAATAGAAAAAATCTAAATCTAATTAGTTAGAAATTATGAAAAAAGATTTAAACTTATGTAACTTAACTAAAGATTTGATAAAAAAAATATGAGAAAAGAATTAATATGACTAACTTCACATGGTAAGATTATAATTGTTTGTAGAAGCGTTTATTTGTTTAGATTCAAATCTTATCACCCATATATTAGAATCAATAGTCAAGATCGAATGATGCTGACACCCAACAAAATTTTAAGATATTTAAGACTGTCATATACTTTGCAGGACAAAATTTAATTCAACAGTCAGTCATAGGGAATGATATAATTAATATATGCAGAGATATGAGAATAATGAGAATATTTAATTTCCAGCTATATACAAACTTTATGCGAATAAGGCATGTGAAAGTGTGAAGTTCAACCTCATTCGTGATTTATGCCATCAAGCCACTCTACAATGGTCCTGGCAAGTGTCCTTGTCTCGTTCAGTGATAGAGATTTCAGAGCTTGGGCAAAGGCATCTGCTGGAGTGTAAAGACTACCAACTCCCCATCTTACGTCCTGCACAGGAGAAAGACCGAGGAGGTGAACGAGGAGAATTCCAATTCAAATACCACCATGATACCTTCAAGAAACCATTGCACGAATAAAAATAATAATAGGATGTTGCAGCATATTTGTTAAATCTGCAATCTCATCTTTGACATAAAATCAGAATGGATTTGTGCCGTCACCAAGATAGACATCTGGTATTTTCTGAGTTAGTGTGGCTCAAGCTCGCAACTGAGGGTTACTTTTACCATATGTGGTGTTCAGTTAAACTCATCCATCTATAATTTAAGGTCAGGCCTTATCACAACAGGCATGTGCAAGTCAACAACAGGATAACACAATTGAATATCTCTTAATTATGAAAGATGAGATATTGAATTCGAATTTAAGTAAAAATACAACCATTATCAAAAAAACACACATATGCAAAAGCTATTCAAAAACACATGGGAAAACATACTTATTATCAAATTGAAATACAATCTGTAATCGACAGGAGAGAGAAACTAGAGCTTGTACCTGTGCACATGGTGTGATGTGATTCCCAGGCAAGTTTACCTTCTCCAATGACCAACATCTTGATTCCACACGTGGTCTTAGGATGCTTTCAAGAATATCACTTTCGTCAATGGCATCTGTGCTGAATTTGATCTGAAAGTTCAGCATATAATATGGATGACAAGATGGCAACTAATACGATTCATTTTTTGTTCTAACCAGTAAATTGATAATAAAAACACACCAGCAAAGTGTTTTGAATGTTGTATGACTGCTTTACAAAACCACGGTTCTCAGAGGGAGATGGCTTGAACTCAGATACGCCTTGAGTGACCTGACATAATGGATCATAGATGATCATCTTCGAGGTTACATAAAATTAGGCCAAAAATATGATCTAAGCACACCTTACATACCTGGTTCATAACAGATTGGAGCTGACCAACAAATTTGTTCAATGACACAATTGCTTCAGGATCAAAATTCTGTGACAATACTCCAGCTGTGTCCAGGACGTTGTTCAATGCATCTCCTGAAAGTTGACTGAATCATGAATAAAAGAGCCTGATTACAAGCATCTAAGGAAGACAATTCCATCATGGAAATTTTATTGATACCCAATGACCAATGGCAATGACAAGATAAAAATGTAACTTTGGGATAACCTGTTAAGGCAGTATCCAAGCGCAGTCATTCAGACCCAATTACAGGGTTATTAAGAATGAAATAATTGTGAAAAGCATGATTGGGAAACTTCATCTCAACCATGCTCTTTCTTCTAAAAAAAATCATACATTTTTACCTATACAGAAGTACCATCTATACTATTACGAAGTGAAGAAGAGCGAGAAGAAGTTGACAGGATTGACATTTAGTCTTAAAATTTCATTTATAACGATGTTAAGTTAAGAAACAACTACTTAAAATTAAGGGTAAAAAAGGCAACAAGAACATGAGAATGAGAGAGATTAGAAGTAGGGAAAGAATGGGAGAGAGAATAGGAGAAAAAAGAGATCACGAAGAAAATGTGAAAAAAGAAAAATATATGAAATGATGTATTATTTATAATAGAATATTCCATGTACATGTCATTGTTACAAA
The DNA here is from genome assembly GCA_036874045.1 of Cymodocea nodosa. NCBI lineage: Eukaryota > Viridiplantae > Streptophyta > Magnoliopsida > Alismatales > Cymodoceaceae > Cymodocea > Cymodocea nodosa. The sequence goes on from CM072338.1 coordinate 25,098,957, forward strand.
TTTCTTTGAACAAAATGTTACCTTTTAGAGATCCAATTCATACAATAATGAGGAGAATTCATGGCGAATGAATTCTCAATGCCAATAAGAATATACCTGAAACACTTCTGAACATCGAGTAGATGGGAGACACTTCCATGATGGGCATCATTTCTCTAACTAGGGGACCAAACTGCACAGTTAATTTTCTAAAAATTTAGTGTATAGGTGACAAAAAATTAGACCACATTATAAACCTATTTTCCACTTCCATAAATATTTTAAAGATTCATTCTTTTGTACAGATGAGAAGAAAATTTATTTTAAATTTAATTACTTCACTGCATATTCACTTTTCATCATACTAGTCAAGATTAATTATTGCATTTTCTAGTGATTCTTTACTCTGCCTAAAATATTTTATTGTACAAAACATTTTGTCAGTTTAAATTCAAATAGACCTAGCAATGAAGACCTCCAGATTCAATAGTACTGAAATCGCTTAAAATAAAATATCTACTTTCATAAAGTTGACATTCAATGGACAGCATATTCATGCTAAAATTTTAAATTTAGATAAAGTAAGAATTTCCTTATAGATACTTTATGAATGTGTATATAGATGGATATACTTCTTATTCTATCATTTAACATTTATAAACATCTATAAATAAAAAAATTCTAATGTAAATGAGAGATTTGACTTATTTTAAAAAAAGGGTAAACTTTTTACACAAATTTTCCACTAATGTGAGATTTGAAGAGGATTCCATTTTACATTAGATATATGAATGACAAGCTTATTTTCTAACACTTGAATTCATAACCTCTAGTTTAAAATAGACTAATCTTACAATGACTTCAAGATTCACATCCTATTTGGCTTATATTAATAGTTACTAAAAAAAGTTTAATAATAAGAGTACAAAAAAACAAAATTATGGTTCATCACATTTTTTCCTCTTCTTAAACCTGATATTCTATACTTTACAATCATTAGCAATATATTGAATAGGCCATGTTTAGTATTTTTATTTTCATATGAATAGCTATCTTTTATCATGCACCAAAGAAAATAAACCTACCATTTTTATGCTTTTTGTTCGTTAGAACAATTCATGTAACAGATGGATCCATTGGGTTTAGGGTTATTCCAATGACATTAAAAATAGCATAGTAATCAAACACTTTAACAGATATATAGAAAACTACAACAAACCGTCAAATAGTTAACGACAGTGAGAGAGATATAACTCACGTTTATGGAAGAATACCTGTTCAAAGTATGGGACAGCCTCTGACGCTGGTCTGTTATTGAACGATATTATGGCATTGGCCTTCGTCAACAGACAAATCATAATCATTCATCGTCCACTTTGATTAATCAAAGCTCAAGGGAATTTAAAATAATACAGCATGTAACTACTTTTAATCAAACAATGCATGTTGACACGTCCAAAGGATATCATACTCCTAGAGATTCCACTCAACAAAACCATATTATATGAGGTTCTCAAGAATCTCGTCTAAAATTTCTAGCAGCCAGAGATGTAATGATACGGAAAAATATGAACCGAAAGGGTAAAAACAAACCTTTGGTATGTTTTCCGAGAAGTAACTCCCCACAAGCACCTGAAGCAGTGCACCATTGCTGAAACCAAAATCCAACTTTCATCTCTATTCACACTATTGTTTTACCATATGTGAATCTAATTCGATTGAAAATACGAGCTCTCACAGCATTATAAGGAAAATCAATCTACTCACCTGTGTCCTACGGAGTAGATAGGCAGATGAACAAGGTCATCGGCACCCAGACCAGCAAACGGCAATCCGGATGTGAGTAACTCGTCCAGACAACAGTGGAACCTCTCAAACACCTCCCTCGCCACTCGGGAGTGGTCGAACGTCACGTCGTAAGGTACCGACACAACCAAAAACCCTTCTTTCGCCAAAAGCTCTATCAAATAACTGCAACCAAAAACAAAAAATTACGAACCTAAAACCCTTACCCCACCGAAATAGACGATAACGAAGTTTTTTGGTTCACCTGTAGGTGACCTCCGGAATGGCACCAATGAAAGCGCCGCCCAAGAACTTGATGATGGCCTTGGGCTTTTCACCACGGGGAGGTGGAAAGATCAAACAAGAGTTCTGTCTCTTGTAGAATCTACCACCAATCGTGGGGCTCCTCGTCTTGGAGGCGGAGGTGTATGCGAACATGTGAGCCCGCGGGTTCCATGTTCTAGTTCCTCGAGCCGCGGAGGCAGCCGATGTGGGCTGGTGGTTGTTCGATCTGGCGGTTCTGGTCAGCAGCGGAATTGGCTCTGGGAATTTGATGGCTGCCTGTCGCAGTGGCGCGAGGAGCGCCATGACATGTGGGACGGAAGTGGAAGGGGTAAAAGGATAGAGTTCTTGTCGTCTAGTGGGACTGTGGGAGGAGAGAAATTGCTTACCGGCTCCAAAAGTTTGTGGGTATTTACTCTCCTAATCCCTATTTGGAAAGGAATATGTACTGAAAGATGATATCGCTGGACATGAGTAGTCGTTCTGATATTTAAAACTTATTTTAGTTTGTTCCTTAGCCCAGGGGTTTCCGGAATGTAATATTTCTGGTTGTAAATTTTAAAGTTAAAATTTTATTATATAATTAGCTAATTTATTATATACTATATTTTGAATCTAAATAAATTATTTTTTATTATTGTAATATAAAATATTTTTTTAACATTTAATAATTTTTAAGACCTTTTGAGTTGATGAATGATAGCTATTCAGTTTAAATAAAATTACAATAATATTTGGGTGAATCTTACGACTGAAATGAAGAATCATATGGTCTGATGATTTTTGCACAATATATTCTACTGGAACATGCAACATTGAAGCTTGGGGCTAAAACAAGAATTCAATCCTTGGATGAATAGCTAATAATTGGTTAATTTAACTCTCTTTTTTTACAATATAATTATAATAATTTAATGCTGATATATATAGATTGCTCGTACATCTTAGTGTATATGATAAATACCAGCAATTTTCATGTTATATGTGCTTTTCACAGGTGACCTATTTTTGTGGTTTATTTTTTATTATTTTCTTTCTTCCGACAATTGCAAAATTACTAGACTATCAGATATATGATTTGATATAAGCCATGATGATAACTACGTACAATAATGTATATTATATGGTATAATGTTGGGGTGTGACATTAATATATAAATTAACGTATATATTCATGATTATTGCCAATGGCACGTTCTTCCATATTTTTAGATGTTTCTACTGGTAAATAAATTTTGGAGGAGGCTGGAAAAGAAGAAGAAGAGAGATTAATTTATTCTTTAAAGAATATTTTTTATTGTATAAAATTCATCTTCTTAGACAAAGAGGTGCATTTTTTATCATCTCAAATACCTCATTGATAATCTTGTTAGTTATACCATTAATGATTCGTATAGGTAATCTTTTGTTATTTTATAAGTATTTCATGTTAAAAGTGAAGAGAGTTCGCCACCTGGTGAAATCAATTTTTTTCAAAAAATTAAATATTTTGTTATAATATTAATTCTCGTTGTATTAGTTTTGGTGTTTTCTCAGCTAGTTTTACTATTATTACGATTATTATAGTATAAGCACTAATAATATTATAATTATATATCATCTCTTGCTTGCACTCTCTGCCTTAAATACATACACACATGCTTATGGTGACCAGGTGACGAAGAGATCAACACAATTGTTGAGATGCGATGACATTTTCGTCCAAAAAAAACGTAAAAATCTCTGACTTTAATACAAGGATTAAATATAGAAGAGTGCCTTTAAAAATACGTAGAAGATTTAACATGTGGGGGTGGTCTCCAATTTAACACGATTTATGCTCATCCACAGCACCACATTCAAAATCCGAAAATTCATTGCTGAAGCGCTGGTTAATTAATGTGTATGCGAGATTTTTTTGTTACGAATTTGAAATATATGTTAAACCTTAAACTTCAAATCTTAACTCATAAATAATATTTCAAACTTTGTGTGTTCTTTTTTTTTCAAAAAACGCAGCTTAAACCGTCTCATCAACCCACACAACATTAACCATGGTTAGTCACCTCACCCTCATAATCTTCACCCCTCTGTTCATTTCCCGCCTATAAAATCGCCTAAGCACCAGGGGAAGACAACCAGAGCGGAATTGGAACGGCGTCTTCACACACGCCGGCCCTAATTTTGCGAAACCGCTGCTCCTCGTCAAATCTCTCCGTCGTTCTCTTCCCCTGTCGCCACCGCGAAGATGAGAGAGTGCATCTCCGTCCACATTGGTCAGGCCGGTATTCAGGTCGGCAATGCGTGCTGGGAACTTTACTGCCTCGAGCACGGCATCCAGGTAATCCTTTCTACATTGTTCCGATTTCGTCAGATCTGATATCGTTTTCGCAATCCTTCGTTTCACGAGTTGGATCTGGAGATTTGGGGCCTTGATGTGTTAATGTGCTATATTGAATTAGATTTGGTTTAGGCCTTATTGTTGTAGATCCGGAATGTCTTTCTCTTAATTTGGTTGTTTTGGTGTTGGATCTGTCGTCCTACGCGTTGTTATGTTCTGTAGATCACATGTGTTTTTGTATTTGCGCGACAGAATATGCAGATTTAGTAGGTTGATCTAGATATGTATCGTCATACATTGTTATTGATGTATTCATTGGACGTCTCATTTCTCCTGTTCATATATTTGGATGAAAATATACTTCTTTTTTCTTCGATCTGAAACTGATTATTGCTTTATTTATGTTCTCGTGGTTATAATGCGTTTATGCAGCCTGATGGCCAAATGCCAAGTGACAAGACAGTCGGTGGAGGAGATGATGCCTTCAACACCTTTTTCAGTGAAACTGGTGCTGGAAAGCACGTCCCCCGCGCTGTGTTTGTCGATCTTGAACCCACCGTCATTGACGAGGTGAGGACCGGGACCTATCGTCAGCTATTCCACCCTGAGCAACTTATCAGCGGCAAGGAGGACGCCGCCAACAACTTTGCTCGTGGCCACTACACCAGTAATTATCTAAACTAGTTTTCGGAAGATCGTCTCCATGTTTTCATATGGTATTTTAAATATTCGATTCGCCTTATCTCTAAACGGTATCCTGCAGTTGGGAAAGAGATTGTGGATCTCTGTCTCGATCGCATCCGGAAGCTCGCCGATAACTGCACTGGTCTCCAGGGTTTCCTGGTCTTCAATGCTGTTGGTGGAGGCACTGGTTCTGGGCTAGGGTCTCTACTACTGGAGCGTTTGTCTGTTGATTACGGAAAGAAGTCCAAGCTTGGTTTCACTGTCTACCCATCGCCCCAGGTCTCGACTTCCGTTGTTGAGCCCTACAACAGTGTTCTCTCCACCCACTCCCTCCTGGAGCACACTGATGTTGCTGTCCTCCTGGACAACGAAGCAATCTACGACATTTGCAGGCGTTCCCTTGACATTGAGCGTCCAACTTACACTAACCTTAACCGCCTGGTTTCACAGGTTTGTCTTCACATCCTAATATTGAATTACATCTGTTCATATTTTGTGTCTAATTTGTCGTTTGGTTGTTGTTATTGTACAGGTGATCTCGTCTCTGACAGCCTCTCTGAGGTTTGATGGTGCTCTCAACGTTGATGTCACTGAGTTCCAGACGAACCTGGTCCCTTACCCTCGTATCCATTTCATGCTTTCGTCCTACGCTCCTGTCATCTCTGCGGAGAAGGCGTACCACGAGCAGCTTTCCGTGGCTGAGATCACCAACAGCGCTTTTGAGCCGTCCTCCATGATGGCTAAGTGCGATCCACGCCATGGCAAGTACATGGCCTGCTGCCTTATGTACCGTGGTGATGTAGTCCCCAAGGACGTCAATGCTGCTGTTGCCACCATCAAGACGAAGCGCACCATCCAGTTTGTGGACTGGTGCCCCACTGGATTCAAGTGTGGCATCAACTACCAGCCACCAACTGTGGTGCCGGGAGGTGACCTTGCCAAAGTGCAAAGGGCCGTTTGTATGATTTCCAACTCCACCAGTGTTGCGGAGGTGTTCTCGCGCATCGACCACAAGTTCGACCTAATGTACGCCAAGCGAGCGTTCGTACACTGGTACGTTGGTGAGGGTATGGAAGAAGGTGAGTTCTCTGAAGCTCGGGAGGATCTTGCGGCTTTGGAGAAGGATTACGAGGAGGTTGGTGCTGAATCCGCCGAGGGCGAGGATGGCGATGACATCGATGAATATTAAGCATTGAATATTTGTGTTGGTGTTCTCTTTGCTTTGTGTCTTGTTTTGCACTTGTTCTATGCGGTTTAAGGCTTCGTCTGTTCTACTGTCATACGCTATATGGTCCCGTATTCCCTCGTCTTTGATTCGTTTTGTTGTGGCTCTCAATTGTCATTGTCTGAACTTCATAAAGGAAATGATCACTTCCTGATGTTTTATGTTTTCTCTACAATTTCTTACTTGGATTTCTTATCGTTAACTTGAACTGCAAAATGATTTACGGTAAAACGTGCTTGGTGGTGCTGTGAGAAAAAATTTCTTGGATGTACCTAATTTTTGGGAGTCCGAAGCTACTATCGTGGGCGCTTTTAGTAGGTGCTTGCGTGATCTTTACAACGTTGATAGTGTGGATGCGGTAAAAAAATTAGTTGGTTATGCTGCTATGGTTTCGTTGACCTTATCCTCCGACCTTGTGTAGGGTACGAGCTGTGGAATTTTAAAGTGGCAGATCATACCATCAACTCATTACTAAGAGCTTAAATCAAGAAGTTACATGATTGCAAAATTTCTACTTCTACTTCTACTTCTACTTCGTATTTGAATGTCTTCCAAAAGCAAGGCCAACGTCAGTGATAAATGCTTAATGTGATGAGTGAAATTAAGATAAAATATACCTAGAAAAATTCATCCACCCTTGAAGTAAAGTGCTAAAAAAAGTTAAAATCGAACAAGTGCCATTCATCTTTTTGTACTTCGGTTGATCGGTATGGAAAATATTTTAAAAAATAAAACTTGAAGTAACTGCGTAAAACCAAAAAACGTCAGGTCCTTTACCCCCTTGTCAAATAAGAAAACAGAGCAGATCGATCAAATCGAGCAACGGTGGCACCCAATATGAAGTCAATAACAATAGAAAAATAGCTTTCTTCATTATATTCTGTTCATGGACAGAGTCACAGAAGAAAAATAGTCTTTCAATAAAGGAAGACAGACAAGGCAAGATGTAGTCGCAAAAATCTTTTAAGAACATTGATCATGATGGTCAGACAGAGTCACGGAAGAAGACGATAAACTTCGAAACATGGCGATAGTTTCCAAAGATTGTTGGTGAGGACAATGCAGGAAGATGAAGAAAAGGATGATGATGCCAAACGCTTCTACTGATGACAACACGATAGCGACTTCCAGATGGTGGAAGATGCAATCACGATGTGCAATGAAAGGTGTTTACTCGTTCGTCCATCACGACTTTTGCTGGTCTACGATAATTCCTACCGTACGGAAAAAAGATCATTTGGATTACCATATTTGATGCTCTAATGATAATTAGGTTAAAGTTTACCATAATTCAAATTGTGCTTTGACGGTGATTATGTTACAATTCAATTCGAAGTATGTTGCATTTCTATATAAATGAAGTTATTTTTCAGTAAAATTCTGGTTAACCTTCAAATTTCCTCCATCTATTATTTTGTGTAAGATTGAATGAAGCTCTCTCTCTCTCTTTCATTGCATTTGTGTATGATCAGATAAAATCCCTTTCATCTATACGTGCAATCCTTAACATCAACTTACCGAATTAAATGAAAATCTTCTATTCGATGCATATTTATAGTAATTTTATTGGAGAGCGCCTACAATTACATTTTATCATTTTTAAATTTTATTTATTATTATAATTAAAATCTACACACATATACATTTAGCTAATAAATGCTGTAGTCTATTATGTGATAACTTGTTTAGGATTATATTTGATGTTATTATTTCATTTGAAAATTGATAATTAAAATTTAAGAAAAATTAATGAATTTAAAACCTTTAGATCAAGAACCTATATCCATTGAATTTAAAAAATCATCACATATATATATATATATAGATATATAGCTTGCATGTATTTAGTGAGAAAAATAAGAGCAAAATTAAGTTACCCAATTTTTTCATTATAAAAATTGCTCCATTACGCAAGTGGTTAATAAAATAAGAATCTACAACTATACCTACATTAAATATATAGAAATGAGGCAGAGATAAATACAAACGAGTGTCAATCTATTTTTCCCAATATTTTTTTTTAAACATGTTTACATACAATGGTTTTTTTTTTTTAAATAGCGAGGATGAAAAATAAAACCGCGTGGAACAGGTTAAAGTAAAATAAAGCCATCGGAGCAGCTGACCTCTACTCTCTCTCTTCGTTGCACTGTGCTCACTGTGACTCTGGTGCGCTCCAGAAAACACCAGTACCTTTTCCAACTCCTCTCTGTGTTCCTCGGCCCCCTCTTCCGAATTAGGGCACCCAAACCTGATCTCCCGATTCTCCTCCAACCGAGATCCCGCGTCCGAGCTTAGCCAGTCCAGATTCTTGCTCGCATTCTGGCAGGAAATGTTCTTCTTCACGTCTCCGAATCTGAGGTACTTACTCTTCTTCTCCTGTATCTTCTTCTTCCACGGTTCATGGTGCTCCACTGTAGTGTTCGGGATTCCTGCGAAGGACCTGGTGGCTAAGCCTTCCTTCGCGTTCTCCTTCGAGGGGTTCCAGAAAGACTCCGTATTCGACGCCGAGTTCGTGCTGATCGGCAATGCCAAGGTCGAGGGGTCGGCGGTTAGGATGGCGCCGGCCCCGAATGCCAGCTCCGGGGTTCTTCACAGGAGCCCCATCGATTTCGGCCGAAGACCGAGCTTCTCCACCGACTTCTCGTTCTCGGTGTCGAGAGATGGGGGTGGAGACGGCATCGCGTTCTTGATCGCTCCCGATAACGTAGGGGAACGGTCGATAAAGGAACACGTTTTCGGGGTATCCCCTGGCGTGTTGGCGGTGGAGTTCGATACTGCCATGGATTCCGGGTCGCAAGACCCCAATGGTAATCACGTTGGGGTGGACATTGGTAGTTCTGTGTCGGTTTGGACCTTCAATGTGTCCGATCTCAATTTGGTACTGAACAGCGGGGAGAAGTTGCACACCTGGATCGATTTTGACGGAGATTTGAAGGTTTTGGAAGTGCGACTGAACAAATCCGGAGGCTCAAGACCACCCCACCCGTTCATTTCCTACCCCATTGACTTGTCGGGCATGATTTGGCAGGACGCCATGCTTGTGGGTATAGTTTCTTCTAGTGGGAACTCCACCCAAGTAAGCACTTTGCATTCGTGGAGCTTTAGGCTGAAGCACGCCGGTCCTTATCTCATGCATTCTGATCCCTTGGATCCCAGACCGGTGACCGCGCTGCCGAAGAAACCAACCTTACATGTGAAAACAGATCGTCTTCCGATTATCCTCATGGCCTTAGCATTTGGTGCCGCTTGTGGGGCTGCGGTTGCTTTTCTGGTGCTGTTATTGTGGTCGGCGACGGTGGGCCAGGGCCGCCCGGTCTCACCTTCCGAGTACCCTCCGCATCCTGTTGAATTCGGTTATGAAAAGATTGTTGTGGTCGGAGATAAAATCGTGGATGGGTAGAAGATGTAGGCGCTTGAACGTTTGCTATGTTCTTTCAGCTGTATATTTTCTATCCTTGAACTGAATTGTGCTTTCATTTCTCATTGTGTTTTTCTTTCTGCTGTTCCATCATGCCAAACATTTTTAGATATCTTCTTCTGGAAATCCAACTCTGCTCCTGTTCTTGAGAAATGGAATCACACCACGCCTGCCACCTCTGGGGGGCTCACTGGTCTTTTGCTAGCCATCGAGCCACCTTCAACGTATGAAGCACCCACCAAAATGTTTTGACATCAAGAAACACGATTAGGAAGAGTTAAGCTGAACCAGCAGGTTTCTCCATGTGTTACGGATTTATGGTAGTCAAGCTTTTGTGGTCTTATACTTTGAACTGTAGTTCAAATATTAGGCACAACATCCTCTTACCAATTTGAAAAACCCTATGATATTGATTACGATCGTTGACGATTATTGTTGTTGAATTTGTAATACCAACGCCATGGTAGTTTCTTGCCCTTTCCCATCATTTTCATTGGATCTTGTTATTTAGGAAGGAGTTTGGTAGCATGGTAAATGCATTTTAGAAATCCTCATGGACTGTGGAAATGCTTATTCATTAAAAAATGTAGTTTATCGGATAAGTAGTCTGAGAAGAATTACTAAATAAGTTAGTTATAAAATGCTTATTGAATAAGTACTTATTTTGAAACACGATTTATTTAATAAGCGATAAAATGGGTATTTATTGATTTTTTTTACTTTTAAGTATTTATTTCGATTGCATTTAAAGATCTTTATTCAAATGTAGTTTACTTTAAAATAAACAAGTATAAAAATGAATTTTCGAATTCATGCTAGGAAAGCAGTTAAACACTTAGTCATCACAAGGTATAAATGCATGTGAGCCTACCTATTCCCAGACAACAAAAACAAGCGGTGGCCTCGTAAATATCTGAACTTGTTAGCTTATAAGTCAGTATTGGAAACAACAATCTTAGATTCAAATGTCGAAAGAAGTGAGTTGTTCTAATCCAATATTGTATAAATCATATGGTCCGGTGGCGAACATCCAACTCAATAACTTTCTAATCATATTCCAATGGACATTTCAGTTATAGTGGCCTAAGGAGACCGTGCATTCCTTCTTTTAGTTATTTATGCTAGTATAATATACATGTAAATTGTATGATATAAAATTTAAAAGATGAAAAGTATGATATAAGCAATGGAAAATAATTTAGTTCGAGGGAATTTCAATGATAAAACCTAAGATTACCATATTAACTATGTATTTCCTTACCAACAAAATTGTGTAGCTAGTAGCGAATTGTTTTCCTTTATGCATCGGAGAGTCGGATCCGAATCCTTCGAACGTCAAACATTTTTGAAAAATTTCTTTAGTTTTTGCTTAGCAATTTGTCGTAAGCGTGGTTGTCTTAGGAAAATTTTTTGGAAACTATCAAATTTCTTTAGTAATTTTTAACCCCAAGTTTTTGCTTAGCAATTTGTCGTAAGCGTGGTTGTGGTAAATACGGACAGATTGTACCAAAATGTTCTTATATTTTAGATTTTCACAAAAGCCATTTGAATCATTTTTCCAAATATGCAATATCATGCAAGCCACCATCTTTAACTAATGTTTTTCTCCAATATATTTCGTAGATGCATTCACTATTCCGTGCTTTTACCGAATAACATTATTATTTTATATTTGAAAGAGTTGCCCACATATAATTCATTACATTTAATTTGTGCAGCACTTCAATTTTGGACCATTTCATTGCATACAGTTTCCATAATGCGTCACTGACGACTGTTAAATACCCCCATTTATTTCTTGATTTAACGTCCACAAATTTGCCAAGGGTGCACATGGCTCGTTTGAAAAGTAGCGAACGAAAGCAAAACACCCATTATCAACCATACCTAGTCAATAAATACGAATTGCTGAATGATTTAAGATATGAATTGACCGAATAAAACCAATAGAGATGGAGGTTTATATTTCGATTAAAGATTCAAATATATGTACTTGACGATGACAACATAAAAATATTTATGCACCACGGCACAAAAAAGAAAAACATGCATTATGAGCACGAAACTTACAGTTAAAACCGTAATTTTGCTTATTTTGTTCGAGAGGCAAGTTAAAATAGTTAAAGCCTAACAGTCACCCTCTTCGAATTATTTGATATTGTTTCGTATGCGAATCACAAAACAAACCAAAGCCAATAAATATTGTTAACGTTAGATTTAAATAGAAAATGGATGACGATTCCATCCAAGGGGAGAAACTGGAAAGCAAAATACAGTGTTGCCTGCAAAATATTTTGAATTATTAACATTCATGGCAGGTTTAGTCACTAAAAACTTCAATGGCTGTAATGCATGGTTTAGTAATGATGAGAATGCCATGAATGGTGAATGAGAAGAAAGCAAAATACAGTGTTGCCTGCAAAATATTTTGAATTATTAACATTCATAGCAGGTTTAGTCACTAAAAACTTCAATGGCTGTAATGCATGGTTTAGTAATGATGAGAATGCCATGAATGGTGAATGAGAAAACTCTGCACCAATACATATCAGTATAACCGATCAATTAGCATAACAAAGAAGATAAAGATCACGGATTTATCAGGATCTGTCAGCTGTAAGGAACAAATGAAGTCAATACATGCTTCATCGAAATGGCAATCTTGTGTTCTATAATCGAAATCATCTGCATGCCATAATATCTTATATGAAAATAGAGATGATTGGTATGAGATTGTCACGTAAAAAGGGTTACGTGATGCTTCTACATCAACAAAGGTTTGGCTGCAAAAATGCTAGAGAAGTTACACAGATGGGCAAAGAATAACGTATACCAAAAATGATTTGCTGATGGAGATGGAGAAGCAACACAATTTTTGATAATAAAGTTATCGTATCTTCTTGCATATTAAAAGCACCCATATCATATCGAATCTATTTTCATTGAAAGGATGTTGGCAGAAATGTCTCAGTGAGTTCCAATTTAGGCCACAAGCACATGGGCAATATGTTGACCACATATTCGATGATTACGTTATACAGACAGATTAACATATCTATATACGATGACAGGTTTCAAAGGGTACCTCAGAAGCAGCTACAAATTAACAGAGACGGGATTCAAAGCATGCGTAGCTCTATAAAAATCAGAATTCTCAGGTATAACCCCGCTCAAACCTTTCGTGCAATTCCATTGATGGAAGAATCATTCCCACTATTTTTTACCTTTTTCACACGTTGAAGGACTAAAAGGCCCTTAGCATCAAATATGTGATACCAGAATACAGAATTTGTTTGAAGCCTCATTTTCATTTTCCTCATCAAATCTCATGCTCCCTTGATCAGCACACCCACCTCTTCTGCCAACACCAGATCTCCACTCTCAGCTTCACTCATGGATTCAAAAAACAAAAAACAAATAGTTGTGGAGTACACAAAATATGAAGGCCTAAAACCGAAGGAATAAAAAGGAATCAAAGAATCGGTCTCAAAAAACGGTGCACTGAAACCAGTGTTGTTAAAACTCCGAACTATAGCTTCTAGCATGGAAACTTTTTTGAATTATCAACATAAAACATAAGCTCCATAATGTGAAAGCTCTAGTTGTAGAGAACACAAGAGATAAAAGGCCAAATGAGAAAAGAACAAAAAGGCATCTCAGTTATAATCCCCATGATTGTCTTCACTGGTATTCAAAGTGCAAGGATAACAAATGAAGGTTCATCATAGATGCCAGTAAAAGACAATTACAGATAAAATTAAGTGAATTTTAACTTCGCTGATTATATCAAGGTTGAATATCAAAATGTATAACTAAAACTTAGTCTCACAGAAAGTAATTTTAAGCTGGTTAAGCATTAGTCTGCACATTTGATCCCTATACAAGCAAGATTGTTTCATTATTATAGAAAGTACAAGGATAACAAAAATCAAAGATGCAAAAGGAAAGAACATAGATTTCGTCCCAGAAAAAATGATCCGAAAGGGCCAACAATTGCATTGGTGTTCATTGACGTCTGCCTCTAAGTCCTTTAATAGTTCCATGTATTCAGTTACATATTAGCCGAATACAAGTACTTACCATGGATGGTATCTAAAACCACGAACATGTAAGAAAAATAGAAAATCGATTCTTGGTAAAAAAAAATCCAAATTCATGCAGCTAATGCAGAAAATAATTTTAGCAGCACATACTAAACCTTACAGAACCAATATCAAATACCAAGCAGCAACAAGCGAACATCTCTGGATAGACCTAGAGAAGTGGCATCAGATACGGGAAGGAAAGGGAATCGATGCCACCGGAGAGGCAAGAAGACGGCGAAGGAGGAGAAAACAACTGATCCACACGACACAGAAAATGAAACCGGAACCGCAAATCCCAACGGGGCGGCGGCGGCGGCAGAGGAGGAAGAGGAGGAGAGAGCGCGAAACCTGAGCCGAGAGAAGCACATTGGAAGAGTATTTATAGTCGGAGAACGGAGAGATAAAGATCCGTTTCGACCGAATCGACGGATACGGGTTTCCACCCCGTAGGATTGCATGTTACTCGGATCCTTGGATCCGAAAAGATGCCAGGCGCATGAATCCGGTAGGATAACACGCCCTTGTTACTAAGTTCGTCTAACGAATACCACGTAAAAAAATAGATTAATTTGCAACCTAAACTGTATTCATTGATTTAGTCTATGCATATGTGTCAATCCAAATTCAAATCTCATTTAATCTATTCATAAAATTAGATAAGTTAAATGAGCAACCTAAACCATCTCAAATGGTTGATCTTAATTGATTTGTTTAACCTGTTTAATTTATGATATACTGTAAACGATCATATAATTAAATATAGGTGAATAAATACATATATATGTGCAGTATTATATGATATTAAAGTTAGCATGCATAATAACAAAAAATGCCAAAGTTACCCTTAGCTGTCTTTCTTAATGGTATGGAATGTGACATGAATGATGCGAAATTCAATCAATATGATGCCAAATATTATTCAATGATGTCAGATTAATTAACGTTAATCATCCAAATAATCATAAAACGAGTACTAAATAATCAACAATTTCCTACACCTCCATGATGGTAACCCTCAAATTCAAGATGTACCTTAAGGTTACATTTGACTGATCGTAATATGATTATAATTAATTTTCTATTTTTGATAATTGAACATAAACTAATTAAGATCGTATAAATAATTAATTTCATCACTTTAAACTCATGTTTAGTTTTTGAATGATGTCACGAAGAATGCAACTTCTTATGGTCAGCTTTCAATCCATATCATAATAAAAATTTAAATACTTCAATATAATCAAAGAATGTAATTCAATTACATTACATGTCGATTACAGTTAATCAAACATATCCTAAGAACTTACTTATTTAGTCATAATCTCAGCGTAATATAATCAAATTACATTACATATTTAAATTATAATGTTTGGTAATCAAATCAATTAATTTTACTAGTTAAGATCATACTTCGTCAATTAATGGATATCTTTAAAAAAAGTTCTTATGATAAAATTTCAAAATTCATAATAACGATAACAAGCGAATGTTGTAATCGTTCAATTTATTTACATTATATTATGTATTGATCATAGGAAACCTAGTATAATCCTTATGACAAAACAGTCGTCCACATAAGATTCAGTATAATCCCTACGACAAAACAAACCCAACCATGACTCTAGTTCTGCGTTATCAAAACTTTAGTTCACCAACTGTTATCACTTGTTATAGCCTACCGTAAAATCAGAAAATTAATTAGTGATAAATATGCTAATAATATTTTTTATAACTAGAAATTTAAAAACGTAAAATAATATCATTATAAAAAAATGCATCGCTGTTGTGATGTGACGTGAGGGTCGAATGTGGATTTTTTATTTAAAATACGAGGGCTGGAATTTTCGCATGCGTATATTGTTCACGTACTTTTCCCCTAAAAAAAGTTCACCCCTTTTTTGCGTCGTGCGTTGTTGACCACTTCTCCATCGACAGCAAAGCAAAGCCGAGTCCTTGAAGGAACTTTCGACGTTCACACGATGGTCAAGGGATCGATACCGGATTGAGCAAGAAAAGAAGAGATGTCGATGCGTGTGATATTGCAAATAGCGTTCGGTAATGTCGTACTCACCGGCGCAATGATCGTAAAAAGATATATTGTTAGTAATTTTATTTTAATGATAAATATTTTATTAATTTTTTTAAATAATATTTTTAAATTATAATAGTCACGTAATTAAATATTTAATAAGTTATCAAAAAAATTTATTTAAAATTTCAGATAGTTAACTTTCGGATAATTAAATTTTTAGATAATTAAAGTTTTAGACAGTTAAGTTTTCGGATAGTTAACGTTTTCATTTAATCAAAGAATTATGTTAAAAACTCATATAATTAAGTTATCTGCACATGTGTTTTTAATATTTTAAATTATCACATATTTTTGTGTGCATTCGGTAATGAAAATCGAAGAGTTAAATAAATGTTCAAGTTTTTATATGTATAAATAGATAATTGTTTGAGTTTTATAAAATGACTAACAAACAGATAAATTTTCTTTATTCAATTAAAAACTTGAAGAGTTATAGATAATTGTTTTAGTTTTTACAATACTTAAATGATAAGTGTTCGACTAAAGTGTTGACTTAAAATATATTCTACAAATCTTCAAGAAAATAAAGTTTTAGTGAATCTACGAGTAGAAATCATGGAAATTTCAAAATGATAGTAGAGAAATTGGAAATTTCAAAATGATAGTGTACATAGTGAAAATTCAAAAAGACAATGGAAATCGTGGATAATTTGAATTTAAAATTAATACGTGTATTATGGATTAAGTGGATGAACACGTTGAACGTGAAATTAAAGTTTGATTACTAATAAAGAGTACAAGCTGCATTATGATTATCTTGATTTCAATTCTTAATCAATATCAATTCTAAATATTCAATCCCAAATCTCAAATATCAAATTTGAATATTCAATTGCATATCAAATTTAGAAAAATTATCCAACATCAAAATAAGTTTGGAATTCCAATTAATTTTAGAAAAAAGAGTTACAAACACAAGAAGTTTGGAAATTTGACAATTAGAAAATAAGAGATACAAAAATTGAGCAAAAAGAAGGAAATGAACTATGTGCATAAATATCAGGTTTTATACACTTTGAAATCAACTTTTAATAAAAACTTCATTTTCTATTTGAATTATATATTGAACATTACTATCAAAATCGACAAGAAATGAATTGAGCTGAAAATATAATGTAAATTCTTTATTTAAAGTTTATAAATAATAGAATTTTATTTATGATTGTTTTGTGTTTTTGTTTTATCTATTGTTAATTCTAATTACTAAAAATACAATTCACCTCTACTTATCGTAATACAACGATGCTACATATATTAAATTTTTGAAATATTTAATATATTAAAATCAATATAGATAAATTTTGCAAACATTTTTATATATTATTTATAGAAATAATGTGTTATTTTTTTAATTATATTTTATTAGTCCAAGTGTTTAAATTAAATTACCCAAGTACAACTCGATTCCATCAGACGATAGGGTTGAAAAACATCATCCGAAATCATGTTGGATTTTTTTTTAATGAAGTTATCGTAAAAAACTCTTATATGAAAAACTTGCATGGTAATACAAATAATATTTATTTAAAAAGAATTAGCAGTTTAAATATAACAACTATTGAGAAAATAAAATATGAAAAAGTTACAGATGATATCTCCATTGCGGAAGCAGATCGAGACGGACCAGACGTTGACCCCCGTGTTCAAAAAGAGGAACCACTTATCCAGTTTTTGGTTCATTTATGTAAATTAAATTTTAGCATGACAAGCAAAAAAATTAGAAAACAGTGCAATATAGTTAGAAGTAACGAAATTAAAGGAAAAAAAAAAACCTATAAACCGAACCGATTATCCTCGGATATGAGAAAATGATATACGACGACAATCCATTAAAAGATGATATATTCGATTTAATTTTGAAAACTATCGGTATCATAAGAATATATTAATCCCAAATCTATCGTTAATAGATGAACGCATTTTATCTTTTTTTGTTAGCGATGCATTTTTGCCTAGATTTTAATCTAAGGCCTATTTTTCTCAACCACCTACCGTCGTTGGTGCGAACACGTTAACTTCACCGCAACCTTCTTTTTTCCCCCCCTTGATTATAAGGATTTTTTAAAAATGAAATATATTCTTCGTTAGCGTTCAAATTTACTCACGAAATATTCTCCCCGATTAAAAAAACTACGGGGAGCTTTAACCACCAGCCAGTAGGCAGTCTTTCTTCACAACTTGCTTGAAGTCAAAAGGAAAATTTCTTTCTTCACAACATGAAACAAGTGATGTGAAATACAACGACGGAGAAGAATATAACTTTAAGAAACAGAACAACAATGAAACTTTGAAGGCAAATCATGCACGTTGTGTGGCAATAATCACTCGTACGAGTCAAAAAGTGCGGACTCGATCGACAGCGGCAGACAGAATAAATGCAAAGCGATGCGAGGAGTTTTTCG
Source organism: Cymodocea nodosa (assembly GCA_036874045.1). Classification (NCBI taxonomy): domain Eukaryota; kingdom Viridiplantae; phylum Streptophyta; class Magnoliopsida; order Alismatales; family Cymodoceaceae; genus Cymodocea; species Cymodocea nodosa. Next base: position 25,117,232 of record CM072338.1, read on the forward strand.
TTTGCATTTTAGTCCCATTAGATTGCCTTATCTCCCCGTTCGTCCTCCGTCTTCACCCGTTCAAACTGCAAACGCTTGAGAATATAATATTCATACGTTTTTGTCTCAAACCGTACGTGTGCCTTGCAACATAAGTGGAGAAATGTGAAAAGCATGAATTTAAAAACGAAACTTAGATTAATATATAATAATTTTTTATATTTATTATCGTTTATTTTTAAGATGAATTATTTTATGGTAAAATATCTGCAGTCAACGAATGTAAAATAATAATAATAATTAATATATGATGAAATTTTTTTACTTGTTATTAAAATGATTTTAAGATGAAATATGAAGGAGAAGGGAATTCGTGATTTGATTTCGTGATAACGACTGTCGAAAATCGAAACCTCAGGGTTGCTCATCTGGTATTGGTAGTTGAATACGGCAGACGCCGACGCAGCGATTAATGTTTTTTATGACGACATTTTGTTAAATCATATCGAGGCAAGACGAATTCCGGAATACGTGGAGAAGTTATATGCAAAACGCCCACCACGACAAACTCCTTACTCTTGTCAAAATCAAACGGACCAGAGCACGGCAAAGACGCAACGACCATTCCATCGGCGCACCAGAATTCTCCTCTTCCCTCGTGTTTCCCTCTCTCTCTCTCTCTCTAGCGCACTTCCAGGAGAGGCGGAGACAGAGAAGCGGATCGGATTCGCGTTGGGACGGAAGATTTCATCTCTTCTCCATAATAATTATTGTTATTATTTTGTCGTGGTGTTCTGAATTCCACCTACCGCCCTGTGCCTACCTATTTCTCTCTCTGTTTCGAATTACGGGTTTTTTGAAGGTAGAAATTTGCAATTGTGGATTCGGAAAAGGGCGATGTCAAATGCCAAAAAGAGGCCTTGTTCTGTTCATCGTCGATCCCTATATATAGGCGATGGCCGCCACCGCAGCAAGAAGGGATCCTTGTGGAAGGAGAAGTGAGAGAAAGAACTTCTTCTTCTTATTCTGCTTCTTCATCTAGTGTGGGGGACGGTGCACGGTTTCCATTGTTGTTGGAGAGTGGGGGAGGAGGAGGCATGGCGATCGGCGATGAGGAGAAGGCTGAGCTGGGAATAGAAGTGTCGGACGCCACCGCTCACCAGATTAGCCACGGTAATTTTGCTTGTTCGTGGCATGCCTGCTGTTGTCGCGATATCGTGTGCGTTTGTTCCTGTGCTATTGCTTGCAAAATGGAGATCGCGATATTGTTTTTTTTTTTTTAAAATGCCTTTTCATTGTGAGTTTGCGATGCATATCACGTGAGCAAGATGAACACAATGTGAGTTTTCCATATCAGAGTCGAGATTCATGTCGCGTTTACTCGGACTAAGGTCAGTTATCTAAAAGTGCGAAGATCTTGATAAAATTACCAATAAAAAGCGTGAACAAGTGTTGCTTGCTCACGACACCACGAAACTGTGTTATAAACACTCTTGTATAGTTCTCATTTATATTTTTCCTTTGCTTTCGTTTCTGTGTTGTTTTCTAACCATCTTGTTTGGGAGTTGTGTAGATCCTTGGTATCAGGTTGGGTTTGTTCTCACAACTGGAATAAACAGTGCATATGTTTTGGGATATTCTGGATCAATTATGGTTCCTTTGGGATGGTATGGTGGTGTGATTGGCTTGATCATGGCTGCAGCGATCTCTCTCTATGCAAACTCACTGCTCGCTCATCTTCATGAAATTGGGGGTAAAAGGCATATTCGATACAGAGATCTTGCTGGGCATATATACGGTAACCTGACAATCTGACACTTTTTTCCTCGTTGTAACGATGCGTCTTGATGACCCATGATCTTTTGACTGGGTAATTCTTCATTTACTAGCACAGTTGCATTTATTTTCTCTGCTTATAACTGACATCGTGGAAAACCACAGGTAGAAAAGTGTACTCTCTTACATGGGCATTGCAATATGTAAATCTGTTCATGATAAATACCGGATACATCATCTTGGCTGGCCAGGCTCTGAAGGTAAAGTTACATTACCAACAAACAATGTGGTGACAATTTTTAGGTGTCTAGCAACAACATCAATAAATAGTTTTTTATGTAAAAGGTAGGTTTGTACATTATGCATGGTTATGAAGTGATCCAAATTTTTTTCTCTCTCGTTTGTTGTTTCTATGAAACTAAATAAAATCTATTACAAGAATTTAATACCTCTGTACTCTAGGTAAAACCTTTCAACAACCATAAAAATTTTGTGGATTGTACTTGTTGAATGAACATAAGTTACCACAATGTGGGGACAATTTTTATGGGATCTAAAAACAATATCAATAAATAGTTTTTTATGTAAAAGGTAGGTTTGTACATTATGCATGATTATGAAGTGATCCGAAATTTTCTCTCCTGTTTGTTGTTTCTACGAAACTAAATAAAATCTATTGCAAGAATTAACTACCTCCATACTCCAGGTAGGACCTTTCAACAATGACAAAAATTTCATGCTCTGCTGTGTGTGTTGAACGAATGCAGGTCATTTCCCAATTTCCATGTGATGCAACAGTGAGTATTGAAATTAGGAATATAGAAGTTTAAACGTGATTTTACTGTGAAATTTATTATCTTTTCGCCAGTTTTCTATCCAATTGTTGTTCTGTGATGTCACTGTTTTTAGAGATGCTACAGCTTGTCAGTTCCAAACTATCTTTCTTTTTGTACATTCCCTTTAGGATTTGATATTGCCCATCTCTCCCAAAACTATTTATTAATCATCCAAAAGTTATTTTTTTGCAGGCCATATATGTTCTCTATAGAGACGATGGTGTTTTGAAGCTCCCATATTGTATCGTCATTGCAGGATTTGTGTGTGCTCTGTTTGCTTTTGGTATACCCCATCTGTCAGCTTTGCGGATCTGGCTGGGATTTTCAACATTCTTTAGCCTCATTTACATTGTTGCAGCTTTTTCCCTTTCACTTAGAGATGGTATCCAATTTTAACTTATTACATTTTTTCTCTTTATTACATGACTTTAAGATCATATGATGCTGTTTTACTTCAATAATTATCAAAACAATATTTTTTAAAAATTTATTCTAAAAAGAAACTTCTAATGTCTAGCCAACAATTTACATATTTTATTTTCCAGAAACCACATCTTTTCATCATGTAAGATACAACATGATGTATTATTATGTTTTCTGTGCACATGAATTTTTCTCCAGGAGCAAGCTTGTGTTGAAACTGAAAGTGTTTACTTTATCCGGTAATGGAACTTGTTTTCAGTGTGACTTTATTAGAAAAAAAGAGAGGGTTCACGTGCCCAATAGATGGGTGGGAAGCAAGATACATTGACACAGTATCTTTAGTTTGTTGATAATAGAAAAATGGACATTTTCTAAAATTTTTTGATAATTTTTTTAATAAAACCGTGTTTCTTTGATTTTTTTTAACTTCTCTGTTACCTAATTTGCATATGTGATAATGTACTATCCTTTGCCACAATTAGACTGTTTATTTGTGTATGCTATCATTACATATTGTTTGAATGACTATAGAATCTATATGTGATTTTATGGTTTGCTATTAAATGGAAACATATTTGAATTTCTCCATGAATTCCATTTATTAGAATTTTCAAAATCATAATATAAGGTAATGGAATCAAAAGCCAAGTAAAATTGTAAAATCAGAAAGCGTTTGGCTAACCAACTACAAGAGAGATTTGGGGGAGGGGGGTGAGATGACCTGTTATTGTGAGTTGCTCTTTTCTTTTCTTTTCTTTTTTACTGTATTGTGTGCCTTTGTAATAAATTGATATAGCACCTCAGGAGTTTCTATCCATCCATCTTTACAATGCCATAAAATGTAGTTTTCCTGATGATGGATGTAGGAATTGAGAAACCTGCTCGTGACTATAAGATTCCAGGATCTTCCTCAGGCAAGATCTTCACTACTATTGGTGCGTCTGCAAGCCTTGTCTTTGCCTACAACACAGGAATGCTGCCAGAGATACAGGTGAGGACAGCAACAAGATGTTGTATCTACTCAAAATTTCCAATGCAGCCTGGGATCATTATGCTGCACAGCTGGAAAACAGAATTTTAACAGAACAGAAATTATTAAAAAACTCATCTTTTGTAAGTGGACTGTGAAGATGTTATACCGTTATGACCCCACTGCATCAGATTTCTTCTTTTTTTCTACATTTGTGGTCTTTTGAACAATATCAAGTAATTTCTGATAACCCATGGTTTAACACCATTTTTTTATTGTAGTTTTGTTTATGAATTAGGTACCACTCTGTCAAATATTCTAGGTGCTAGATTGACCGCAAGATAAATAGATATGCTTCAGAAGGTAATCTAGCGTATAATGCAGGTCTTCAACTAACACTCTTCTGCTCAAATTAACTTACAGGCGACTGTTAAACCTCCAGTTGTCAGGAATATGGTGAAGGCACTTTGGTTTCAATTTACCATTGGTCTAATGCCATTGTTTGCTGTAACTTTCATGGGTTATTGGGCTTATGGATCTTCAACTTCAAGCTATCTTCTGAACAGTGTTACCGGCCCTACTTGGATAAAGATGGTGGCCAATGTAGCAGCTTTCCTGCAAACAGTCATTGCTCTACACGTACGTCTTGCACACTTGAGCTTAGTTATATGCCGCAGTTTTTGGCTGTGAATTTGGGAAATCTAACATAAACACAGGTATATAAGCCTCAGGATTTTTAATTATATTAAGGAAGATTATGTGAAAATGATGGCTGATAAACCGGATCCAAGTTTTTTATAGGGGAGGATTTATTTAGATATTTTGTCCTAAAGAAATTAGGAAAGATAATGCACGTAAAATTAAAAGTTGATGGACAAAAAACCCACCTCATGTTGCTTTAATTCTGCATGCTTTGAGAACGCATACTTGTACCATTGATATTATGAAAAGGTAGTTCTTCGTTAACTTTCAAGATGTACATATTGAATTGTCCGTTAAGTTTCCAACAACTGTTGTGAAATCATTTGGATAAATATAGGAAAGAGGAGACCAACATTTAACTCTTTCAACAGGACATCGATTAGTATGCCAAAATTTTCAAAACAGAAATTATGCATATATTTCTTTGTGTTGAATTTTTTGGTTCTCGATAAGTTTCAATCTTTTTTATGGTTACATGATTCACTTTTTAAAATCCAATCACTTCTTCGATAGATGAATCACATTTATTTCCATCACTTCTCAGTGAGTTTGATTGAAATTTACACAATTTGGCCAGGCTCATAACATTGACAATGTCTTCTTTTCCTTGAATGTCTTTGACAATTTACATATTATTCCCAAAAGAATTTTCATTACAATTAGCATAAATTAAAAAATAAAACCAAAGGTTTTAAGAAATGAAATAAACGTTTTACATTGAATACTTGCATTGGCTTGAGTTCTTTCTTGTTTGATTCACCATTTGTTCCAAGAATTTCTCTTCCTTCCAGTGACATTTATTTTTTTACCATTTAAGTTATAACAATTGAAAGGGCATTCAGAAAATAGTCAAAATGTATAAAAAGATGTCATTGAGGAAAAGGTATCGTAGATAGAATTCTATTAATTAAACTTATAATGTGTGAGGAAATAATTAATATTATTACTCATATGCACCACAAGCAGGTCAAGAAGATGCTGTTATACAAAAGTTTTGAGAAGATATAGTTTCTTTAGTTTAATATTTTCTAGGTAAAGAGAAGCTTGTTATGGGAGGGACATGCTATTGTTAACAATGTATAAAAAGTAACGTTATCATCCCCAACTTAAGCATCCACAAAGTAGTTTCAAAATTCCAAGCTGAGGTTTACCAGGAGTTTGTTTGACTTTATCATTATAGTTGCACATGGATTAATTGTTCCTTCATTAACTTGAAACTATGATGCCTCAAATCATCTTATAGATATTTGCAAGCCCGATGTACGAGTACCTAGATACAAAATTTGGGAGAGGGAAAGGGCACCCCTTTTCGTTCTACAATCTTTCATTCAGAGTCATGGTCAGGGGCGGGTACCTCACTGTAAACACTCTGGTGGCTGCACTACTACCATTCCTTGGAGATTTCATGAGCCTGACTGGGGCATTGAGCACATTCCCTCTCACATTTGTTCTTGCAAATCATATGTTCTTGATGGTAAAGAAGAACAAGTTGTCAGTGCTTCAAAAATGTTGGCACTGGCTGAATGTTATAGCCTTCAGTTGCATGTCTGCAGCAGCAGCAATTGCCGCAGTAAGGCTCATCTTGGTTGATTCAAACACGTATCATCTCTTTGCTGACATTTGAATCTTCCATTGCACATTGGATGGCTGTCATATTCGATGGACGTGGACATCAAATGTGTGATCCCCGTCCATGTTTGTCATATATTATTTATTTGGAAGTTGACGTTTTGTGTATATTATTCATTCTGCAGCAAAGATAGGTGTGAAGTTGATATTGTTGCTCCTCGTAGGAGTGCCTGGTTATTCATCAGAAGACAATAGATCTATTGTATTCTTCATAGCTTGATTATATGTCCCTGCCTCATTTGTTTCCTTTTCCTTCTGATATAAAACTTGTTTGGGGGTATCTCGGCCTAGTGTCTACGGTGGGTTGGTTCGTCCACAAAATCTAATGAATTTTCAGTAATATTGAAGCCTTATTGGTTAGTCATTTATCGATGGATGTCAACGAAGTGTCAACAATTGTTTTACTTTTTTATAATGGTTGAATGGTGATGTTAGATGGTTTTGAACTTAAAGTTATTTCTTTGTTAGTACCTGTATAGTGAGTAAATATCTTCTGTGTTATCGGTGGTGGTTATTATCTTGTTATCCATTGAATCTTGAAAGCATGACTTTCAGTTGATAATCATTGACAGTTCAATATGTTTTCAATGTTTACTAGTACTGTCTTAATGTTTATTGGGTTTTTGTCAATGACGTTGCTTCGGCCATTTCAGATAGTAGACATTGGTAATTGGCCTATGATTGGAGACTAAACTTGGAATTATAATCGTCTAATTTTGCCTGGAAAAACCTTCGCTTTGTGCTAATTGTATCAGTTATGTCAATGAACTAGCAAATACTAGCTAGAAAGACTGGATACCTGTTGTTTGCCACTCGATGTTGTCAGTGAGCGTCAAGATTTTTGGGTGAGTGGCTTGAGCAGAACACTCTGTAGATGTTGGTTAGCTTTTCTGTTATCGATAAGTACTAGAGATTTAAAGATACAATTTTTGTTTTAAAGAGTTTTGATAGGTTTGAGAATGATTGATTGCTCGTGCACTAGATAGAACAGTATTCCTAAGGGATTGGAATAGCCCTTTGTCCCTTATCGACAGTAACTAACTAGGCATGTAGAAAAGGGTCATGACGCAGAAGATCGCCCGATTTTGAAGTGAAATGACGAACATACAAGAATCGTCCACATCCCCTTGATTGTGAGAAACCCAAACTGTCCGTTGTCACCCATCGCGTTCGACCCAAGTGTTTGGAAGGCGAGGGACTGAGCTTTCCATACATTGTTACTCCTCCCATGGCTTGCGGCGGGAGGGAAGTAAGCAAGCGATGGTTGACGGAGCCTGCGATGCCTTTCTCCTCCTCTAGTATTTTTGCAAAAAGATGATGATGGCGTTGACAATTAAGATTGATCCGAGTCTGGTAGGCTTTTTCTTTTAGCCGTCAGATCTCTTATTCCAAGATTTTCGTTTGGATTGGAAAATATTGAATCTCATCTGTCACCCATCCCATCCAGTAATCGGCTCGATGAGATGGATCGGGTTTGGGCTTAAATTATCTTCAATTAATTTTTCAAAATTTTAATTCCATCTTTATACAAATTATATTAATATAACTATTAACTCTGTTGTTATACGAATTTTAATTCCATCGTTATCCTGGTCATGTTCTCCTCACCGAAAAGATATTAAAAACCATAGTATATATTAATATAACTACATTAATTAATCATATAATATAATACATATTAATTATATATAAATACATATTTTAATAATTACATGTATTATTACGTATTATATTAATATTAATTATAATATCACTAATAAATACATATAAATTAATTACTACTACTAAATACTCGATATTTGTATTAATAACATATCAATTTATATTAAAAAAAGAAATCAACCCAAGGATAATTTTAAAAATAATAATACTCTTATAAATAAATATTATTCTTAAATTTTTTTATCTTTTCTACTAAAATTAATCTTCTAGATCATAACTATAATTTCACTAAAAAAAATAAATTACTCACTAAAACAAACACAGCTAAGTCTCATGTTTTCGTACACACATTGGTCAGACATCTTGATTGATGACGCGTTGATACGACGATGGGTCGATGACCCCCGTCGTCCGTATTAACGCCTTTCATGCTTCGCTGCAACTGAAAATTAATCCAGAGCAGCGTATCTCGAGAGAACTTACCAGCTTACTGTGTAAAATAGCATTTGTGAAACACTAAAATCTAGGAATGAAACGTGTACGTCTCCCAGCCGTCTGTTCGAAGCTCCTACATTTTATCAAAACTTTATGGTAATTCCCAAAGATAAAGCAACTGTCCAAATTGTGGCTTTCGGCTGCTGCTAGCCAGATACCAATTTCACCGTGACGACGATCATGTTGAAAGCTATCAGAGGAACTCTCAAGTACTGTGTTGCATAAATAAGTCCTAGAAGTTGTCCCTTCAGATTCCTCACGCGGTTGCCCGCTGAGACCTCGGTGAAACTCCACCCTCTGGGAGCAAGAAACCGATCTTCGTTCAGTATGGCTAGTGCATTTGCAAGAAGCAGAAAACCCTCAAGCAATGTCCATAAGCCCATATCTACAACATCCGGCATAAATAAATATTGATCACTATTTGGAAATGTAAGCACTTGTTTTTGAAGTTTCTCAAGAGGGAAAAATGGATGAACTTCAGATTCTCATCTTCTCCATATTCTTCCAAATTCATTATGGAGTATGAAAAGAATAAACCCGACTTTGAAAGAAAATAATCCTAATTTAAAAGATTAAAAAAGAGAACAGTAAACTCATTTAAACATCCCAACTACATGGAAAAATACTACTATTCTGTAGATTGTAGTACAATAGTCATGGAGTTTCTAGCCTCCCAAGCATCCTTATTTCTCAAGATGATATATCATGACGGTCATGACAGGCATTCAGAAACCATACCATAAGGTTCTAATTGCATCTTACACAAGAAAACGTTATCCTTGATTGATTTATGATCTTTACAAACTCGTATCTTCCTGATGCATCAAGAAATGTTAAGACAAGCCAGATTTTCAAATGGTAAATATACTCGAAAAATAAAATGCTTTGCAGGCATACAACCAACACCTCTACAAATAGCTAGTAGGATATCTGTAAAACAATGGCGAATCAATAACGAAACCCCAGATAGAAAAAAATACTTGGCATGGTAGAACGATCTAAATAATAAGACAAATACCTGGTTACAGGTACAATAGTGCATTAAATATTGATCACAAAATACAACCACCAATAAAAAGATCCTCGCCAAAGAGAAAGATCATCACCCTTTAGATTGTGAAAACCAACAATGGTTGTCAAATATTATTTTTAGTATAAGAGTATCATCACTAACAACTGATCTCCATTTCAGTCTTCAAGGAATTTTCTTATTAAATTTTTTCTTCGACATAGCATCCACACTCAAAAGTAACGAGTCACTGCTGACTTCACTAAAAGGAGGAAGGAAGAGCACAAACCTGAGAACTCTTCCAACTTAGGTGATGCCAGCAGAATTTTTCCTGGTACCAATAGTGGTCCAGCAGACATGCAATTGGTCTTCCCATCATTTATAATGTTTACGAGAAAAAAGTCTTAGATTCAAGTCAACGAAAAAATATGACCAATATAAAAAAAACCTGATGTTTTCTGCTGGTTCTTTCTTCAAGAAGACCTTAAAGACTTAGAAGTACAAAAGTGATCTAACGGGATAATTGCTATCATTAGAAAAACTACACCAGCAATGAGGCATCCAACCAGTCTATTCCCTTTTACAGAATATAAAATGGCACCATTATATCATTACCAAAGTCTAGTTGCAATTTTAAAATTTCAATGTGCACCACTTCATCCTCGTCAAAAGGTCCATATGTCACTAAAAATTGATTGATCAGTAAAATTGTATAAGTATTACTAGAACCTTAGGAACTAGTCTTGACCTCCATCAAATGGAACTTTCTTTTGCAGGATATCCCACCATGAATTTACATCTGTATGCATATCATCATTGTCTAGTTTCCAGAGATTTCCTGGAACCTTATGAGCTTGTTCAACTGGCTACATGAAGGAAATCATTTATTTTGCTTCTAAATTGTGTATGTATAATTATCTGGTGAAGCTGATCATGAGATTCAGTTTCACTTTAACATGCTGGTAACCGAATAGACCAAAATTTCTAGAATATGATCAGAGTATATGGATATCACTAAAAGTAGCAGGGGCGTAAATAATAGATAACATTAACAAGTACAATATATAGATATAATTAATAGTATGAGCGTAAACTGTTATCTAATATCCAAATGCTCTTCAACTATGAAACAAAAAAATTAAATAATATTCTAATATAAAAATTGGTTAAAATTCATTTTCTCGATTCGATAAAATTTGAAAAGAATTCCAAAATTAGGATATTCAACTCGAAAATATCTAAATTTTAGAACGAAGGTATCACATCAGAGTATTGGAATCCAAATTCAATTACAACCAAAAAGATTAGAGTTACATTATTTAAGCAAAGTTATTTGCCAATTTGACTTTCTCTTGATTTTTGTAATAGTTTTATGGATGATCGAGAACATTGTGATGTCTGCTTTTAATTATTTTTTAAGATAAATTAGTATTATTCTTTTAAAAAAGATTTCCATTTCAGATTAGGATAGTATCTGAATTTGAAAATATTCATCAAATTCAAATTCAACTGTTGCTTTTCAAACATGAAAGGATTTCAAATAGAATTATGCGGGTGAAAAGATTCTGACATGGATTTGGGTATAGCAGTATCCGAGCCATATTTGATTCACATTTATAGCAGTTGAGTTCAAAAGATGAAGAAATAGCTGAAATCCATTGCTATGAAGGGGCAGGTCAAGCAAAAGATCGACTTCTAGGGTGAAATGCTCTAGACTAAAGAATTTTGTTGAAATTAAGAATAAGGATCAACACTAAACAACTCTTTCTGGAACTAAGGTCCTTAAATCCCAGCTGACCGTTCTTTGACAGCAAGAAATGAAAAAGTCTCTCAATCATGATACCCCAATTTATACGGAGGAAGAAATGAACACGTCGAGATGTTTAATTAAATAAAAAAAAATGGAAAGGAAGTGAATATATTTACCGTAGTAACGTGAGAGCGCGAAGAGAATGCAAAAATAAGAGCAGCAGTATTACGCACTCATTGTCTCACTCCTGGAAGCCTCATCCTCCGATGATGGTTCCTCCTGCACATATCCCACCTTCTGGTCGTCCGTTTCTCCTTATCCGACGGCAAAGAGGACTTTTTGAGTTTTCGATTACGTTCTTTTCTCTTCCGAATTATGACCCTGGAAATCGAGTTTCTCAATTCCTAGATCCAGAGTTTCCCTCGTTCCTTCTCCCAAACCTTCAAAATCACCGACCATGATTCCTACCCCTGCATTGTCTTCTCTCCCAATCCTCTCACTATAATCTCCTCCTCCTCCTCCTCCTCCTCCTCCTAGTGGATGTCTCAATCGCCTCCAACAACCATAACGACACTCTACTCTCGGATAGAAATAAAAATGAACACAACAAAAACATAATAATAATAATAAAGGCTTCATGAGCAACACGAAGAGGATTGGCCGACCGAGGTCACGATGATTACCGTCGGTGGCGCGGAGGAGGAAGGAGGTGTACGCCGCCGCTCGGCACGGAAACGCGCAAAGAAAAGAAGCGATCGAACCAGACGTTTTCGGCCGGGGGTGGGAAGGCGATCGAATCCCGAGACGGTGGATCCCAGCAAATAATTTGACGCCGTGTTCGCTTTTAAACAAAAGAAAGCAACTGAAATGGTTGGAATATTTGGAAACTAAAAAATTACTAGATCTTAATTTTTTTCATAATGATATTTTTCAAATCTTAACTAACAATGGTAAAAAAATTTGTAAAGTATATATCGAATGGTTATAAATAACATTAAAAACAAAGAATCAAAACTCAAATATAAAATAGCATGAAAAGAGTATATTAATTATTTCCTTTCCCTTTTTAAACACAGAAGGTAGGGAATCGATATTAGATAATTTTGCAGTAACATCTTAAATTTTTTCTTGTAAATACATAGGATAATGAAGGTAGTCATATAAATCTTACTATTAGATAATTATAAGTATCCGACAAAAATTTTAATTAAATTAAATAAATATTGATTTTTCATCTGTTAGATTGAAATTATTGATTTTTTCAATTAAAAATAATAATGAATATAACTTACATTAGCGTGAAAATTTAATACGTAGTGGACGATATCACAGATTACTAAATTATATAATTATTTTATTTTTTTTAAAAAAATATTAATAAAAAATTCCCCCACCAGCCAAAATTTTGCATATTGGATCCAAATTTCCTTGCTTGGCGATTTTATTCGACTTCTTGTGAGAATCATGCGTCGAATTTTTAGTTACAGTGTGCATTTTTTTTCAAAGCTAAAAGATAATTAGATATATAAAATCTCAATTACGAAACTACAACTAAAGAAAAAATTACATAAAGGATGGAAGTATATCTTCTCCGATCACTACATTAGTAGTTGAGAAAAGGCCGAAACCAATTTTTATGTAAGAGAAACAATACCAGTAAAAATACCTTTCAGTTATAAATTCTTAGTAAATTTTATTTGATTGGATATTAGAGTCTAATGTAAAGTGAATATCAATATGTTAGATTTTAAGAAAAATGGTCATAATTATGTAAGGTTGTGTATGTATCTAAACATCTGTGCCGATTTGGCAGTGCTTGAGGACATTATTTTGATTCTATGAAGGGCGCATTTTTTCTAATATCGTCATAAAACTTGAAAAAAATGACATCTACAGTGAGAATTCCTCACGTATACATGCACAAAAGATTATTCCACGTATGCAAGAGGACAGTTAAATTATAAACATTTAAAAATTATTTACAAACCAATTAGCAGTATATGTTTCCTTTTTTCGGGAAACTGAGATTATGGACTTTACAATTAAAAAATTATAATTATTTATTTTACAATTTAAATACATCAACTTAAGATTCTATTATCATTTTTTAAAATATATATTTTGGTAATAAGTTGAGATAAATTAAATTAAAGACCTTAACTATGAATTACCATAAAAGCTACAAAAGATACATCGAAGTCCACAAACAACAAGGGAATAATAACAATGACAAAGATAATTTAACAAACCATAGACGAAGACGATGTCGGAAGAAAGAAGCCAACGTAAGATCATTTAATTGTTACTTTCTCTTTTAAAGATGTGCTGGTCTTATTTAACTTTTGACTTAAATCTATGTTGGGAGCTAAAAGTAGTTTAATTGAAAAAAAAACACATCTATTCTTGTATTCAAAGCTAAAGGAGTGTGACAGTTCTTAGCTCTTAGATAAATCATTTTTTAAGATTGACCGAAGCAAACTTTTTCCCATCAAATGATCAGTTCTTTCTCATTTGTCTATTTATTTATTATTATTTATCATATAATTATAAATAATATTATCTATTATTATTATTATTATTTATTATTTACCATATCACTATTAATAATATTATCTATTATTTATTATTTATTATTTATCATATCATTATCGACAATATTATCTAATTTAATATTTTATTTTTAAATAATAATATATGATATTATCTATTTTTAATATCTATTTTATTATTTCATATAATTTATAACATTACAATATCAAGAAAAATAATTTATAGCATACCAAATATTTATTATATTAAAAAATGAATAAATGACAAATTTGAAAATCTACATACGCTATTATTTTAACAAATAAACATCACTTCTGAACTATTCTTTTCTGTTAAACTTGTCAAAAATCAAGTACAACAACTATAATATCACTCTTGACTAAAATTGTGATACTTTAAAATTAAAATAAACGTAGTGTAACTTTATGAGAAAAAACTCTTCAACTTTAATTGAAAGATTTTGCCCGAAGTGTACTCGTTTAAATTGAAAAGTTTAATCACATGAGCGTTTAGGTTGAATTTACTTCAATATTAGCTATTAAGTTTTTTAACTAAAAATTGAGTAAAATTAACCATATTTTCTAATATCGATATTCAAAATCAATTTATTAAAAACTTCGTTATTTTCTTATAACCAACGTAATCATATTTATTTTGAATATAATATTCATGATTGATAGACACCACCAAACATTTACGCCGGCCTTTTTTTTATTTTGTTCACGAAAGCACGTTTTGTCCGAAGCAGGACGGCGGAAGAGATAAAGGCAGACGAAGCCTGGAGAAAGCGAGCGAGCTGGCGATGGAAGCAAAACCCGGTGGAATGTGACGAGTGAGATATGTCGTTCCTCCCCATGGCTGCTTCCCTCGGCCTTTCTGCTCCTATCACCCTCACGCAGCCCCACTATCTCGCTCCTCGCAAATGCAAATTCTTCATCGCCAATGCCAATGTTCCTTCCTCAACTTCCACGACGATCACCACTCTCCTGGCGAGATTTGCTGTTGATGGACAAGATGGTGCTGTGGAGTCACCTAAAAAAACCAGAAGGGGAAGGAAGAAGAAGAAGGAAGCTGACCCAACAGACCCATCTCCCAAGAAGACAATCCGTTCGACGAAAAGATCCAAAGGGAAGAAACCGGTGGTGACGTCGGACGCTGGTAGCGAGGAAGAGTCAGGAGGAGAAGGAACTTCCGACGATGAGGTGGGTTTTGGCGAAGCAAAAGCTCCCGTTGTTGCGTCGAAACCAGCTCGCCGTGGTAGAAAAAGGAAGGGAGACGGTGGTTCTTCCGCGTCGTCGAATAAGACAACAACCCGTTCGACGAAACGCCCAAGTGAGGAGAATGAAGCGAAAGTAAAAGAAATGGAGAGCGAAGGAGAAAGTGACGAGGATTTCGATGATGGGATGGATTTCCCGTATGAATTTCCACCGCTCGTGTGTTGCTTCGGTGCGGCACAGAGGGAGTTTGTTCCGACGGTACGCGTGTCGCACCGGCAGATGCATCCGGACAAGTACTCGACGTGGAAGGGTTTGCAGTGGAACCCGCCGGAGTTCGCCAGATCCCCAGGTGGGCCACCGTCCAACGTCGCCATCTCCCACGTTCGGCTTGGAGGTCGTGCTGCTTTCATGGGGAAAGTAGGGGACGACGATTATGGGAACGACCTTGTGTACAAGTTGAACACCGAGAAGGTCCAGACACGGGCTGTCAAGATCGACCCGGCCGTGAAGACTGCTACGTCGCGCATGAGGATCAAATTCCGGGATGGTGATGGGAAGGTGGTCGTGGAGACGAGTAGAAACTGTGCAGAGGATTCATTGTCAAGGACAGAAGTGGACGTTGCAGTACTGAAAGAGGTAGGCTTCATTCAAAGGAAATATGCAGCATTTTTCATTCCGAAACTTAATACCGTCTAAGATAATTTTTATGATATGCACCAAGGAATATATTTATATAATCTCACTGATGAAAAAATACTACTGCTGGGGCAAACACATACCTTTTTGAAGTAGCAAACACATGGGGCAAATTTGAAACGCATGTTCTCTCTTCATCTTAAGGTATTTTTATTTTTATCTCAAGGACCAAGTAAAACTACTCGATGCACAATAGGAGGAGTTGATAACACTTGTGCGGATATGTTGCCATTTATAGTTGAGTTCAAACTAGACGTTGTATTTGGTTTTCTGATATAGTAAATCAAACATTTTCTGTGGATCCCCAAAAGCGGAGTGAAGGTGTTTTGCTGAATATTTTGCAAACATTGCAGGCCAGAATCATCCATTTCAATTCAGAAGTTCTGTTGTCTGCTTCAATGCATGTTGCCCTCTTTAGGGCCATCAAGTTGTCAAAAAAATTTGGTGGTGCGGTGTTCTTTGATCTGAATTTGCCTTTGCCTTTATGGGAATCTCGGCAACAGACTTGGGAGTTGATCGAGAAGGCTTGGAAACAATCAGACGTCATTGAGATCTCTAAGCAAGAGTTGGAATTTCTACTCGACGAAGAATACTACGAGAGGAAAAGAAACTACAGGCCACAGTACTATGCAGAATCATACGAGCAGACGAAGAACCAAAGAGATTATTATCACTACACCAGGGAGGAGATTTCGCCATTATGGCATGATGGTGTCAAGATATTATTCGTGACGGATGGAACATTAAGGATACACTACTATACCCCGGAGTTGGACGGAGTTGTGGTTGGGACAGAGGATGTTCTCATCACTCCTTTCACCTGCGATAGGAGCGGCTCAGGCGATGCTGTTGTGGCGGGGATCATGAGAAAGCTGACGATTCATCCGGAAATGTATTCCGACCAGGAGTCGCTGGAGAGAAACCTCCGGTTTGCGATAGCTGCCGGGATCATATCACAGTGGACCATTGGTGCGGTGAGGGGATTCCCAACGGAGAGTGCTACCCAGAATTTGAAAGAACAGGTTTATGTGCCTTCATTGTGTTGACACATTAATATTTCTTCGTATGCTGCAGAATGATTAGTATTTTAATTTTTTTTTTGAAAGGGTCGACTTATCGTATTTATTATACGGAATCAGGGAACATAATATATATGTATATATGATAAAGCCGTGCCAAAAAAAACAAGTCATCAAATTTTGCACTAAATAAACGAAAAAGAAACAAAACTGTGCGGATCGATGTGTGTGATTAATTGATGGCAGTGTTTGTGAAGATGATCGTGTTTTGTTGGAATTTAAGACTTCATGAATCCGACGGTAACGGGAAATCTTGAACGTGCTCGCCGGTGGCGCCCCAGCAGAAGCAGTCCGGGTAGGGATTGGCGTAGAAGTTCTCCTCCAGTTTGGGGTTCTGCCCTGGTCTCCTCGGCCGTGGGCCGCCGAATCTGTTCACCCCGTGCGACGCCCTCGCCCGCGACTGGAACTCCTCCCAAGTGATCGCACCACGTTCCAGGCCATCCACCAGCTCCACGATCTTCTTCCTGCCGGTTGGAAAATTGAAATCCGAATGTTGTTAACCGCATGCTTGCATGGTCCTATGTATTCCTAAGCACCCCATGCATGTATTTGATCCCTTACAACATTACCTACCTGTCGGGACTGATGGTGGGTCGGAACCCTTCGAACCTCCGGTGGCCTTTGACGGCCTTGGCCATGCTACCGTCGTAGGTATACAGGAAGACGTCGCTCTCCAGAGCCACCAGGTAGTCAATGGCCGCGAGCTGATTCTTGTGCGTTCTCATAGGCTCTAGTTCGTCTGTGGTGGCGAGCGTGTTGTGGGTGTGGAGGTTGGGGAACTCGGCCTTGAGCACGTCGATGCTGTTGGCGCCGTGGAGTTTCCCGGCGACGAGGTAGACGTTCAAGCTGGAGGGGAAGCCCATAGCCTTTAGGAAGAGAGCTGTCTCGTAGGGACACAGTGGGCAACCTCCTCGAGCCCTTCTGGCTTCTCCATCTATCTCCTTCTCCTTCCAGTGCCTCACTTTGTAACGCATGGTTCGCAGCTCTTCCGCCTCCGACGCCGTGAGGTTGTGGTCGCAGCCGGTGAAGGCGAGCATGTCCTTCTCGTACCTCAGGTGCAGTGCCACGTACCGCCCGTCCTGCATCCTCCTCAACCTCTCCACCAGCGTCTTGCCCACCTCGTTGATGTGGTCCGTGAATCGGAGGGCCTCGTAGTTGGCGAGGCATCGAAGCTTCTGGTACGCCAGCGGTATGCCGTTGTTCGCCAGTCGGGAATCGGAGTGAGTGAACTGCACCACCTTGTGCTCCTTCAGTAGCTTCTTCATGCCTTTTCTGTAGTACTCGTCCTGCATTAAATGTAATTCGCCAAAACTAACCAATGATCAATCAATTCGAACCACCACCACCACCTCTAGCTACTACTACAATTATATATATAATTAGGATTGATCCTCAATAATCGAGCGTTTAAGCAAGTAATTATGTTATCAAAGGTGCCATGCGTTCATAGATCATGTGGACGCACGAAAGTACCTTGGACCAAGAAATGGGTGGCTTCCTCGGTGGTTGGATGCGCAGGTATTCTTCAGGAAGAGAGTCCACCACCGGAACGTGTTCCTTGAGCACATTTCTGAAGTACCTCCAGTCAAATATATCTTTGAAATCGCTGTCCAGTTCAATATCCAATTCATTAATAACACCGATCAAAAATATGATAATTGATTTATTACTGTGATATATATATATATACATATATATACCACCTCGTGTCCGCCCAGAACGAAGTGTGATCGAGGGTGGGAAGAGCAAGCGTGGCGTTCATCATGTGCGCGATGGCCACCATGTCGCATATCTACAGTTGGAACGCGATTGATTAATTTAAGATTCGATGATGATCGAATTGAAGAAGATCGAGGAACAGCTAGAATAATTAATAATCAATCAATCAATCAAGCTGGTTCTTACCCCCGTTCTCATCTGGTTGAGTCCACCGTTGGCGTGAACAAGGAGGTAGCCATCTGTGGCCTTGTTTGTGGTTCCTAATTAATTAGGAGATAGATAGAGAGTAGATTATATGCATCATTAAGTAGTAGTGAAGTAATTGATATATATATATACGTATATTTACAAACCGGAGTTGGTTTTTGACTTGATGCACCGGAGATGGTTGGTGCTGCCCTTGACGGAGTTGCCATCACCAGAAAACTCGAAGGTCCACAGAAATCATAGAAAAAAAATAGTTCAATATTATTGTTTCAATCTTTTGATTTTTATAAATAACGGAGTCTATATACATATATATATATATATGTACCTTGGAACGATCGGCCTCCGTGGTCAAGGAATTCATCGGTTTCTCCTTCACGTGCCGAGGCCAGAGGATGAGTACGCCCGAGTTGGGATGGACGCCGTGCAGATGCGCCATCACAAAGAGCACCACCATTCCAAGGAGGAGCAGGCCGCCGGCACATGTACGGTGCCACGAGAGCCTCCTCGACCCCCAGAAGAAGGAAGCCGTCGGCGCTGGCGGTTTCTGGCGGTCGTCGACGTCGACGTCGATGTCGACTTGCAGCGACTGTGTTGTGTCGACGACGACGATGGGCTCCACGTGCTTTCTCCTGGTCGTAGTGGTCGTTCCGTAGGACATCATCTTCGGGCTCAACCAACCGGCAACCGTCGTCTCCATGGCGTACTGGAACGACGGAGTGGAATCGTGGGACATATCACAAGGACTTGCTCTCTCGATCAATCAACACGAAGAACATGCACGTACCTCTTCTACATATATACAGATGTATATATGTAATTGTTGACTGTTCAGTTTATTTGAACTTCGCAAGTACGTCAGCGATTTTATCGCCTTGTTAGACGTAAATCTTGATTTATTCTTTGTGAACTTTATTAGGAAACTACACGGGAGGATATCATCCTTAGTTTGTTTTTCTGGTAACTTGATGATGCCCAATTTGCGGGTTGAGTGCTTCGAAGTAGTCAAGATGAACTTGACTTTCCAAAATAAGCACGGAAATTTCCTCCCCAGTTGGTTTAATTTACCGTTGGTGGAGGAAATTTATTATTTTGATGTAAAGAAGTTTTGAAACAATATTGCTTTTCGATCTAACGCTCTGAGTTTTAACTTCACACGAGAAAAACGTTATTTTCGAAAAAATGATCGATGTTTGAAAAATGTACTTGATCGAGTTTATGATTCTGTATTTTCTCCTCACGTAAGAAATTTCTTATAGCGTTATTAAGAAAGCAATGATTTCTTTAAATGTTTTATCGATACATGTAGGAGATTTGAAGAATTAAAGACGTTATAAATAAAATCTATTTTTTTTAAAAAAAATAACTTTTTTGATGAAAAATGTGATTTATGAACTTGGAAATAAACCAGTACCCGTACTTTCCTCGACGAAGAGAGGATGGGCCTCTTTTTCCCGGAAGAGATTTGGACAAAAAAATGTAATTTTCATTCATGGAAAAACATCTTAAATTACTATTAACAATATACTATTCACAGCCATCATTTTTTATAAGAAACGTGATTTTATGGGTTTCCAAACAGAGCCTAAAACCTTAAAATTAAACCTACATAAATTTAATTCATTTTTTCCTGACTACAACCAGAATGGAAATAGTACTCCTCATGATTGATTATCCATTTAAGTGGAGCAAGATATAGTCAATTAGGTTAACACCGAAATCCTTTAGTAATTTCAAATTATACGTTCTTGTTATTAAACCGTATAGTGTATTATTGGAAATACATATTTGCCATCATCGACTTCATATACCATGATCCAAAAAGGGGTCTTCCCCGTCATAAGTCGGCATCTACAAAGGTTGAAACAACGGACACAGTGCTCGCCTTTATGTAAAAACTATATATAAGATAAAAATACGAGATGGTAACAATGACGCGTTGATTTATGATAGGATGGTTTTTGTTTTCCTAAGCTCTAAAAGAAACCACGAATCAAACCTATACCTTACAGGGGACCATACAACTTTCTACTTACAGATACCGTTGTTAAAAATGACCCAATTCACAACAATAGAATGCTCCAAACAAGGTAACTGTGATATTTCCTTCAAATTCCCGATTGTGACGTGAAATTCTTATCAATGCTCCTAGAAAGTACCAAAACAGAGTCTTTCAAGAACTTCATCTCAATAAAAAGCTACCAGTTAAATACAGTCACTCTAACGCTTTGCAGCCATTTCAGAGCTGCAGAGATCTCCGAAAAAAGGCTTACAAGTGCATGATCAAATGTAGATCAAGAAGAATGATTAGTTCAGCACCCATAAAATCATCCTGTCACGTGGAGAATCAAATTGAATCCCCTAAACTTTCAAAGCCCAATGGACGTCGCGAATGGCGAAATGAACGTGTACATCAAGCAATTGAAGGCACCGAGGGGTAAAAAGACGCACAGCATTCTAAATGAGGAAAAGCTACGTTACGAAAAATTACGATTCCTGCTTTACATCTGCCCTCACTTCATCATCATCTTCGATTTTGGGGGCCAAGTAGAATCTTATATAACCCATTTCCGCAATCTTGTATTCAACTACCACCGGCAGTTCAGAAGAAAGGCTTATGGTGACCGTCTCTGAAAGTGGCGAGGCCTTGGTGAAGGAGTTCATGTACCTTAACGCAAAGGTCAGAGAAACTGGTTCGTGCATCTCTATGACAGTTGCCTCCTCAGGCTGCAAAATTACGAACAAAATGAAATTTCCAGGAGAAAAGTAGGCAAACAGAGGGAAAAAAAGATATTAAGTTTGAAGAACCATGTAATATGGAATCCACTACCGAGGACAATCACTACAGGCAAATAATGTAAATTTTGAATGCGATGGGTTAGCTACGAATTAATTCAATAACTAAATCAACTGCATATAAATCTATGTCCAACCACATATTAATGAAAAGATTGAGTAATTTGTCAATTGGTATGACAATTAAAACAAACTAACTTCCATGTTTGAATCTAACATTACTTTAACATATGAAAATTTGCTGAACATTGAAGACCGCAAATTGAACAGGCAGAGTAGCGCATAAGCAACACAAATTGGTTTATTACAAAGTCATCTCCTACTATGTAACAAATCAGAAATTCGAAAGTCCAAAACCATTTTTTCAAACATTCAAATTTTCATATTCAGGCTATGAAATTTCTTTTCCATAAAATGCTTTCATTGTCTTTCATCAAATGACTGAAAATCTTCATGGGAAATGGAATTTCTTATTCCCTTGTACACATGGAAAATGATCCCAGTTAATCACTTCAGCTAGTTGCGTGTTTTAAATGCACAAAAGTTTAAAATGTCAAAGATTTCATTCCAATTCAAATATATATATATATATATATATATATATAGTCAAGGAAATAGCGCTGTCATTTTTATCTCAAGCACTCTTAATTAAAAAGGGCAACACCAAATAACAAAACAGCTTGTGATTGGAGAACAGTCATCTAATATATCTCCCAAAGACAGCAAATAATTGATCGCTAATTGTATAGACGCAGTGGGCAAAAATATCAGTTTCAGATTAATAAAGATGCTAAAAACTTATAACATGGCAAAGAGTGACCAGTATCCATCACCAAAGTTCCGAGTTTACAATTAATGGCTTGCAGAATCATTTCAAATAGTGTCATGGCACGGAATACACGAAATACAACATCTGTTAACCCAATCCATGGATGATAACAAACAAATCTAACTGATAACGTGGGACCAACAATGTTAGACGATATTAGTATTTACCTTATCGACGGTTGTATTCTGCCTGCAAACAATGTTTGCAGACCCAATATCTCCACTGGTGGAGAACTTCACGCCTTCCTTTGTAACGGAAATCACAACTGCAATGTCGAGAACAAAACTGAAATTTTTACGAACTTGTATCCACGGTCATTACCATTTTCTAAACACCAAGAGAAAAAAGGTCTTAAGTTTTACGTTCTGGTCATCCACACCTGTGTCACCAATACTCCCAAGATCTCTGCAGATCCTCGCAAACTCAGAGGACGGCATCCTGACAATAGCATGGTACTCTGCATCCGGAATACCAAGATGCTCGCTGTCTATATCCATCAACTTCATCTCAAAATCGGCAATCTTATCTTGATCTAACAACCAATTCCGAAATACAAGAAGCATGCAACATCATATAAAACGATGTCCCCCGAAACACGAGAGAAGAAAATGAAGGACAGGAAGAAAGAAGGTAAATATTTGTGGTTACTTGGGCTCTCGAACATGAAGGTGACAGTGTCACTCCCATCGTCGGCCTTGATCGTGACGATGTCCTCGTTCCCAGCGCACTTGAGCATCTTAGCCATGTTGTTTATGTTCATCCCCATGGAGATGTTCCGATCGCAGCGGTAGTGTTCGAAACCCTCCGATCGGAGTAGGAGGGCGACGAGGGCGACATGGCTGGAGTCCATGGCCTGAAGGGAGAATCCCGTAGCGGAGCAGTCGAAGTTGGCGTCGGTGACGAGGTCCTTCATGGCGTCGAGTACCTTCTTGAGAAGGCTCCCCTGGACCAATCGCAACTCCAACATCGTCCCTTTTCTGCGACGGCGAGGGCTGACTGGCTGAGGAGGAGGGAAACCAAATGAACGGAACGAGCTCAGGGACAAAATGAAATGGGACGGAGGAGGATTTATCGGGGTTTTAGGGTTTTGGGCGGGAGTGGGTGGTTTGGTTCCCGCCCTTTCCACCTCCTTTATAGCTGAAAATTTATGTGATCTGTGCTGGTAAAAGGTCAACGAAGACCACAATCATGCATGACATGTCCACGGTGGTGCGTCTCTTGTCATCGACGTTGAAAATATGTGAAGATTTTTTTTTTCTCATTTTAAATATTATTAAGGTCCTGATCAATCAGCTATCGAATAACCTTTTTGTCGAAATCCTAATCAGAGTTTGCTCCTTCCTTCATGTGTTTGATGGTAAATTGAAAACTGCTGAATTAACAAAAATTTAAAAGTTTGATAGATTAAATTACAACATGTCGTATAAAAATCTTAAATAGGTACTTAATTATATTTATATGTATTGAAAATAGATGAAAAAATAAAAATCTCGAAAAATGAAAAGCAGACGACGAAAAAACAAAAAGTCTTGCGTTTATGGTTATAAAAGATGATTTGATAAAGTTAGGAATATTAATTTGTTAAGAATATATAAAGGTGGAGAATATAAATTAAAATAATTTAAATACTTTTGTAAAAAATATAAAATTTAAAAATAAACTACAATATCTTATACGTCGTTATAAATCGATACAAGAAGAAAAATGAACTTTTATGAATTTTATTAGACACATGTTTGGCATTATAGTCTATTTAAATAATTTTTAAAATAACTGGCTTTTATGGGAGATTATTTTTTATTTGCATTTGTTTTAATTCATCAATACTTCGATGACAACTAAGAGTAGTATTGTAGTTAAAGATTACGAGAAATGTATCAATAGAGAATAGTAATAATTTGAAAAAGTAGTATTGTATGTATATTTTCAAATTTTACCATTCTTTGTTTTAGCTTTTTAAATTGTAATATAATTTCTATTTGGTGAGTTTTTTAATTCTTGTACACATATTTTGAAACGGTAAATGATTTTATATGATTAAATAATTTCTTGAAAATAATTATGGGAAATTTTCCATAAGAAAAGAAAATGTTGAACATGGAGATGTTACTTTTATAGAAAAATTAGATGAAAATGAGTAAAATGATAACCATGATAAGTAAACTTTGTTAGTAATAGATGATGATTTCAATAAACTCCCTGATGAAACATTTATAAGCGAAAAGAAAGAACAGCCTGATATATAAAATAGAAATGAGCCAGTCTAATTTATAGGTAACAATTAATATATTTAGATTGAGATTGGAAATTCAAAATGAATTGAAATGAAAACGAACAACAACAAGCTCTTATCGACAATATGAGATTTCAACATTCATAAATAGATATTGACATTTCTATTCATTCATAAATAGATATTATCATTTCTATTTTCATGAACCTTTATATTTGTTAGCTAATATAAAATAAGAAAATCGTGTAGAATCGTAACCTATAAAGATGTGATAAAATCATAAGAGAAAAATTTATGACTTGATGTGATAAATAATAAAATTGATTTCATGAAAAGAAATAAAATTTGGGAATTGTTTGTTTACATAAAGACAAAAAAAATTATAAGATGTAAATATATATTAAAAAAAAGATTAAAGGTTTATAGGTCTATTAATAAATACAATATTTGATTAATTACCAAAAGTTATATATAGATGTTTGAAATTAATTTTTTGGGAACTTGTTTTTTAGTAGTTAAGTTTACATCAATTGAAATGATATTGACTATTGTGCTACACTTAGATTTAAAATTACGTCAAATGTATGTAAAAATTATATTTCTAAATAAAGATTTATGATAAGATATATATTTATGTCATTTTAAAGGTTTTCATGTGAAAAATATATAAAAATAAAGTATGTAAATTAAATAAGCTGATGTATAATTTAAAATAATTTTCTAGACAATGATATCTTAAATTTCACAATAATATTGTAAAAGTAAGATTTATTTTAAATAAATTATATAATTTTATAATATTATCTTTATATGTACATGAATTTTGCTTATTGGAAATAATATTGTCTTATCAAATAAAATTTTAAAAGAAAAACTTAACATAAAATTTGAAATAAAGGATATGTGAGAAACATTTTATATCTTTAAAATACAGAGGTTTAGGAATTAGAAATCTAAAATATTAAGTGTAAAGCAAAAAAAAAAAATCTATATTCGTATTAAAAAAGTTTGATATACAAAATAGTACTCCTACACCTACACCATATGTGCACGAGAAAAGACTTAATAAGGATCAGTATTATATGTAAGAGAAATAACCCTTAAAAATACCATATGACTAAACGATTTAAAGTTTAATGTATACAGTATCGTACATTATATTTAACTTGTCATATACTGTGAGTTTAGTTAATAGATATCATCTCGAAATAATTGAGAAACTATTAAAAGAATAATTAAACATTTAAAAGATACTTCGCCAACCTTAGTTGAAGGGGAAGAAATTAATAGTGCATGTGATGAAGGGGGTATTCTGGGGAAAAAAAATTGAAAGATGAACGTCGAGGGCGATGATTGAGGAGCGTTTATGATTTCCATCCCTTTTTTTCCCCAAAAATCACCAGACGGCGGCTGGGGCGAGAGGAAGGAGGTTAGTTAATACTGTGATCATTGCAAAATTGAGGTTGACCATGTGGATTAATGCACATCATTGTGATTAATAGTGATTTATGAATGATGACCATGCATTATGTTAGAAAAGCATCACGTGGTAGGCATGACATTGTTCACTCTTTTCAGCGCTTTCATAAGTGATTTGGGTACATTTACGAGTAATTGGTTAAATATTTGGAAATGTCTTGTTATTGATGTTGTACGTGTGATTATTATCTGTGAGAGATGTATTTATTGTAGTTATATATGTTTATGTTGATTGGTGATATGTAATTTGTGCTTTATACATGAGCATTGTGGTATGATTTAGCCAAGGGAGAATTAAATTAAATTGTGGTGTTACCCATGGATCTCGCTTTTAGACGTGAAATGTGATTGTAACTATATATATTTTTAAAAAAAATGACATGTGTAAATAGACCATGACATGTGATTTTGACATAGAATATATAACTCACGTGTGTTAGTGATTGCATCTCTTTTCATTTTGTAAAAGAATATTGACTTATTAGCCCTTCTATGTTATGTATGGTGTATTACTTAGACTATTGTGATTTACTTACTGAGTTTTGGCTTACTCAAGTGTATTTTGCTCTTTTTTAAAGTGGTTAGGTGAATTTTCAGTTTTAACGTGAGTAGGAGAGGACTTATCAGTTTAACGTGAATTTTCAGTTTTATTTTGTGATTTGCAAATTCTTTGTAATCAATATTATTAATAGTTTAAGTGGAATATATATTAATATATAATATCATTATATTCATGATATCATGGAAAAAAGAATAGTAAAATTAAATTATATTGATATGATTGTTAATTATTTAAAAATATTTCTATGATAACATTTTTATAGATAATAAGAGAGTTGGAAATCATGTTATGCGTGAATAATGAAAGTGTCTAAGGAATTTAAGGTTTATTTGTTCCACCTAGAAGGTTAGAAAAATCAAAAAATTGAAAGTTAAAAAAGTTAAAGAATCAGAAAGTTAGAGAAAATAAAATTTGAAGGTATCTGTGTTATTTGAAAAGTTAAGAAAATTATATAATTGTTGAATTTTTTTTTTAATTTACTTATAAGACATACTTGAAATTAAAAATAAATTAATTAGACATTATCTCTTATTTTTTTTTGCAATCTAGATATAGAAATCACAAATAATTTATTTTAATTATTTATGAACATAAATTTAAAAAAGTGTAAATTGAAGATATTGAGATAGAAGTAAATTATTGAGCAATAATTTATTAAATATTTATTTATTTTAAATATAATTGTTTATAATATATTTTAATATAATTTTTATTATTTTTATTGAGACAAAGTAAAAGTTGAAAGTAATGAAATGACATACGATTGAGGCGAACACTTTATTACCTCAACACTTTAAATATATAAAATATAATGTATAATGAGACGACGACAACGAGGGAATAAAAGATAAGGATAATTTACTTTTTTAACTTTTAGATAAATAGAAATTTAAAAGTTTAAAATTTTTGACATTTTATAAGTAAAAATGTGTCTCAAAATTTAAAAAGTTAATAAAACTTTCTTAACTTTTATATTTTAAATTTTTTTAATGATACAGATAGGACCTTAATATATAAAATATTGTGGTCATTGGAAGACGGTCATGCCGACCTATCTGTGAAATCGTGCAAGACACGTGCACGGTCGTGCGTTGGTTGCCAACAAGATTGGAAATATCAGGAGCGATTAAAATAGAGGAAGTAGTGAAAATTTCTTCGCTCTTATTATAAATAAAATGGGAGAGATGTTTTAAAACTAAACCCCCGTGCGCTATTGCCAGAACTTTGATGTATCAGTCATTAGAAAACTTCTTTGCTAGAACCCTAACCGTTAATGGCGTCAGACATTACCGTTGTTAACTCCAACAATCCAAGAGAGAATACAATTATTTGAATTTATTTATTTGTAATATTGCTATATATATATTTGATGAAGGGTGGATTTAATTAGATAAAAAAATGGCTTCAACTATGAAATCATAGTTGATGGACAAAAGGACACCACAAGGAGATAGTTTACAGATAAAAAACGGAAAGATATATATCCTTCCGGCTCCTTTGGAAGGGATTGCTAAATTCATTGCTAATTCTCAAGTTATCATCTTCGGCATTTTCCAGAAAGTTTATGGCTTGTTATTCTCATTTAGATTGAATATATTTGATGAAGTCGTTAGCTTCATGATTTTTTGTCAAAAAAACGTAAGCTGTAAAATGCAAAGGAATATTGAGTTGATGTTCACCTTCTTATAATCAAAAGGTAATTTTATTAAGCAGATGGGGTTATGCGATTGTTACGGGCAGCTTTTCCATTACACTTTGCTATTATTTTTGAACCTTTTGCTTCTCCACGGTTTAAGCCATTTTTTTGGATTGTTTTTATGAATTTTACATTGCTGCATAAATCATAAATGGCCAAGATGATTTGTGCCTAAAAGATCATTGATATATATAATAATCAACTTATTCCTATATTCTTTTTAACATTCCCAGTCTGATTTCACATATAATAAAGCCAATAATATTTCCTACAACATTCCTGACTCTTCATATGCAAAACTTTCACCTAAATCTGTAGCTTCATCCATTGGCATCGAACACGAGATCCCTTCCAACTCAAGATGTGATTGCTTGAATGGATCGGTGAAATGACCAACCAAGCACACTTGCTCAAGTACATGATGGTTGTTCGGCCGACGACGAACGTGTAGATAGACAGACGAGGCAGCAAATGTCAACCATGGCACTTACCAATTGGTGGCTGGCTATATAGAAGGAGGAGAAAGAATAAAAACATAAAAGAAAGGGAAAAAGAAGAGAAAAATAATAATGGTAAAATAAGACAATAAAGGAAGAGATGTTGACTCCCCCGTTAATGTGAATCAATGGCTATATGTTAAAAAAGGAAAGAACAAAAACATAATCTATGTGTCAATAAATACATGTAATTATGTGCATATATGTAAACTAATTTACACGAGAAAATTAAAATTTATCGACTTTCTACCGGATGTACAAATAATTATTTTTTTCTTGACTTTTTTAACTTTTTATTTTTAATTATTTTAAAATTTTTAATTTACATTTTTTTTGACTTTTTTATTGTACACAAACAAACTTTTAAAGGCGTACTTTATGACAGCGAAGCACTTTCTAGGTTTGAGTTTCAGATTCTTATTTATAGTTAAATTTTTTATTTTAACATCAAAATAAAATCACAAGAATTTAGTTTACGATAGAAATGGGGGTGCAAACAATATAGATTTGAATTAACTTATTTAAATAATTGCCACATATATTTTGAAAAATAATTGCCATAGATATAAATTATCGATTAAAACTTTTGTTTTGAATCTCATCACACATTTTGATACGATGATTTTTGTTAAATATATATATATAATTTTGACATTGATAGTATTTTTATTTTAAATCCAATTTTTTTTTTTTTTAAGTTTGTGTGGGACCTTTTGTAAATATTATTGAATTGATAATTAAAATTTAAATATTACGAATTACGATCCATTATTCCCCTAGGGTAAGATCTACCCTTTGGTCCATTTCATCGCCGGTAGCTCTGA
Source organism: Cymodocea nodosa (assembly GCA_036874045.1). Lineage (NCBI taxonomy): Eukaryota > Viridiplantae > Streptophyta > Magnoliopsida > Alismatales > Cymodoceaceae > Cymodocea > Cymodocea nodosa. The sequence continues at coordinate 25,146,847 of CM072338.1, forward strand.
GCTCCGTCTCTGCTCGCTGCCTGGAGGCTGGAGCGTCTGTCTCCAGTTCGTCGAAACCTCAGGAACGGAAGGGGGTAAATCAGGAGATCAAACGAGCAAGAGCTTTGACGTACACCGCTACACATCTCGGTTATATCTGGAAAATGTCGGTCCAGGAGTATCTGGACAAGCACATGCTGTCCCGGAGGATTGAGGACGCCGTCAACGCCGCCGTCAGGGCGAAGGCCTCCGATCCCGTGCTCTTCATCGTAAGTTTGCAATAGTATTTTCACCTTTGTGTTGTTGATGACGATGACGATTCGTGGCTCTTCTATAGTCGAATCACATGAGGAAGACGGTGCCTTCCGTGATCACGAAGATCAAGGCTAGGCAGATCTTGGACAGCAGGGGGATCCCCACCGTCGAGGTTGACCTTTACACCAACAAAGGGATGTTTCGTGCCGCCACACCCAGCGGCACTTCTCCTGGGATGTGAGCTCCTCTCCTCCACTCGTCATTGTCGGTAGATGTCGATCGCCTGGTTATTTTGTTGCTTTTCTGTTTTGTAACTTTTTCTTCCACTTGTGTTTAGACTCATACGTTGAGTTCCTAATCTACCTTGCTTGGAAAATACTTGAAGTATTCTTACTTCACATTTTTATCTTTGCGTTCTTTTTTAAAGAATTTGCTGGCCTAAGCTCTCGTGTATTGCCTTTTGTGTAACGTTTATCAATACTATAAGTTGCTTAGTCGGTATGCCTCGTGATTTTTTTTGAAACAATTCTATAAGTCGCTTAGTTAGTAGGCATGATGTTTTGTTTTTTTTTAAATATTAAGGTACGAAGCTGTTGAATTACGTGATGGCGACAAGGCAAGGTACCTTGGAAAGGGTGTCTCCAAGGCTGTTAAAAACATCAACGAGAGGATCGCTGAAGCTTTGCTTGGAATGGATCCAATTCTGCAGTCTCAGATTGATCAGGCAATGATAGATTTGGACAAGACAGAAAATAAGGCAAGCTTTTAGTACTGATTTTCAGTAGCTTGCATGATCGCCATTGTAAGTAGATTTTTTGCAAATGATTCCAAGATCCAATACCTTTTGCAACTATTCCCAAGAATTGGGATTCAATTTTTCCTAGATAACCAATATCTCCTATCCTGGCCTACGTGTATGAATGCAACATGAGCATGAAAACATAAATAGAAGCTAAACAAACCATAATGACACTTGTTGACAATGCTTACAGCATACTTATTAAGGCATCAGAGCGTCTTGATGGTAAGCCTGCAAACCTAGGTGGTGCCTAGGTGCCCATATATTTTTTTAAATTCATAATGTGTATACTCTTAGTTTTATTAATTATTGAAAGACATTCAAATACTAGATAATCACAAGATAGCATCAAATATTAAATATATGATTAATAGACACATGCATGTGATTTAAATATTCTAAACAACAAGTTTAACATCCAATATTTAATGTTACAACCATTAATGTAAACATAAAATGATAAAAGATGATATAATAATGTCATAGACTCAGAAAATTTTAAGAACGTAAAAAATGTGAATCTCCTTTTATTCACTTTCTTCACCTACTTCTCTAACATTCAGATTCTCATCATCATCATCTTCTTCTTCTTTATCCTCTTCTTCACCCTCAAACACTTATTCTTTCTATTAGGGCTCTCTTTTTTCCTCTCATTGAATACTTTTCAACTTTTTTCCTTGTCCACTACCACGAGGATGTCCATGTCCACCTCCATGATCATGTGTTCTCGTGGAAATTGATGAGGTTTTGTTGATGGACAGTCTTATAGTATGCTTGATGTTGAATTTACTTGCACCTATTACCTCATCAAAATTTTCCCAAATCTAAGAAAAGAAAGAATGCTATAAAACCCTATCATAAATGAAGAAATGAGGAAAATTTAGAGAAGTATAAGTTAGCAAAAAGGAATGTGAAGAAAATCGTTAGTGAAGTTAAAAATAAAACTTATAAGGAATTATATGATAATTTGAATACAAAACAAGGAAAAAATAGAATATATAGATTGACTAAGGCCATAGAAAGAAAATCTAGAGAATTAAGTCAAGTGTATCAAAGATGAGGATAGAGTTTCAGTAAAATAAAATGAAATAAAAAATAGATGATATAAATATTTTAGTAAATTTTTGATGAATCTATCGTAGGAAACTCTTATATGCAAAATTTAGGTAGTAATGCAAAAGATAGAAATTATAATTATTTTAGAAGAACTAGTAGTTTGGGGATAGAAAAAGCCATTAAGAAAATGAAATGTGGGAAACTATCAGACCAGATGGTATTCCTACTTAAGTCTGGAAGTGTATGGGTGAAATAGGGATTAAGTGGTTAACTAAAATTTTTAATATAATTTTAAAGACAAAGAAAATGTTAGGTGAATGGAAAAAGAGCTCTTTAATACTTATATTTAAGAATAAGGGAGACATACAAGGAGCTCAAAGCAATGAATTTCCCATATTTGCCGATGTCCTCAGGTATAAAATTTATGCAATGGGCAGAACAAGGAGTTAACACATTCTTATTCTTATCCATTAATTTCTACTTAGCAAAGATACAATTTGCTGCATTATCTATGAAAACTTGAATTATATTCGTCTGACCAGTAATGAATGACAAACTTAATTATCTCTGATAAGTAATTACATTTTTTTCTTGAGATGAATCGTCAATTGAATATAAATGGAAGGTGCATTTTAGGTAATTTGTAAAAATTTTATCATTCTTTGCCTTCTATCCATCCACCCATCGATCATGATGGTAATATCACACTTCTTTCAGTGCTTCTCATACTCAACTCTCATTTGAACTGCATCTTAATCTTTTTTCTTGAGTAGAGGCTTTCTTACTTGAAGGAAAGATGTGGCCTTTATCATCTCCCATAATGACCAGTAGTCTTACTAAGTATTTCAACAATCATTTGTTGACAAGGTTAAATGGCAACACCCTTCGGTAAAGAAAATTAGGAAATTTTTTATCAAAAATCACCTTTTCTTCCTTATTAAATTGGTCTTTGATGACAGTCTACTTAACCTTTTGTTTTGCTCTTTCTGCAACAAGTGTACAAGTTCTCCCTATACATACATCAAGTGGACCAAGTTTTTGCCTGTCAGTCACACTCTTGTCCTTCAACTAGCTGAAGATGCATTTGTTTTGGGTTACTTTCATTCTCTCCTATGGATTGGTTCACTTCTTGAACATCAAGCTTTCTCTTTTTTCCTATAGAAGAATCACTAATTCAGTGAAAAATACAAGAAAAATAAAAATAAAAATTAATCAACATGTTATCACAACAGAAAAATAACCGTCTCTTTTTATTCAAAGGATCATTCTAATATGAAAACTGAAATAAACACTAAAATTCAGTACCAACTAAGAATTAAAAAACATAGATATGAAGAAATGAATACTTGATTTTTTTACCTTATTGGAATGAAATTGGCCCACTGGAGAGCAAAGGTTGGCTGTAATCACTTAAAGATGCCAATAGAGCTGCTGGAGCACCCAAAAAAGACTGCTGGTGTGACTTGAAGAGGCTACTGGAGATGCAGAAGGTGGTGGAAGATGCTGCAGGCTTGCCAGACCACTGAAGCATGCCCAAGCTGCTGGACCATGCCACCACGGCTGCTAGAGTTGCTGGAATAGTGTGCTAAGGTTGCTGGAGCCATCACCCATAGAGATGGTGTTAATCACTAGAGGCAGCTTTTTGATGTGCAACCGTCTTTGCTTTCCTCCTCTAGGCTTCTTTTCTCAGTTTTTCAAGGAAAAGTATTTTTTAGACGCCAAACATTATGTGGATTTCTGTTGGATTCATAAAAACCTGTAAACCCTAAACATTGCATGGAATTCTGCTAGTTTGATGGTTCCATACCTGGTATCTGGCAAAGATCTGCTTGAGCCATAAGATGGTAAATGCCTATTGGCTTATCATGATTGGTTGCCTAGACATTGCCGAAGCACGTGCTAGTATGATTTATACTTCAATTTGCTGCTCAAACACACACACACACACACACAAACACACAATATTCATGCAAAGAACAGGGTAATAGTCTTTTCTAATAGCATAAATATGCATGCTTATTAGTTTATTTTTTTCTAATATAAAAGAATGTGTAATATTGTTTCCTAATGGCATACAATATACTTGCTTATTTTTTTTTGTATAAATGTGTAACATTCTTCAAAAATGGCATGCGATATACATGCTTATTGGCTTGTCTTTCTGATATAAAAAATATATAACATTCTTTTCTAATAGCATGGGATATACGTATTGTTTTTTCTAATATCAAGGAATATATTTTACACCTACGTTTAGTGGGTGGTTGGCATCTTTTCTAAAGGTGTTTTAATATTAGAGTGACACTCATCCTACAGATGGTGGGAATACAAAACAAGTTGCTTATTTATTGAGAAGAAAGGTCAAAACTGATAGAAAGCAAAAATGATGTAATTTGTTAAACAACTAGCCCAATCTTAATCAACGTATTGATTTCATTGATGATTGAAGTGATAACCTGTCATCATTGAAGAAGTGTGGGGAGGTTGCAATGTTGCATTGCTCACTGTGCATTCTTAGGAAAGACTCCTTGGAAGGAAGAACTAGTCATTTTCTTGTTAGGTGAATTTCAGTTGTAGCATTCCTTCATCCATCATATTACAACTTGTGATTGACACCTTAACGACAAATGGAAGGAAGAAAACTTCAAATAGAAAAATCATTTTAGAAAACCTGAGCAACCACCACTTGCCCAAGATTAATATAAAACATGCTACACTTTTTTCTTTTGGTTAATCTCCTTTTACAATCGTCCTATATTTCACTATTCAGCTTTCATGTAGAATTTACAAGTTCCAATGAGTCTAAAAATCCAATTTTTGTGCATATAACAAAGAAAAATCAAATGCTGAGAAGTGATATACCGTGAAGTATTGTGACATCATGTAGTCATATTATTCAATTTTAATCTTCAGCTTATTCATGGAAACAAAATTATATCCTTCAACCTTGTTTTGTGATGAATGAAAATCTATTACCTATTGTGGAACTAGCTCACCAGATAAAGATAGCAAGTCAAATAAAGATTTCTTTTTTTTTTACCTAGTCTACATCACTACATTTGCATTCCCTATGAACTTTGCAGCTTTGAAACACTACAGGTCTTTCTGGTCATTGCTTTTTGAACATGGTGGCGTGCTATTTTCAAATTGCTTGTCAACTTGTTTTGCCATAAATCTTACCCTCTTTTAGGTTTCTAGTAATCTAGTAATCTAGTTTGCCAAGAAGCACTTTATACAGTCAAACAGCATAACTCTACATCCTGCCTTGAGAATAATCATTATTGATGATTGGTAGTCTTATAATCTTCTGTCATCTATAAGATAAAGATTAAAGGTTTTCCTAAGAAAGTAAAATTTTAGATAGTTCTACGGATTTTAAAGATGCTTCAGGAGATTCTGACTTTGTTCAATTAATGGCCATTGTTTAGGCAATGCCTTGATTTATGTAATTGCTGAAACTAATTTCTTCAGCTTTCTTAGTGTGCATGACTGAGACAAATTCCATTTCCTTGCAGTCTGAACTTGGGGCAAATGCCATGCTAGCTGTTTCAATTGCTGTGTGTAAAGCTGGTGCTGCTGAAAAAGAGGTGTGTTTTGCCATTGTGCTTCATTATTTAATTTGAGGCAAAGATTTCTTCATGTATATTTTCATTTTGAGGCTATCTATTGGCTTAATTGCTGCATTGACATTCGATGCATTATTTCTTTATGCTGCAGGTTCCTCTTTACAAACATATCGGTGATCTTGCTGGAAAAAGTAATCCAGTTCTTCCTGTTCCTGTTATCACTCTTATCAGTGGGGGAAAGCATGCTGGGAATAATCTGGCTGTGCAAGTATGACCTATAAATATCCAGGTTATTCATCTAAATGTTTGGATGAATCTTTATTGATATGGAAAGCATGGAGTTTGATCGTTTTTGTTGTGGTGCCAAGGCACCTAGGAGTCAGAGCTTATTTTATTCTGTTTTTCATGTCTTCCTAAGACAGACAGATCACTAACCCAAAATTCCACTTCATAAAAATGAAATGACAACCTAACCATGAATAGTATTTACCATTAACTATAACAAAAACCTAAATAATCTGTATGACCTGAAAAAACATATAAAAGCACAAGATGAAATTGTTCAAACATTCAAATAGTCAATAAAAAGCAAACTATTTAAGTAAACCGAATAATAACAAAGGAACACTTATAACTGTAGAAATTAAATAACCCAAAAAGTATCAATGTTTGATTTAATGTAGTAGTAAACAATCATTGTTGCCTTTTGACATCATCATCATTCTTCTTGTTTATGGATTCCAACTGAAGTTTACCTTTTCTCTTGCCAAATCGGGTGTGGTGAACTCATGGAGCTTGAACTACAAAAAGGAGGTTTATCTTGCATTCTTGCTAGTAGATACCATTTCTGTTTTGCCTAGGAGGAGTGTTTAGCACCTTTATTTTGGGTGGCCCACTATTAGTTGTTGGTGGAAATCATTGTTGAATATGGATACCTACCTTATGCATGATCTGGAGGCTTTTTGGAGTTCTAAAACTGGCTGGACAGACCAAAGCAAAAGCTTTGGTTTGTCATCCCACATGCCATTTTTTGGAGGTGGTTGGAAAGAAATGTGAAGTAGAAACATACAGGGTGAATGATAATTTTTGTTAACGCAAAGAGTGAGTGTAATATATAGATAATGAAATCTTAATGTAATTGGATATCTATTTATCCGTTTATCTTAGACTAACATAATACTTTTATACTCTCCCTTAAGATAGAGCATGTATATTTACCATACCTAGTTTATTACACAAAATCTCAAATACACTTACACTCTACGTCATTGGTTAAAATGTAAGTTACTTCAAAGACTGGGTATAAGAAGTAATGAAGCCTTTTGTGCCCATATTACAAATATAGTGACTATCAACCTTGATATGTTTGGTGCATGGAATGTAAGATTGTTGGTTATGATGATCACAATTTGATTGTCATAATACATAGACATAATGAACTGTAAAACCAAGCTCATGTAGAAGTGATTTGAGCCACATCATTTTGAAATCAGTGTTTGGAATATAAGAAATAGCTGGAAGTTATATATTTTGTTCATAAGCAAATAAAATTTCTATATATAGAGGCTACATAAAGAAAATAAATACCATAAATAATACGGGACTAAATCCACTTACAAAACAAAATGCTAATACATTATTTACTTTCACACTCCCCTTTAAGTTGGATTATCTAGCTTGCAATAGACTTAAACATAACAAGAAATGACAAATGCATAGAGAAATAAAAACTAATTGTTGCAAGTGGAATTAGTAGCAATAGGTGGTAATAGTGAACCTCTGTGGAGAGGCATTAATAGTAAAGAACCTTCAACCATATAGAAGTAGTAGCAATAGAGAACCTCCAATCATGTAGAGGCAACAACAATATAGAATCTTTAGTTGTGTGAAGGCAATAGTTGTAGAGAAATTTGAGATAAATTTTAGAAGAACTAATCTTAGATAGTAGTAGAATAACCATCGAATGACAAGATAGTAGAATAGATAAATACATGGTTTATCCTTAAAAAGCAAGTAGATAGATGTGATCTACCCTTAAGATTTTTTTTTATATACTTCCACCTTACTTTTTCTCAATTTTTTCCTTTTTTTCTCTTTACTCCTTTATTTTCTCCCTCTTTTTTTATTTCTCTCTCTTTCCTTTTTCTTTCCACTCTTTCCTCCCTCCTTTCCTTTCATTTTTTCTTTCCTTTCTCTTTCTCTCTCCCTTTTTTCTTTCCTTTTTTTTCCTTCTTCCCCTTCATTTGCAACTTGCTCATCTTTAGAAAACAAAAATCGGTGTTCTCATGGACATTCTAGAGGTAGAAAAAACAAGTGGAGAGATGTGCTCCACCCTTAATTGTGCTATTTAGAGGAGAAAGACCATCAACATGACTTGTCATGGAATTTGTAGCCACCAGCCCTAGGATAGTAGTGGGAATTGATCGGCCCTAGAAAAGAGGCTAGATGGCTAGGTAGAAGGCCTTGGATGAGACGAGCTAGGTTGCAAACCTGGGAAACAATAGTAGTGAGTGATTCTGACAGTGGTAGAAGGATTTTGTAGTAGTAGAAGGGACATCAGTGGGAGTTTTTGGTGATTGTTGGTTCAAATGTGGAAAGAAGAGCTAATGAAGAAAGAGAGGTAGCCAACACAAGGGGAGAAGAGATGGCATCAATGTTAGAAAATGTAAGTGGCATTGCATAAGTGTAGCCACATGGAGCGAGGAGGGTGTTGGTAAGGTGAGAATTAGCAACAGAGAGAGGATGAAGATGAAGCTTGATCAGCACAAGGGAAGGTGGAGATGATGATTGTGGTTTTTTTTTTTTTGCATCAAATTGACATTTCATCTAAAACATTCTACTTATACCCTTCCAAGTTCAATACATAACAATTTAAGATTAAGGATATAAGAAAAAAAAAAAAAAACTTGGTGAGAGATAAAAATAAGAAGGTGAGACTTAAGAGAGAGGAGGATGTAAGGTAGAACATAAGAGAGGGAATGCATAAGTTATTCAAGTAGAATATCCAAAATGCATTTTACTTGCATGAATTATGACAAAAAAATATTTGACACAAGATAGTTATGTAATGCTCTTACAAAACATAAATCCCTTCAATGCAACTTGACATATTCTTGAACGATGTGATGACCCTCTGATTCTTCCTTCTAGTCCTTCACAACCACACAGGAACAACCCACAACCTTCCTTGCCTTCCCTTCGGAATCAATCTTACATAACCCAACCTATTCACCCAGAGTCTTGGCACTGGTGATGGTGATGAGATGGACATTATGGTCGACGCAAAAGGCCTTGACAAGCTTCACATAGTCAGGCTGGTCATAGTCCTTGGCCAGGACACAAAGCTGTGTAGTGTGCTTCTCAATTGCCTTGGCAACTTCATGGAGACCACGTGAGAGCCCGTTGTGAGCCAGAGCCTTCTTCATGATGATCTGGAAGGCAGTCATCAGGTCCGTCGACTCTCCCAAAGCTGGAGCCTCAGAAGCAACAAGCATCTCATCACTTGCCATTTCCTAATGATGTGCTCCACAACCTACGACAGAAATCCGAGAGGAGAAGAGGTGATACTCCGTCGAGCAGAGCCACCCAAACACATAATATCTCTTGATAGGAGGATGAAAATAATAGTATCCCTTCTATGTTCTTGAGTAATCAACAAAAATACATTTAATAGATCAAAGAGATAGGTTATGTAGACTGGGAGAGAAGTCTTGAACAAAAGTTACATGGCCAAACATCTTAGGAAGTAAAGAAAATAACTCAAACTCAAGATAGAGTTGACAAAGGGGTATAATCAGTGGGAATCTCTGAAAATTGTAATATTAGAAATTGGTATTTTTTAATCCAAATCCTGCACTTCTGTAATTTATATATATTATTATAAATTTAGATCTAGTTGATGAGGGATTTAATTTAAAGAATTACCAGTTGTCAAGGTTATGAGTGCTCTTGGGAAGAGCAGTTTTCTGCACACTCAAATTCCTATGTATAAAACAAATATTTGTTATGTTTTAGAAAATAATATACTTACACTTTGGAATTTGTCCCCAAAGAAGCAGAAATTTTCTGCATCTGTAGATTCTTTCCTTGTAATTCGTTGGAGCAAAATATGCTCATTTACCTAATATACCTTATGAATTTTGGAGATTCCTTTTAATTCCTTGTGTTGAGGATGTGGTGGTTTGCAAGAACCACCACATGTAGCTTATGAATTTTCAATAGACTTGATACAGGTAATTGTTTATTTTTCTCTGTTCAGTAATTTGTGTTCATTTTCCTCTGTGACAATGATTTTCTATGAGACATATTATTCATATTTTTAAATAGGAATCCATGCCAGTACATCCTCTCTGAAGTGGGTATTCTCAATCAAATTTATCAGACATTCTGACTCTAATTGTTACCTAAAATACACAAGTCTTGAAGAGCGGATAGTCATACTGAAATATTGTATTAGGTGTTAGTGGATTGATCTTGGTAGCTAATTTAGGGGATTAACGACCAAGAGATGGTTGTAATAACGATGATGAGAAAAATTGTCACATCTGTTAAGAAAGCATTTTTTTACTTGAATAAATTAAAAAGTTGAAAATGATCTGACACCAGAGCTCTGCTAGGAAATCATGATTCTCCCTATTGGTGCCAACAATTTTGAGGAGGCCATGCAAATGGGATCCGAGACTTATCATCACCTAAAGGTAATTTCTTGCCTTTTTACACAATTTTCTTTTCTGCTGCAATAGTTATGCTATGGTAAGATTGCATATATTTATTGTTAGTTTGAAACTAAAAATTTCTTGCAAATATTTGAGCTTGTCACAATCAATAAATGATTCAGGCTGTATCATCAGTTGCATTGAATTTATTGGTATAATTGTTGGGTCCTTCGAATCCATAATCCACGTGGTATGTTATTCTATTCGTTGACTTTTGATTGAGCACTAATTTTTTTGCATCCATCGTTTATGCAATTGATAAGCCCAAGACTGATTCCAGGAGATATTATTGGAAGACAACAATTTTTTTATTAAAGGCATGGTTGTATAGCTCAGTTTTTTTTGCACCTTTTATTCTACATATCAACTTTCAACATTAAATCTTCACTTTGGGTTGACAATGGTTAGGAATTTCTGATTCATTTGTATGTGTTTTCTTTGAATGTATGCACAAAGGACCATGTTTGGGATTTCCCACAACTTTTTTCCTAAAATTGCAATTTCCTATGTCCTTGGCGTTCTACTCCTAATCTCATTAAACCACTAAGATATTGTGCCTTGGCCTAGTGATATTCTACAGACAATTCTTGTGTTATTTCTATTTTGCAGATCATTATCTTTGAGAAGTATGGTTTGAGTGGTTGCAATGTTGGCGAAGATGGTGGATTTGCACCAAATATCTCCAGGCAAGTACATTAATTGAAACTTGCAACTTCCAAGTTCAACGGAACGGTGATTTTGTGCCAAAATAAGGGACGGCTTAAACCAACCTTACTAAATTTTTTCTTTCACAGTTTTACGGATGCCTTGGATATAGTCAATGAGGCTATTGATCGAGCTGGATACAGTGGTAGAATTAAATTAGCTCTGGATGTTGCTGCAACAGACTTTTGCATCGGTAAATATGATACTTGTAGCACATTCGAGTAACATGTGGAAGTGTTTCAATAATTGTGTAATGTCACTAAAAAATCAATTTGAAAGCTGTTATGTTCTGAAAGTTGATTTCCACCTGTTGGAGCACCCAGTATTGAAGATTCTGAATAATAAATTTGTAAATAGTTTGAAAACAAATACATGCCTTTCCTGACCAGGAAAAAAGTATGATCTTGATTTTAAATCACCAAATAGATCGGGGCAGAATTTTAAGACTGTTGAAGATATGGTGGAATTGTACACACAACTTTGCACAGGTATTTATTTGACCGTACAATGGCCTTTGTACTGGAACTTATATCTGGCACTGGTGAGAAACACTGGCATATATTGTTTCCCTTGACAGATTATTCACTTGTTTCTATCGAGGAGCCATTCGATAAAGATGATTGGGAACACACTAAGTTATTTTCCAGCCAAGGGATGTGCCAGGTTTGCCCTCTCTCTTCGGGGAAAAACTTAATTAAGATGATAATTAATCATATATTTACAAGAAAATTTTCAGGTTGTAGGGGATGAGTTATTGATGTCAAATCCAAAACGTATTGAGAGGGCAATACGTGAGTCAACTTGCAATGCCCTTCTTCTTAAGGTGATTATTTGATCTCACATGAGAAATGACCATTTATAATACACAACACGGTACTGTTGATCCTTGTAACACTAGCAATGCTCGTGTACATTACATGGTTACTTTTTAATACACAAGATTTAAAATACTTATTAGAGGGCACAGTGAAGTGGTGGTAGTGGTAGTCTCTGATGGTGTGGTAGATATGGTGATGGCAGTGCTGTGGATGAACGTTGAAAGGAAAAAAACTTGGAGAGGTAGGAAGACGCGGTAGTGTTGAGTATATATTTGATTTCATTTTACAAATATTTGATATTTTTGTATTTTAGCAAAATTTCAATAAAATATATAAAATTTTGATATTACATAAAAATCAGATGAAATCTCCTTTCGTTTATTATAATTCGTTAGTTATCACTTTATTTAATGAGAGTCCCTGCTTTATACAGGTCAATCAGATTGGAACTGTGACAGAAGCCATTGAAATTGTGAAGCAGGCAAAGGATGCTCATTGGGGTGTTGTTATATCTCATAGGTGTGGGGAAACCGAAGACTCCTTTATTGCTGATTTAGCTGTAGGCTTAGCTGCTGGTCAGATCAAAGCTGGAGCACCTTGCCGAGGAGAGCGGCTCTCAAAATACAATCAGGTAATTACCATTAGGCTAGGGTTTCAAATCCTAAATGGTCTAGGTTTATATGATTGTAAAATAAAATGTATCGTTCGAGGACCCCTAAAACACTGCCAAAATAGTTTATTAAAAGTCCAATTGCTTGTATAAATTCTGTTCTTTCGCTTTGCTATATCATTTAACATCTTGCATCAATTTTTTCAATGACAGCTACTTCGCATAGAAGAGGATCTTGGTGACCAAGCTGCTTATTCTGGGGAGAATTGGAGATATCCCTGAGGTCTATTTACATGATACGGAAAATTGCATTGGAGATAATTGTTACATGCGCGTTTGAGTTCATTGGACTCATGGTATATTGTGATTTCATGACAAGTAACATAATTTTTGAGAAAAGCACGCTTTCAATCATGGTGATCATTTTTTATAATTTTATGAATTTTAATCTGGCAAAAACTCGAGAGGCATGAAGACAGCGGAGACCGACATTTGACCAAGAGTCGTGATCATGCCAGCATCGTATATGAATCAAAATGTCATCGTGGTGAACGTAGGCACTTTTTTACCGGTTATGGCAGGTAGACATCCGCAGCGGTACACCCGATTTGTATAAAAGAGCTAATTTCGATTTTTTACCGGATGTGGCAGGTCAACGGTCTTTTCCAAATCAAAATCCTTGTTCCCATTGCTTTGTTACGTTGATTATTCCTAAAGTGGTAATTATTTTGTTACCTAAAGTTGTATTTATGGTACAAGATACAAAAGATGAGCCCTGGATCGTCCACCACTCTGCTAACTACGAATATGCCATGAAATCACTGATTGTATGGCTGAAGGAAACAAGCCACCACTCAATCATTTCAAAGCAAAAAATATTATAGTTTTCAAAATAAAATCCCTTGGTGAGATGAGAAAATACTTAGATTCAAAGAGTTAGTATCCAAAATGAGTATATCAGGAACTTCCACTCTAGAAAATTACTCGTTTAATTGTCTCTACATCATCCAAACTAATCTTCAAAAGGACTCCAAGTGCAAGAGTAATCAAAACAACATGCTTAGGCAAATAAATGATAATACTCAGAAAAAAAAAAGAAAAAAAGACGCACAGATTTCTAAATGAGGAAAAGCCATGGAAGCTTACGCTTCCTGCTTTACATCAGTCCTCATTTCATCATCTTCGATTTTGGGGGCCAAGTAGAATCTTATATAACCCATTTCCGCAATCTTGTATTCAACTACCACCGGCAGTTCAGAAGAAAGGCTTATGGTGACCGTCTCAGAAAGTGGCGAGGCCTTGGTGAAGGAGTTCATGTACCTTAACGCAAAGGTCAGCGAAACTGGTTCTTGCATCTCTATGACAGTTGCCTCCTCAGGCTGCAAAATTACGAAAAAAATGAATTTTCCAGGAGAAAAGTAGGCAAACAGAGGGAAAAAAACACATCAAGTCTGAAGAACCATGTAATATGGAATCCAATGCTGAGGACAATCACTACAAACAAATGATCTAAATTTTGAATGTGGTTGGTCAACTACAAATTAATTCAATAACTAAATCAAACCAATAAATCCATGTCTAACCACGTATTAATGAAAAGATTAAGTAATCTGTCAATTAGTATGACAATTAAAACCGACTTCCATGTTTGAATCTAGCACTACTTTAACATAGGAAAATTTGCTGAACATTGAAGATTGCAAATTGAATAGGTAGAGTAACGCGTAGGCAACACAGATTGCCTTATTACAAAGTTATTTCTATCTGACAAATCTGAAATTCAAAAGTCCAAAACCATTTTTTCAGACATTCAAATTTTCATATTCAAGCTATGAAATTTCTTTTCCAAAAAATGCTTTAATTATCTTTCATCAAATGACTGAAAATCTTCATGGGAAATGGAATTTCTTATTCCCTTGTACAGATGGAAAATGAGCCCAGTTAATCACTTAAAATACGAAAAGTTTAAAATGTCAAAACACACCTAATATATATATATAGAAGGAAGATTTCATTCCAATTCAAAAAAAATATATGTAGTCAAGGAAATAGCGCTGTCATTTGTATCTCAAGCACTCTTAATTAAAAAGGTAAACACCAAATAACAAAACAGCTTGTGATTGGAGAACAATCATCTAATATATCTGCCAAAGCAAGAGAATAGTTGATCTCTGATAGTATAGACTTAGTGGACAAAAATCAGTTTCAGATTAATAAAGATGTTAAAAACTAATAACACGGCAAAGAGTGACCAGTATCCATCACCAGATTTCCGAGTTTACAATTAATGGCTGGCAAAATCAATTAGTCCAATCCACAGAATACACGAAATACAAAATCAGTTAGTCCAATCTACAGATGATAACAAACAAATCTAACGGCAGACAAAAACATCTAAATCACCATGGGAAGCGAGAACGTGGAAAAGAAAACATTAAACCATGAACCAACAATGTTAGACGATATTAGGATGTACCTTATCGACGGTTGTATTCTGCCTGCAAACAATGTTTGCAGACCCAATATCTCCACTGGTGGAGAACTTCACGCCTTCCTTTGTAACGGAAATCACAACTGCAACGTCAAGAACAAAACTGAAATTTTTACGAACTTGTAGCCAGTCATTACCATTTTCTAAATACCAAGAAAAAAAAGGTCTTAAATTTTACGTTCTGGTCATCCACACCTGTGTCACCAATACTCCCAAGATCTCTGCAGATCCTTGCAAACTCGGAGGACGGCATCCTGACAATAGCATGGTACTCTGCATCCGGAATACCAAGATGCTCGCTGTCTATGTCCATCAACTTCATCTCAAAATCGGCAATCTTATCTTGATCTAACAACCAATTCCGAAATACAAGAAGCATGCAACATCATATAAAACGATGTCCCCCGAAACACGAGAGAAGAAAATGAAGGACAGGAAGAAAGAAGGGAAATATTTGTGGTTACTTGGGCTCTCGAACATGAAGGTGACAGTGTCACTCCCATCGTCGGCCTTGATCGTGACGATGTCCTCGTTCCCAGCGCACTTGAGCATCTTAGCCATGTTGTTTATGTTCATCCCCATGGAGATGTTCCGGTCGCAGCGGTAGTGCTCGAAACCCTCCGATCGGAGTAGGAGGGCGACGAGGGCGACATGGCTGGAGTCCATGGCCTGGAGGGAGAATCCCGTGGCGGAGCAGTCGAAGTTGGCGTCGGTGACAAGGTCCTTGATGGCGTCCAGGACCTTCTTAAGAAGGCTTCCCTGGACCAATCGCAACTCCAACATCGTCCCTTTTCTGAGACGGCGGTGGCTGTGGAGGAGGGAAACCAAATGAACGGAACAAGCTCGGAGAGAAAATGAAATGGGATGGAGGAGGATTTATGGGGGTCTTAGGGCTTTGGGCGGGAGTGGGTGCTTTGGTTCCCGCCCTTCCCACCTCCTTTGTAGCTGAAAATTTATGGAATCTGGACCGTTGGAATGAAAATGAAAGGATGGGAAGCGGCAGGTAAGAGAGTATACGATTGTCTGATTTTATTTATTTATTTATTTGTGATACCGCCATTCAATTGCTACGAGCAGCTTTTCCATCATACTTCGTGCTTATTTTCAGTTTTATTCCTATTATCATACGTACGAAAGCGTAAGTCATGTGCAACTTACAACTTAATTTTAGTAGATACTAACACGAAAGATTATGTATATACAATATTTTCAGATTATAAATATCATGTTTATTTCTACAAAGCTATTTCATATATCTCAAATCAAAATTTCATGAAATGTTAAATAAAATTTATAAAATGCCCGTGTAATAAACAAACTTTAATTGAACATATATATCATTCATCAAGTTACAAGAGAAACTAATCGCATCTTGCAGCATCGCTGATTTGAATATTTAAAAGATTCTTTTGGAAACTCCATCGAACAAATTTGAATGTACATGTTTAGGTGCAAATACACAAACAGTTTGTATATATATTCGAAAGACGTCTAATGCAATTTTCGAACTGTTGCTGCTATCGGCGTCTCCTCCGACTTACCGCAATCCTTCGCGGGACGTCATGTTTTGAAGATGATGCTGCGCCGTGGCAAGAGATCAGGCATCACATTCACTTCTGTTGGGCTTGCTGGAGATTGGAATCTCCTAGTGAACCACAGACGATTGGAAGATCAATCTCAGCATAGTTTATTAGATCTTTTTTCTTTTGAAAATTGTAACAAAGTTTGTTCGTCAGGCAAAGAATACAAGTATGCATCTCTCACCATATCGCAAGATGGAATCCAGTCATTTGTTGCGGGGTTTCCCTTGCAAGGGCCGTGATGACTGTCCACTGATGTCACGTCAAGACGATCTCCACCGTGCTTCTCAACCTTGATGAACCCTGTCCCTGTCTGCAAGTTTCGAAGATAGTCAAATATTAAAAAGCGTATGCTATAGGTGAAAACAAACAAGACAACACGTAAAGAGCAACCCCTGTGATACGCCCCACCTACAGCAATGGATGAATTCTTGAGTTTTAAACAAAGCAAAAAAGCTAAACCCTACGTGATAGATAACAATTATTCCAAAGTAGAACACTCTTGAGGGGGTGGTGTATAAGCTACCTAACGTTTACCCACTTTGTACAGATAACATTCACTAAAAACCTAAAGATAATGATTGAATTATGTTGTATTTTATTGGTTTTTTAATAAGAATAAAAGACAAAGATGCAAAGATCACACACAGATCATGCAACAATGTATGACTTATTTTACCCTTGCCGGCATACACTGTTTGCATACAAAGGGTAAAATAACTCATGCTCTGTTGGCATACACTGTTCCATACCGTAGTCGGTAAGTGTAAAATAACTCATAAGAATAAAAATAAAAGATCGGGATGCAAAGATAAGATGCATATAAATCATATGGTGGTGTGCACCAATAGTAGTTGATAGGGATAAAATAACCCATAAAAATAAGAAGAAATGAAAATTATGTTTAAATACTGCATGTTTTACAAATGATCTTATTGTATGTTTTATTGAGTTTGGGACTAGTCAATGAAGGTTCACAGTGTAGTATGCAATGCATTAAGAATTCTGAAGCAAAATTGGGGTAATAACTGGGTGGATGTTTCGTTAAGGTGAAAAAGATTAATAAGTTTCGGGAATTCTTTGCATAGTTTACACCTGGAAGTTTCCTTTGTGTAATTGACACAATTTTGTTTGGCACATATTGTTAAGGAGTCAGACTTGTGTAATTGGGTAAATGGATCAAACATACATGTATCAACCTTGAGAGTAATGGAAATTAATTTTCTGGTTTTCCACCCTAAACTCGACTTGATATTAGAGGTCGACTACCACACCCTCTAGTTAGAAGATTATCAACCTTGTGTGGCAGACCTTGCCACCTCACGTTGCTATCACCAGGAGCCATCTGTAGGCACTCTTTATTGTCAGTTTGCATCCCGAATTGGCATCCCAAATTTGTGGACAAGTTCTTACAACTGACACCATTTCTTCCCTATAGTCTACCTTCAGTTGAGTCCTTAGACTCACCACTCATGCACCAGTTACCTCCTTTGCTACTTTGGTTACTCTCTCAACTCTTGCTATAATAACTAGATAGCAAGGAAACTTGTCTAGTCATGGTTGAGGCAGATCTGGTAATCGCACCAAAGGTGGACGAAACAATTCTAGACCCTCGTGTACTCATTATGGGTGTACAAATCATCTTTCTAAAAAATGTTGGGATAAATTAAGCATCCTCCTGCACCACCATTGTTTGCCAATGTTGTTTGTGTAGACTCTTCGGCTACTATCTCTTCAACCACGTTAGGAATGGTGTAAATATGTCAAGCTGATCATGATGAATTAATGATACTATGAGCTCAACAATCCAATGATGTTATGACTGCCCATGTTCTCTCTTTCAGCTAATTATGCCTTTTACACATCCTCTTAAAATTCTACTTAGATTATTGTCTTAGAGGCTTCTGACCATGTTACTGGAAATCAAAGTTTATTTACTCGTCTAACCCAGATATCCAACCTAAATTCAGTGGATTTAGCCGATAGTCATAGTTGCTCTATTGCAAGCGAATGTACTACTATAATCAATCCAGATGTCTAGGTACCTTCACTTTGGATAATGCACAAAGCATTAGAAGATGAAGAAATCTGTTTGACATTTACAGGAAAGGCTTGTTTTGATTCATTAATGTATTGCTTAATGTACCATAAATGTGTTTCAAGAAATGCTGTAATAAATATATCATGTTTTTACATTATGAGAAAAGATAAAATAACAACCAATTGCCAATTTCACCATGTAATATGTTTTAAAACATGTTTGAAGAAATGCTTTAACAAATATGTTGTACTATTAGAATTTTCAAATATAATTTGACCATAGATAGTTTATGTACTAAAACTTCATTTATTTTTAACATTAAATATATGAGAACGTGATTAATTTGTATTAGATGATTTTCAGTTACGTTTTAACTTATTTAACATTGAATTCCGGGCTTTGTCACTACTGGTGGTGGTGGTCAAGGTAGTGCTTTCCTACTGCCAACCATGGGCCTCCTAGGGAACAACCAGCACTTGAGTTAGCAAATTAGCGGCAATTCAAATTAGCAGCATCCTCTGCTTTAAATTCCATCTAACTGCTTTAACTTTCAGCTGGCACTGAATAGATCAAAGACCAATTCAAAAAAAATACACCTAAGGACTGATCAAACAAGCATGTTCTCAAAGGTGCATATATGGACCACATCATCACATTTTCGGCAGTCAGAAAAATAAAATTTCCCAGGTTAAAAATATGAACCTGCCAAACCATATATCATCAAGTCACGTAGATTTTCTAATATTTCAATTCACAGGGAATTTGGTTAATGACTGGAGTAGGAAGGTACAACCAGCGGTCAAATCCTTGTAAGTATCGATCTATCTTTTGTTTTACATACTATTTCATCCATATGAGAATCACAACTCCCAATTTCACATTTAGGTATTTCTAAGATCAATAGCCAAACTACTTATCATCTTGGCACATTGTAATTAATATCACTAAATATGTGTGATGATGCACTCAAAAAGAGACTCAGTTCATTCATGCATTTGCCATTTCAAGTAAACTAGGAAAATTTAAGATCTAAGAAATTAATACATTTCTGATCCAATCGAAATTGACAATTCAGCACCAATCATCAATACCATATATTAAGCCAAGGGGAAGGTTGTGGATTGGACCAACATTTGATCCAAAAATTCTTCATATATCTATTTAAATTTAACACGTAATCCTTTCAGATTAAGGGTAAAATAAAAAAAATAAGAACATAAGAGAAAGAGTGGAAGCGAGGGGAAACTTAAAGAACAAGAAAGGAAGCAAGAGAAAACATAAAAAAAGAAAATGTGTGAATTATTTATGTAGAATATTTCAGGTCCATTTTACTTAAAGAGATAAACCACCGAAAGAACTAGAACGATGGATGCAGTGAATTACACTATTGTAGGCAACAAATATGCACAATCCATGCTATTCGTGCAATATCCACGGTCGGATTTTCAGAGCATTCATTAATTCAAAAGATGAAATTCGAATGAAAGGCATCGCACCTCCAAAAAAAGCATCGAAAGTTGGAAACGAACAATAGTACGTACCGTATGGTGTTGCTTGTCGATGCAGTTGAGGTCACTGTAGTACTCCGTCTCGACGTACTCATCGACTGGCTCACTCCCATGACACACCAGTTTCTTCAAGTTCAAGACATCATGATCGCAGAAGAGAGGAGGAACGAAAAATATTAATAAATTTGAAAATCGAACAAAAAAAGAGAAAGATCAAGAATATCCGGCAGAAAGGTCGATATACAACCACCTCGGGACGGGCCTCGAGATCCCGTAGCTTGTGGAGCTCGGGGATAGGGGCCAGATCGGAGGGAGAAAGGGTGTCGACGTAGTGTGGGGAATATTCGCTGCGCTGGGGCTTGGAGTGGCGTCTGGGGGCGATCCCGTCGAAGTACTCGCGCGTCTCCTCCGCCCTCTTCGCCTCCTCCTCCCGCGGAAGGTGCTCGTCGCTTCGATTCGGCCTCTGCATCTCTCGCTCCGTGGTGAGATCCGTCCGGTACACGGTGCTAGCGGAAACTTTCAAATTTATCTTCGTCCGTGCCCTTTTCTTAGGCTTCGGTGATGGTGGGATGATGAAAAGACATTAGTGCCCTCTCGAAACACCGATTGATGAGGTGATTGTCCCCGACAGATATGGGGGCATTTTCTTAAAATGACCGATTTGGTTTCCTTCAAATAATGGCGTCTTTCCAGTTGGAAGCTGCTAGAAGGTGATAGACAGATAATGGAGCACAAAATAAATAATTTGGAGATGAAACGCCCATCTAATTCTGTAATCGGTTTGCCCCTGGACAGATGGATTTTGATGTCTTATGCGACACGTCTCTCTTCCACGGTCCCACCATGAGAAGTCTTATTAACCATTTATTAAAGGCGGATCCAACCGTCCATCTGCTGGTATCATCAATCACGGATTATCTCTACGTCATCCGTCTTCCTCCAGGCCGATGGAATCATGATCGTGGAAGAGAGTAGTGTTTGTTTGTTTGTTTTTTTTTTTTTAAAAAAAAAAAATGAAAATATCGGTGTACACCATAAAAAATATCATGATATCTGTTTTTTTTTTTTATTATACGGACGTCTGATTTAAAAATAGATTTTTTTCTCCGCCGGTCTTTGCACTTCCATCTATTTTTATTTTTCTTTCTCCTTTTCTTTTTCTTTTCCTTCCCAGCGCGCACCACCAAGGGACAAAGGAAGGGTCGGTCTCTTCTTTCCAGTGGGTCGGTTCCCTTCCGGTTTCCACCCCAAAGGTCGTCGGCGGGCATCCATCATATACCGAAAAAGGAGGGGTCTCCAGATCAATGGATTCTTCTCCGGGTCGGTTGGGGGAAAGGGGGAGCGCCATCCATGAGCTGTTTGGAGGTGGAATTGGTAAGCAACATGTACGAAAATTCTGAGATTTTTCAGGGACTAACATTTTTGGGTTTTATTGGGAATCGGTAGATCATAATTTGAGTGTGATTTTCCTGTTAATGGAAGGTTGGAAAATAAAATTCTTAGATTTTGCCCTTCGGTAATGCCGCAGAGAACAGAAGCTTGTTTTGGATCTTCTTCTTTTTTTTTTTTCTTTCCTTTTCATTTCTTTTTCTGAAAAATGTTTGGATCTCTTCTTACAACACTGAATTCACAAGAAGGGGAACTTTCGTTTTCTCTGAACTACTTGATGTTCTAAATTCTGGTTGCCATGGTTTTATTAAGGGCCGATAGAGATCTGAATTGGATTGAATCTTGGAGTGCTGGATAACTTTGAACCTTAAATTATGGTACCCTGTTTAACAGTTGCAGATGTGATCTTGTGGAGACGGAAGGAGGTGACCATTGGAATATTACTGGGAACAATTTTCTGGGTGGTTATTGAATTGACTGGTTACACTCTCCTGTCCCTTGTTTCGAATGTCCTCCTCCTCCTCCTCTTAATTTTATTTGTGTGGGCAAAAGCAGCTGGAATCATTAACAGGTGGTGGTTTCTTTTTTGTCATGCCAACCGTAGAGTACATCACACCATATTATCATCTTTTGTGTGCATCATGCATGAGAAATTAGTTCTTACCCATTATTGAGTGCAGGCCGCCTCCTCCCATTCCAAAGCTGCAGCTTTCTGAAGAGACGATGAATGAAGTATCTTCTTTGGTTCGTTCACATTTCAATGCGTTCTCTTCGGCCGCCTATGATGTTGCTCTGGGAAAAGATTTAAAGCTTTTCTATAAGGTTGCCATTTGCCTTTTGGTGATGGCTGTTGTTGGTGGCCGCACAGATTTTCTTTCTCTCGTTTACACAGGTATGGACATTTTTATAGATCAAACATCCATCTTTCTGAAAGCAAGATTAGTATATCAATATATATATCTTTTTTTTTGCAAAATCACGTAAATTAACAACAATTAGGGATATGCTCTATTAGTTGAATTAGACAAACGTCCATATCATAAGGGATTTAACTTACCAAGCATTTTGCATAAATCTAGAAAAAGGATGTTTTGCATAATATTTAGAATTCATGATGAGTCACTGGGATTTTGAGCATGTTACGGTAGAGGTGTTTCTGCTCGCCCAGTAACAGCACTTTTCAGTAAACCTTAAAAGTAGAGCATATGATTTCTGCGTTCAAGTGTAAACCCAGCATAATTTTTTTTTTTGGGTTATAGACACTAAGCAGCAAGACAGGAAGGCATATGGTCACCATTCGAAGTTGAATTCTTTTATTAAAGTTGAGGATTTTCCAAAGTTCTAAGAGTGTTAGCATGGAAATAGTGAGGGGAAAGAATTGCTCTTATCCACTATATCAAGTTATTGTTTGGCTGTAGCCACTTGCTCATGGCACTGAATTTTTCCTTTTTCGGAAAGGAATCTGTTGAATGTGCATATTACACCACCTAATAGGGACTAGCATGGATGAATCGCAAAATATAATCAGCAACGGACACGGGTCCCCTCCCCTCCTGCTATGCACATCTTTGGGCTAGTTAAATTATGTTCTAACATATAAGAAATTGAGAATAATGTGTACGATTTCTGTTTTCACTGCATTGACAGTCTAATAATCACTTGTATCTTCTCTTATTGCCGCAATTACAGACGAATAATCACTTTTACATCTTGTTCTTCCTTGGATATTGCAGGCCTTGTTCTTGTTCTCACCGTACCTGCATTATATGAGAGGCATGAGCATCACATCATCGAGTATGCTATAGCTGCTTATGGGGAAGCGCAAAAGGGGTATGTAAGATTAGATGCAACCTTTAGCAAGCTTGGGAAACGGATCGCGTTGAAGATACAGAAAATAAAAACTTGCTAGTTTTGCCCACAAGCGGTTGTTTTCCACTTCATTTCATAATCAAAAGGTTTTTGAGTGCTCTGTTACGGAACTGGTTGAGCTCTTCGTGAAGTCAATCTTACCTGTGGGTTCCCAGAAATTAGTAAGCAAGTATTTTGTCCTTTTTGATGGATGGGATTATAAAATTCTGACCTGAGCTACCAGTGTGTAAATTTGTAAATTAAATTAAGTACCGGACCTATTCCAGTTTTGATAGGTGATTAATGTTTGTCTGTTTTTTGATAATGGTTATATTAACGCTTGTGCGTTCAAACTCAAGTTTCGTCTTCTTGTAACAACCAGCCATTGCTTTCCTTCCCTCTATGTTTCTTGCTTTATTTTTTTTCCTCTTGGTTTTCCATTGCAATTTTATATCTGCAGGCGTATCACTGCATTCAGCTGCGGTGTTTGATTCGTGAAATCCTGAACATTCTCTAATCGACACAGAAGCTTAAAAGGGTTCAACTTAAACATATTAATAGGCAAGCAAATATATGCGTTCATTCCCTTGCTCAAAGCTAAGTTTGGCACAAAGAGTGCCCCGTTTTCGGCTCAACCCTTCAGAAGCATATTGGTAAGCGGGTTCTTTCTCCTCATTCATTTTCCCCCTAAAAAAGGTTAAAACATGGCCAAACTCAAACAAGAAAAAGAATACAAGGATTTCTTTATAATGATAATATTTTTATTTAAATTTAAACTTTACAATGAAATGAAAGACCAAGGATGCCATATCCACTGTAGACCTAATAGCATGTATATGAGATGGGAGACGAAATAGAAGGGCAATGATGTCATAATATTTAACGAGAATTCATCAGAGTTTCGCATCTTTTATTACTTTTATCTCGTTACCAAAAAAGAGAGTTTCTCATATTATTACACAATCAGCCTGTATCATGATGTAGTTTGGCAAGATGATGAGGTTTGTACGCCCCAAAACAATGATATAACAGAATCGAATGAGAGGTGTTCGAAAACCTTTCACCAAGGGAATGGCCGGGACATAACACCTGAAATCTGGAAACTTTTATTAATTTATCCAAAAATAAACCTGGTATGCCAGTACGAACGCATTAGTTCGGTACTTCTTTGATGAACAACTTCTTTGCCTGCCAAAAACGATAAAGTTGATCAATATAATGTTGCCAAGTTTATTCGAGATCAATGGGAAAGAAAAGAGAGATTGCAAAAGATCTAGGTAAACATTTGCTGCTATGTTTTTCTAAATATTGGTTAATGGCTTTGTTGGGCATTGAACTTAAACTCTTTTCCTCCTCTGGTGTGTGTGTATAGAACAAATTTATTCACCTACGCAATCACACTAATGGTTTCTCATTGTTATATGAATGGTTGAAAAATATGATACCTTACTGTACACACGTCAAAACTAAACAGAGTTGTACACGTACCTGTTCCAAAGTCAAAAACATTATCACATTCCATGACCCTAAGCGACCAAAATTTGGAGCGAATCCTTTATAGAAAGCAAAAGGGCCCTGCCAATTGGAGAAGCAAATTCTTTCATGTTGATACACAAGAATAAAGAAAATCCGCATGTATGTAGCACTTGCAAACAATGTCAACCTAAAACTTGCAATAATCAATAAAATCAATATCGCTGCTCCTTATTTTTGACAGTGTATATATATATCCTAAAAATGGAGAGCAACAAACATGCGGTGATTTTGATGCATCTTTTTCACAAATAATATTTTCCACACAAAGAAAGTACGAGCACGTGCAAAAGTTTTGGTGCATGCATTATTGTGTATAAAAAATAGTGAATATATATGAAAGTTTAAAAGGTTATTTTATATAATTGCTAATTTTTAACCCTTATAAATAGTGTGAACCGTTGAGATTCATAACAGTCGATTTTGTAGAATTGTTTCTTTTTTTATCTCTTGAACAATAATAGGCATTGCTCAGATCCACTTGAGTGCAGATTGACATGAAGAAAAAGTAAATGCATACAAGATATTGATAAACAACTAAATAGCATTGACAATGCATAAATCTAAACATATATTTCTTGGTGGTGCTGTCTTTATTGCCAATTTGCCTACCCTAGCCATGCTAATGTACACGAAATCCTAAAAGCTTTGGGTACTGTTTGACGTACATCATTTTTCAAAGTTTTGAGGAAACAATCGAAGGTGCTTTTATAAGTTGAATCTCCCATCATTCGAGATTTCACCTGCAATACATTGTTTATAAGTTAATCATCAATAATGAACATCATGGCAGTCTCTAAAGAAAGATGTGTAGAGTCATAAAGGGTATCAGAAACAAGACTGACCAGAAAAAATCATGCAAGTTCCCTATTTACATTATATCAATTATGTGAACAAGTAATTTTACTTTCCAAGTGCATAATGAGATATGACAATATATGCATCCTCAACAAGCATCTCGTTTCCCTTTTAAAAGAGCATGTTAACCAGGATGTGTATTCACTCTTGATCTTAATTGGTTATCTTGTGTGTTATCTTATTCTAGTGACAACAATCAATGTTTTAATCGTACTTAGGGTCAGCAATGCAAATTATTTTCCTCTAGTTTTTTTCTATCCATAACTAAATCTTTTGTTAAGTTATATAATTTTAAATCTTTTTTAACTATTTCTAACAAAGTAATTTTTGATCTTCCCCTCTCTTTTAATTTTACCTACATTATTAATTAAATCACCTTTTTTAATAGTTGCATCTATAGGTCTTTTATGGATATGACCAAACCATCTAAGACAATTTTCGTTTATTTTATCCTTAATTGGTACAATTTCTACTCTATTCTAAATAAAATCATTTTTTAATTTATCTTTTATTACATTACCACTGGTCCATCTCAATATTCTCATCTCTACTACATGCTTATGTTTAACACTGCAACATTCTGTACCATAAAATACAATTAGGTGAATTGATGATCTTTAGAATGTTCCTTTCAATTTTAAGAGTATTCATGTATCACACAATAATTTAGATGCATTTCTCTATTTTATCCAACATACCCTATTTCTATGACTAACATTTTCTATAATTTCTCTGTTGTTACTTATTATAGATCCTAAATATCTAAAATTACTACTTTTAGTGATTCTTAATAATTGAATCTTATGATTTTACCATTATTCCCATCATTGCTATACTTACACTACATGTATTCAATCTTTGATTTAGTTAGTTAAAATTCTTTAGATCCTAAGATAACTCTCTATAATTCTAATTTAGAATTAATCCTTCACTTTTATCAATTAAATCCATGTCATCAACAAATCACATACATCAATGTATTTCTTCTAGAATTTCTTTAGTTATTTCATCTATAACTAATACGAGCAAGGACTCAAACATGATTTCTAGTGTAACACTGTATTAGTTGAAAAATTTTGTTTCCTCTCTAATAATTTTAACACTAGTTATTACCTTAATATCAATATAGCCAATATGTATTCCTTTTCTTTCTAATAATCATCAATGTGTCTATATACTTTATCATAAGTTTTTTTTGTAAAATTTTAAATTGGTTGTTTAGTTAGGTAAATAGCTTCTATTATTGATTTGTTCAACATAAATACAAATTAATACTTTGTGATTATAATTACATGCCCTAGTCTTTGTTTGATTACACTTTTCCAAAGTTTCATTGTATGACTCATTAACTTAATATCATGATAATTATTTTAGTTTTGTATGTCACTTTTATTCTTAAAAGCAGGTACAAAAGTGCTCTTTCTCCATTCATTGCACATTCTCCTAGGTTTTACAATTATATAAAAAAGTTTAGATAACCATTTAATCATTACCTCACCCATTCATTTCCAAACCCCGATAGAAATATCATTTGATACAATAGCTTTTCCACATTTTACTTTCTTGATGACTTTCTTTAACAAAAATAATCTCACTTTCTTTCAGTGATTAATGAACAAAAAATAATCCCACTTTTGATCAACATCAACAAAATCTTGAGAGTTGGGAGACAATGTAAAAAGCCATGAATGAGAAAATAGATACTGGATATAACATAAGCTCAATTTAGGAATTGCCAAAAATGTTGCCAAGCTTGTAAACAAGTAAGCAGCAACTAATAGTAAAAATGATATATGATGAAGATGAGAGGAAAATAACCTTAAAACCAAAGAAAAAGAAAAACTGACCACATCGACAGGTGAACCAATACAAACAGCAAAAAATCCTGCTCCCAGACCAGATAGAAGATGAGTAAAAATATTATCTGAGAAACCTGGGATCTTCAAAATAGTCTGCATAGCAGATAAAAATGAGAATCTCAGTGACCATCAGAAAATGTAATGGTTAATACTGAAACACAATGGGACAAAAGCTTGAAAGAGAACAAGAAAATAAAACAAGCTCACAAGTACCACTAGGGCGTAAGAAAACTGAAGTATACCTGCTTCACTTGGTCATAACTAGCCAGCTCAGCAGCATTGATTATAGCATTACGAGCAACATTAGGACCCAGGCCAGTCCACAAGGCCCCAATACCTTCCTAAAATTTAAATGATCAAGACCAAGTTGTTTGGAAAATGAATAATGGATAAGCACACTAGTTTTCCGAAAAATCAACCTGTTTGACTATTGTTGAGTAAGCATTCAATGCACCCGAGTAACGTCGTGGCACACCAGGTGGTAGTTTTCCTTCAGCTTGAAGTCGAACTTTAACAAGGTCAGTGGGATTGGCCACTGTAATGGCTAAGGCACCTAAATGGAAGAAAGGAAGTTAAGTAGAGAAAGAAATGGTCCAAGACAACATAAAATTAACAAGATCATGAGAAAAGTACTTGATTAAGAAAATTAGTTCATTGAGTTTCACGGATTGAAAAAGAAAAACACAAGGCTTTTTTGAAGAAAAAATCACTGGTTTCATGATGATAAAAACATTGACAGAAACTAAGATAAATAACAAGGTCAAACCTTGTTATCTTGGAGTGTTAGTGAAATGATATACACCATAAAAGCCTTGGCAAGGACAACGTTACCCAACAATAGTACAATACAGAAAAACTACAGAAAGAAAACAACATTTTTTTATTCACACCATTGTTGATATTAGTAAAAATATCCAACACAGATTACCTGTTGTAAGCCCAGCTAGTATTTTCTTGAATAGAGGAACCTCTCCGACAAAATCATTCCCAACGTACAGATATTTTATCTGATTAAAAAAGAACATAAATTGGAAATTTGAATATAATATATAGTACATTTGTCGGCAACTAAGACATCAGCTGAGGCTCACAGGTTCATACAACCCAATCCGAAGTCCTCCAAACAGGCACTGCCGATGTAGTCCAGGTATAATTCCTTTCCAAAGAGCAGATAAGCCTTCTTCCCTAGCAATTGTACCAACAGTTCCCAACATTCCTCGATATTTTGGCAAAACATTTCCATCTCCGGGACCAATAGCTTTCTTCTTTTGGAGTTGAAGCCTCACTTTAGCAGTGTCCAAAGGAATGGTGGTTACCTACATTAAGTAAATATCAGAACCTTGTAGAAGGAAGTTGCTGAAGGAATGAAAAGCAGCATGACTCAATTGGTATGCAGGCAACAGTCCTGCCATGCATCAGAGTCCAAACATCTCCGCTGATCACCATTGTGCAGTAGGCTTGTAGGTTGGAATGCAGATCCTCTTCACACGCTGTATCTTTTCGGATGGTGTGGCATAGTCCTTTTATTATATTGAACAGAGAAAGGCCAATAGCTTTGGAGTTTGGATAGCATGGTATCATGGTGATACACAACCATTTCATTTAAACAAAGCTATTAACATTTAGACTATTCTTGTTACCCTTTTCCATGATGCTCGACAAAAGGCATGGTAATTAAACCGCTAGGGAACAAAAACGATATAGAAAGTCTTCTTGAAAGTTATCAAGAACTTGAACACGAAAGAGAAGCCACACGCATCCAGCTTAAAGACCTCCATATCTCTTGGTAAGAAAAGAGCATAAGGTTACAAGATCGTGCTAAAAGAGCCTCCAGGCAGAGAATAGCAAGTTTGACTCAAACGATGAGACCTAAAAGAGGCTTTCCTCCGCAAGAACAAAAAAGAAGCAGGAAAGCAGACAGTCTGATAATCAACACCCAGGCAAAGAATGATAAGATCTGCTGCGATGACTGCGGACCATTCGTCCGCGACAGCAGCGTGGAGAGTAAAGGAAGCAGGAAGCGCAAACGGCGGTGAGCAGACGAGTGGGAGTTACCTCGGCGACGCAGGCGGCAAAGGCACTGCTGGCGAACCTTCCCGCGAATGTGATTTCCGTCCGGGGTCCTCTGTGATCGCCCATCCGAAGCGCCGATGGGAGCGAGAGAAGGCGACGATGCTTTCCCTTCTTCCTCCGCGCAACGGAAACGATGTTGGAAAAGATAACAATAGTTCAAAGGCAAAGTTGCGCCTCCTCGTCCTCGGATGTGTGGTAAGAAGAGAGAAACCACAAGTGCATTGACATTTGTACTTTACCCCTGATAAAAATAAAAATTATCTCTAACGGCCCAAGCATAAAGATCAATTTTATTACCCAACGATACAACAAATGTCAAGGCAATTAAACTACAGACGTTGAGTTGAGCAGCAAGAGATCTTACTTTCTGTGAATAAATATATAAGAGAAAGCGCAACAGCATAGCTTTTATTATTAGATATTCATAGGTATGTATTGGTAAGTGGAAATCAATCAACTAAGATCAGACCGTGACACTTCGAACTTACCACGGCAAGAAGTGATGAAATTGTCAGGTAACCTTATCATCGTAAAATTTATCAAATTATCGCAAAATTTTAATGTTAAAATTTAAACACGAACAGTTACTTTAATATATCTATATTGTAATTTATAGACATGCTAATTATATGAGTAGATTTTACCTACCTTCTAAAACAAAAATTTTAAAGCACATCTTTAGATTTAAACTATGCATGGAAGATAATCATACCTTTTTCTGGGTATATTCCTTTTAAATATTAACCATTCATAAAAATACGCATGTACTGAGATTTGTAATTGGTAAATATTTACAACTCCGATCGTTGCGTTATTTTCTAGAATAATATAGAATTTTAAAAAATACTAAGTAAAAAATTTCCCCCGTAAAGTTTAAATGATGACGTCCTTCCACCGTATGTCTGGTACCTTGTCGGGAAGGGTAATTTCTAGGGTTATACGTCTCCCACCACACCCACTCGCTTGGATGGGCGGAGATGAGGCTATCGTGATCACCACACAATCTCCTCCTCCCATCCCCTCTCTTCCAATCCGTGTCTTGGATTCCGGTAGTAGCGTGGCGCCGTCGATCCGAACCCCAACCAGGAGGAGGCTGCGAAGTTCCAGTCCGTGTCTTGGATTCCGGTAGAAGCGTGGCGCCGTCGATCCGAACCCCAACCAGGACGAGGCTGCGAAGTTCCAATCCGTGCCTTGGATTCCGGTAGAAGCGTGGCGCCGTCGATCCGAACCCCAACCAGGAGGAGGCTGCGAAGAACAAGTCGAGAAGCCAGCGATGACATACTTGGATAGCCCCGAGTGTAAGAATAGAAATCAGCGCTGTTATTTTGGTTCGACCTAGAGGTTCTGATATTCACCTTGATCATAATTTTTTTTAATCCAGAAAATGTAACCACGAAAGTGGACTTGCTGGTAAATGCATTTTCAATAGTTCTTCGTCCTTAGTCGGTGTTCATCACCCATTCACCCTGCTGTGAGAGCTCTTACTGGGATTAATTATGAAATATCGATGAGAATATTTGCAGCATGTAAAACCTCTCTCTCTATCTACATATATATATATATATATATCTTTTAACAAGCTATCACTAAATAGCATTTTCTTTTTACTTTTTAGATTCCACCACTTAATTCTTGGATTCTCATGCAATTTAGTATTTTTCTTTCTAATTTTGATATTAACATCTGATACTAACGGCATAAGTTGTGTAGTTAAGTTTTCTATTAGAATAACTTTAGAATCTTTATATATACTTTGATTTAATTTTCTAGTAAGTAAAAAAAAATCTATTTAACTAGCATTTCAATTACTTCTAAACGTAATTAAATGCTTCTCTCTTTCCCGAAAATATGTGTTAGCTACTAAAAGGTCGTAAGCTATGGTAAAGTTTAAAATTGAATTTCTCTTTTCATTTGATCTCCAAGACCAAACTGTCCTACGCAAGGTAAGAGAGAAATTTCCTCTTGAGATGGCAGGAGATATTAATGACGATGGTAAGATGGAAATAGTTACCGTATGTGTACATGAGAATGTTGTAGAATGGGCTGCAAAACGAGAAGGAATTTGGTAAGTGCATTTGAAGAGTCTCATTCGTCAGGATTTGGAAAGTGTAGTTACCAAATTTCAATTACAGGGCATCATGATTTTTTGAGTACTAGGAACTTCCACTAGATGATTTTTAATGGTCATTTTAAATTTTCTATTAAACGAACTTTGTTGTATCATTGGTGTCCAATATGCTATCAAATTTTACAATATCCTTGGAAGTCAAAGAGCCGAACTGTCTGTGAGTTATCCTAGTCTCATGAAAATTTTAATTGCTAGTCTTATAGTATGCATACTTGTGCTGAGTTAGAATCAGGCCAGCAAGATGCAGTAGTAAACCATGTAAGGTAGTTACCACCTTTGATACCATGGTGAATTGAGTATCACTTGTATATTCCTGGTCCCATGATTTATACTCACATGGTATGCTCTTACTTATTTGATATTTCTATTAACATTTAGGTGGCCTGTCCCTGTTCTGTGTCTTGAAGGCATTAGTCAGTCACCTTTGTTGCCCACACTTGTCTTAGTTTCCCCCTTTTTTCATGAATTTGTCCAAATTGAGATCGATTGTTGTCTACATCTAAACATTTTCCTTTCTTTAGTCTCCCAATTTCGACCTTTTCTACTATGGTTTGGGTTTTGATAAACTACATGGTAGAAGTGTCACAACATAATTGTAGACTTTTTTGGTCTATCCTAGGAGAATATTCCCCCTAAGGAACGAGGGGGTCAACATGGCATGAGGTGTAGTCATTTGGTATGACCGTCATGCGATGCTTATGTGGTGTTGGGTCAGTCATACGGATGCCATGGTGGACACGTCGCCCATGTCGGCTCCATGCAACTACAGTGATTTACTAGATCTCAGATATTACCAACTACGTCTGCTTAGGTATAAATACTACAGCAAATGTGCCTGTACAGGTTTGTGAATCGAAACCTAAGCCTGATTTACCTTTGTTCATTGTGTTCTTTTAAGTATTGGAGTGTACCCCAATCGACCCCCACCCAATTAGTCGAATTTGAGGCTGAGCATCTCAACTGCCTAAGACGCGTCTTGTTAGCTCAACCAATCTATATGACTCAGTAGGAAGCAGATTAGTTGTATAAATAACAACTTCACCGCTTTTCTCTTAGGTAATGTGGAACTAATCGGTCGGTGGTGAAGGTGTTACATTCTCCTCTAGCTTATTTTTTGACGTACTCATAAAGTCCTTAGGTAGGAAGACTAGGCAAAATAGGATTCCGGAGATGAATGACACTCACTCCTTTTTGAGTGTGGTACTTAGTTCATGTATTTCTGATTGATGGACTTGCTTTGATACTGTTGTTAAGGCTCGATCATAGACTTTCTCGGAGTGTCTTGCAGTCTCTGTAAGTATAATCCATCCCTATGTGGTTGTTAGAGATCTCTCATTTCCTACCACGAGAAAATTCTTGAGTGTAAGGTTCGTACATAAATTATATAACTTCATCATCATATAAAATGCACGTATAAATTAGATGTTAGCTAAGAAAACAGGTTAATTAGTTGTAGAATCAAAAAAAATTAGAAAAAACCTTATTAAGGTGAATTACATGTCATAACTTATTTTTCATGAAAAGTTTTTTTTTTTTTTGAAAAGACGAAAAGGGATTTGTGCCGGTGGCAAACAAGGCTTATTCGAACTGCTTCAAAAAAAAAACACACTACCCATGCCAACAGACGCATCATTCTATACATGTTGGACTAAAACGAAAGAGAACACTGCACTTTCTTTCACGGAGAGCGGGGGGCACGTGGAGAAGACTGCACCGATTAGACAAGTGTATGCATGGAGACACATGATTGGAGTACCGGGCAGGGGTGGCGTCGTTCGTCTCTTGGTTCAGGCTAAGCACCGGTTTATGATGGTCGCCCGTGACGGTGAGGTCCGGTGTCTGACCCGACACGATCGCCTTCGCGTTTCACTCCGATGGGCACTCCGAAAAGCATGGTATACGCATCGACGCAATCCATGTTGGCCGCACACTCCATGCTACCTCGTACGCCGCCGCCGCCGTCTCTTCCCAATGGCCACTCGACCCCAGGTGGCGGGATCATGTGTTTCATAGGTACGGCCGTGCTCAACGTCGTCCAAGTGCAGTCCCCACCTTCCAAGCGCTGCCGTGGACATGCCTTGTGGCTGGACATCATCAAGTGGTTGTTCCCACAGAACTCCTTCATGTAGGTAAGCTCCTGGGTGAGGTTCGTATTCTCCCTCCTCAGCCTTTCGTTATCGTCCATGATCATATCCAGATGACCATCGGGGGACGATGCTACCCGTCCCCTTGCCTTTCTCAGTAAAACAGAAATTGGCCTCCCCAAGCGCTCTTCGTTGTCCGCGGCACCGTGGTTGACTTTTTGACGGCGGATGTCGCAGAGCAGCCTCTTCTCTCCCCTCCTGAAGAAGTCGTTGGAGAACTCCCACCTGTCCAGCGCAATCTTCCGAAACCCCTAAACCACATGCACCGATCAACACCCGCCCACACTCCCTATATCTCTACACATGTATATGTATATATGCCTACACGGAAGGAAAATGGCTTACATATGTATTGAGCTGGCGGACGAAACTAGCGAAGTTGTTGTGCTTGAAGTGCCTTGGGAGGACGTCCCTGGCGAAGTCCATTGGCCGCCAAACGATGAAGCTCGTTCCAGACTCGTTCCAAGATATCACTTGGTCGATGCTCGAATCCTCCACTATCTGGTACGTCTTGCAAAGAAACGGTGGTGGTTTTGCTGCTAAGTACCCTAGGCTTCCCATATCTAACTAACTCTAAAGGATGCTTGGGATGAAGAATCCGTTAAGGCAAATGAAGATTTCTGAGAAGCCATCCACCACGTACGCATCTCTATTTATAGGAAGATTTGTTCCCTTTTTTTCTTCTTCTTCGTTTCCCCCGATGGGCTAGAGATGCGAAGGTCGAGCAGAAAATACTAGAAGCTCCATATCAAAAGCTCTAGCGGGGGGGGGTTGAGGGAGAGCATCTTTTCCAGAACCCTTTTTTTATTATTATTAAAGATGCGTGCGGTAGAGATGAGTTCTGGAAGACGCCATGCCCCACCGCCCAGCGAAGTAGTTCTAGCAGCATCCCTTCCAGAGCGTGGGTCGAAGGCTTCACGTACCATAATAATATGGCCTGGGAGCGACACATGTCTGTCTGTCGTCCATCACCGTCTCCGAACAGCGGCGAAGTAGCTTCTTCTAGCCTCTTCTCGGAAGATTCATGTTCTGTGCTCCCGGGCGACCCATGCATGCATGTCTATCGCGTCGTTCCTCGCAGCGAAGAACCTTCTAGCCGCGAAGAAAACAGGTGTTTTGTAAAAATAGCATGAGAAAGTGGGTGAGAGAGAAGAAGAAGAAGAAGAAGAAGAAGAAGAAGAAGAAGAAGAAGAAGAAGAAGAAGAAGAAGATTTCTTTTCTTTTGGTAACGCGTCCAGAGCCTTCACCCTTTTTATCTTTTCATTAGTTTAAAGGGAGACTGATGCTGATCCTGAAACCGAAAAGCGAAAGATACTTCTTTTTGGTAATAAAAAGAAAAACTAAAGATATACGTGAAACTTGAATACGGATGATGAGGACATGAAGCTGCTGAAGACAGCACCGCTGTATCCAAAAGAAGCAAAGGCAGGATGGAAGCTTCTAGCGCACATCTGTGTTTCTTTGTTGATGGTATGCATCATCTTCCTATCGGCGGAAATGTTCAAAATAAATACATATTTCAGCCGACGGTAGGATGTGGAAAGCAACCGCAACCACGTGGCCGCCCTACATACACCTTCGTACCGTCGCTCTAGAAATTTCGAAAAACAACGATCCAACGTAATCATACAAAAGAAATTTATATTCTTAAAGCATATGCAAAAACCTTTTCTACTGCTTTTAAAGGTAAGCTCGTGTGGAAATTATTACATTATGATAAATGTCCTATTTGGTGTGATACTGCGAGAGCTATCATCTGTTTCAAAAGTTAACAACATTAGTCCTCTCCTCAACAATACAAAGGACAACTTCCTCCCCTTCTTGGAACACCCTATGTGACCTCTTCCCTTTGATCTTAAGTTTTTGCTCTTTCTCCGTTAATAACAGGAACAACACCATTTTCTAGAAAAATAGAAAGCATGATAATAAAATTTTGAAATTCAAGTTTACAAGCCTTTATGCATTCTTTGATTCATCTAAACTCATAGTTGTTGTAGCCACAAACCTTCCTTTTTATGTAAAATTTTGCTTCATTCTCTTAATCCAAATTTTTCTGGTAATTGTCAGGAGCTTGCTCAAATTATCAATTTAATAAATCTATGTGAGCATCCTCATACAATCTCCTACCTTCTAACCTCAAACGGTTCTTACCCCACCAACTCCTTCTATAGAATGTTAACAGATGGTGGGATAAGAGATAAAACCCTTTAGCTAGTTATGGAAAGTCAAAGCACACCTTTGAAAACAAAAGCTTTTGCTTGACTAGTGTTATAAAATAAAATCCTTACCAAAGAAAATCTTGTGAAGAGAGGTTGAAAAGATCATTTTGACTGTTCTCATTGTTACCTTGCCTATGAAAATACTAAACATGTTTTTGTAGATTATGAACTTTCAAATGATATTTGATCTCTTCCTAGAAATTAAGTAATTCTTCGGATGGATGACTACCTTAATCAATCACATGCTTTTAAAGAACAGCAATCTTAATTTAAATATTCCTGACACTTCTTAGTCCTCCTTTTTTGTGCTTGCTTTTCTTTGGATTATTTGGTTTATCAGAAATAAAGTTACTTTTGAAAATTCTTTCAGAAATATCTCCTTAATATTCTACAACTTTCTGACTTTGTCTCACTGTTTGTTAGGAATCTTATCTTCAGGTTCAAGCGAAAATAAACAAAATGAAGTCCAATCTACCTAAGATTCTCAAGTGACTGCTCTCCCCAGCAGCGGACACAACCCTAATCCCAATTCCTAAACCTGACCATCCACAGCGGTAGGTTGACAAGGGTAGAGGAAGAGGAACAAAGGTAGATCTTTCATTGTCCCTACTTATGCTAGCCCCTAAGTTACTTTTGTCTTTTGATTTTGTTGTCTTTAGGTATCTACTTCTACTTTTGCCGGCCTATATGATACTTTGCAAGACTCTCTACCCATCTATGGTTTCATGAATGGGGATTTCTAATTTTATTTATATTTATCTTGTAAAAAAAACACATACTCCCACTACGCCTCAGAAGATGCCTCTCAATGTAATTCTCTGACATTCTCAAAACAATAAGTGAAGCATGCTAAAATCACAAACCATATGCCATATGCACCCAAATGCATCATAGTCAATCAATCCTTAAAATAAATGCACCCCCTTTATAAATGAAGCAATTCTAAATATCATGATATAAACATGCACAAACATAACTTCCACTTCATAAATAAAACAATGTACATGTACATGCAACACAAATTACCTCACCATTTTCAAACAAATCATTTATGCAACTCAAATATACCACAACTCAAGGATAAAGCATATCGATCAACATGACTAATTATGGACATGGTCAAAAGCACACGTGCACTTCTATACTCAACCATACCGATATGTTGTAAATATGCATAAATCAACAGTAATCTTATAAAAATTATGCAATGATCAAATATGAAGTTATTTAGACGAAAGTTAGAAAAATACTTACCTAATAAGCTTAACAACAAATTTCTAGAATCATCTAACCTCTTTCTTCTCCTTTCCTCCTCTTTCTTTTCTTTTCTCTTCCTCTTCTCGTTCTTTTCTCCTCCTTCCCTCTATACATACAAGGAGGTAGAGGCGGTAATCAACCGCCTCCCCATCCATTCATATTTTTATTTATAATTTACGTCAAAATCCTTAATTTTTATTTAATTACACACAAGTCCAAATAAATTTACAACTAAAAGACTTTTCTTTATTTTTTTTATATATATCATCACAGATACGGACGGTGCGAACGTTCTGCATCAAACAAGGATGGACGTCCCCCTCAACCTTGCAGAAGACGCGCAAAGAAAAATGGCAGACAAGAGCTGATGAACCAACCAGAAACATGCTCAGAGGTAGAGAGCATCGAACTCAAGTGACGTTGAATCGAAGTGCAGCGCGGACCAACCCAACTGCTTCCTACCAGCCTCCTTCCCACGCCCAATCTACCATCACCTTAAAATGTTTCGTTACAATCTTCCGTACAGCAATCTCCTCATCCAAGTATCCAACATCATACATCAAACATTTACAAAAAATGGCATACACCCGGAATACATTTTCAACAATAAAATTCTTAACCATACCCAAAACGAAACAAATACCACTTCAAAATTATGGATATATATTCTGACACAAGATTAACAAGGTAAGAATCCACCGTCCGTCTTCAAAGGCATTTCAGCTGATTACTTGACATGATACAGTTATCCACTGAGCTTTCTCGTTCACTGTTGGGTCTTGTTCAATTGCTGTCATGATGGACGACATTCAACTATAACGACAGTTATCTTCCTCCATCGCTACCAAGCCAACATCTACCACCATTGCAAAAGAGAGAGAGAGAGAGAGAGAGAGAGAGGGAGGGAGGGAGGGAGATCCCGAGAAGTCACCGTCATCTTCATCAACATTGCGCCCTCAACCACCGGTGAATCCAGCTTTCATTAAAAAATAGCAGTTTTTAAAAGAGCTTTACCTGGGAATGATCTGTAAGGGAATGATTTCGAGTTTTGGACTAATAATTACTGTTCGTAATTTTTGAAGATTATCTTACTTCTCCAGGCATAGGCTCCGCCTGTCCTCATGGTCAATGCGAAAAAGAACAATACGAGAGGATTCAATGAACCAATATGCTAAGATTGTTGAAGTTCCTCGGGAATTCCGAACTGAAAGAACAACGTTCTGCTCGGAATCGTCTGTCCAACATTGATTGACCTTCATCCTTCTTTATTGTCACCTGGAGAACAAGTGAAACACCGATAAGCTTCTCCATTGAAGAATAAACGGCTATTTTATCTAGAGCAAACGGCTACTTGTCGCTTGGGCCTGTGTCACCTGGGTCGCACCAACCGATGTTTAACATAGTCTATTTCGACACAAATAGTGCCCAGGCCCAAAAAAACGGGTCATGCCGAGTTAACAGTCCATTAGCATGTATAAATGTCACATGCATTTCCAAAACATATGTGAAAATGACAAAATTTATATTTCATTTTCTTTTCTTTTCTTTTTGTACGTATGGATTCAAACGGTGAGACAAAATTTATAAATAAATATCAATTATGAGAGAATTAATGTGAATAAATAAAGATGTTAAAAATTATTGAAGGTAGTGGGAAAAAATATTTAAATTAAAAGAGTAATTAAAGCTTAAAAAATATTTGTTTTTATATCCACAATTTATAATAATTTATGCAAAGCTTGTGACGAAGAAGCTTCCTTTATTTGAATATAATTCTATAAATAAATGAATTTTTAAATTCATGTACACCAAAAACTAATAAATTATCTAATAGCATCAAAAGAAAAATTATCTAATAAATTTGCATTACCATGACCAAAACCCTATATCTCATCCTCTCCATACAATCCAAGAAAATAAAATCTCATCACCATAAAAATGTGAAGAACCAAAATCACATGCCCAACATATCTCAGCAGTTCAAGATCCACCAGAAAAGCACAATTTCCCCACCATACAGTCCATTTCCCTCCAAAATTGACCAAAGGAACACTTCATTTTCCCTACACAATCCACGCCCTACATCCCTTTTGTACGGTCCAGCAACACAAAGCTCATTCTTATTATGGTTGTGTAACATTTAAAATTAACATAAAAAAAACGTCAGTTTTAACGTGAAAATTAATGACATATTTGAAATTAAAAGGTAATAATTGTATTTTGAAAAATCTAATGGAATTTTTGAAATTCCTTGTATTTTGAATGGTGTACATGAAATTTTCCCATCTAAAGTTCTAAAGTACAAATTCGGTTGGAAGGTAACCAAAAAAGCTAGAATTACTTGAACAATTTTCCATAAAAAATTAATCTGGTGCACTTTATTTACATCTTTCAAGCACCCAATACATACTACTTAGATCTTGGAAACGAAACAGAATGTGAGCACGTTTGAAACACATTTTGATGAGCAACGCTCAAACCAACAAAAACAATGCGATAAGGTTTTAACATATCTAGCCTGATAAATAGGTTTATACACAAAATAAGCAAAAATGATGTTATCTCAAATGTTTTCTTGGTAGATGCAATTTAATGAGGTCAGTAAAATACATAAATAGAAGCATCCAAACTTTCCTGAACTTCAGATACAAAATGAACTCTTATTTGTTATAATGCATTAAGCATGTAAATGTCAAAAAATAAAAAAAGAATATCGAACTATCACCTTTAGCTACATTTAATTATGCTTTGAGCTTACTGCTCAAAAAACATGCCTAGAGTTGACAATTTTCAACCAAATTATGGTTTCCAAATAAAACATAAAATTGACTTACAACAGTATAATTGGACAAACATTGCAGTGCATCTAATTTTTCACATCTGTGCTTAACTGATACGCCCAATTCATGAAATTTCACATGAAAAAGGATTAAGTTGGAACTTACCAACTACGAGTCACAGCAGAAGTAACACGTAAATTCATTGAGGACAGCTTCAGTTTGACAATCAAAGAACAAAAATGATGATACAGCTGCAAGACGACCCATAGTCTCTAACTTCAAGAAGTGATTGTTGTACGACCTTCATAAACCTCCAACAATTCAGGAATTTTGTCCTGGTAATTTTGAACATACTTTTTGAAGAACCTATTATCACTCAGTCGGAAGAAACCAACACCAGGCCTCCTCTTCTGCAAGGCTTCCTTTGAGACCAACATTTTGAAGACCATACACCTTGGAAGAATGCATTTTTCAAGATCGCAAAGGAGAATACTCGGGCGTGCAGCAATATCTGTTGGTCTCCAACCCAAATTGTTAACACAGGCATGTACTATTTTCTTGATTTGGTCATCAGGAAGAGACACAAAATTAGGTTGCTTCTTGATTGCTTTCACGATATCTTCATGGGACCAACCCAGGCTCCTGTAAAGCCCAAATTTTGCCTTTGAAGTTAAGTCTGACATAACTGCTAGAGCAGACAGTGCATCAATAAACTTGTCGCTTTTAACACTAAAGCCCATTTGCTCAAGTCCTTGGATTACAGTTTCAAAGTGGGCGCAATTCACCAAGAGCACCCTTGGACGCTCGCGAATTAATTTTTCGATGCTAGATTCTGGAACATGACGTGTCTTCAATATCTCTATATTGGGAAGTCTATAGCATTCCAAGTCCATACCTGCAAAATCCACCCTACCTTCATGTGCATCAACTACTTGGGGGATCTCATCTCGATACTTGTCAACATATTTCTTCAGGAAGTCCTTCTCGCTCATTAGGAACATCTGTATTTCGTTCATCTTCATCTTCACAAGGCCGTTAGTTACCAAGATGTTGTACACAGAGCACCTTGGTATGATCCTCTTTTCAAGGCTGAGCATTAAAAGAATCGGATGCGTGACAATCGCCTCCTTGCTGTGATTAAACTTGTCCATCAAGAACAGCATTTTCTGCCTGATCTTCTCTGCTGCCACCTCGATGAAATTAGGGTTTGCTTTGAAGGCAACCAATACATCCTCCTTGGTCCACCCCAAGCTCTTTAGCATTTCAACCTTCCTGTCCATCATAGCAGATGAATTCGAGGCAATGACCAACAGCGCTAACCTATTCTTCCCGGTTGAAATGTCATAACCCATTTCTTCGAGTTGCTTGATACACTCCTCAAACCGCTCCTTTGTCCGGAACATTGCCCTTGACTTCAACGAGGAGAAGAT
Organism: Cymodocea nodosa; assembly: GCA_036874045.1. Classification (NCBI taxonomy): domain Eukaryota; kingdom Viridiplantae; phylum Streptophyta; class Magnoliopsida; order Alismatales; family Cymodoceaceae; genus Cymodocea; species Cymodocea nodosa. The sequence goes on from CM072338.1 coordinate 25,188,488, forward strand.
GTCAAAGTTGGAACCTTCTACACCATGCTTCCTCAACATCTCTACATTGGGCAACAAAGTGGTGTGCAGATTATTCACGAGCAACCTCGGCACCTTCAGGATAGCCATCAAGGCCTTGTCTTTCCCTCCGAGGTAATCGACGAGGAGGCCATAATTGGGAGCGATCCGTTTCTGGAGGCTGGTCACGAGCAACTGATTCTCGGCGTGGAGTAACCTACCAATATCCTCCCCGGAGAAGCCCTTGGACGCCAGGAACATTATCTTCGCCTGGAGGATTTCGACGCAGGAAGCGAGGATGAAGGGGTGCCGGCCAACGAGCTTGGCGATGCATGCGTCGGAGACACCGTGGGAGCGGAGTATGGCAAGGACAGCGTCGGCGCGGTCGGTCGTGTCGAGCTTCAGCTTCCGAAGGGCGGACTCGGCAGCGGGGACGGAGAGTCCACATTTGCTGATCAAATAAGAGATCTTCGAGGCGGAGGAGGAGGAGGAGGAAGGATCGCCGACGGTAGTAGTGGTGGAGAAGGGGAGCTTAAGATGGAGCAGACGGGAAGAATGGGGGGACAATAATCTAGGGTTTAGGGCTTTGGAGACGCGAACAGCCCGGTCGAGGAAGGAAATCATGGGTCGGAGTCGGCAGCTGCGAAACGCCCTGACACCCCACCCAACCTCGTTAGGTATTTATTCTCTTTAATTGGGTCGCATCCGGATTTTCATTTTTATCGTATTTAAAAATTTATTTTCTAAAAAAACTTGAAAATATCATCGTTACTTTTCAAAACCGCCCTCATGATTTTTTATATTCACATTGAAATAATAATAATAATAATAATAACAAACTGGGAAACCACATTACTCTTTGATGAAACAGATTTTACGCGATCATCATTGCTTGAAGTTCGTCGTCGTCATCACGTCGGGGATGAGCATCACAGTTGCGCGTTTGCAATCAATAATCCCTGATTCTCGAAGATCACAAGCTTGGCTTGGAGTTAAACATCCAAATATCTCCCACAGTAGGTTTGCTAACCATCCAGCGAGAGAGACGAAGCCTTAACAGGGAATGCAGGCCCAGTGTACAAGAAGGTATCCGGTATGCCTCCCCTGCCGGTTCTGCGTATATGCGTAAAAAATATATGATGGTAGACGCGTCAAAGATAATCTCGTTCGTAAAGGTCAAAAATCCACCTGTCCCTCGTCGTCCAGACGTGGAGGCTGACGAGACCCGCCCCTCACTTTCGGCCATGTGCGGTACGTGAGCATCCCATGGTTATACGTGTATGTATATATACTAATTATATGTACACAGACATGTAAATTTTAATCGAATATTGATGGATTGATTTTTTTTAGAGTCCGAGTCCGAGTCCGACTTGATGATGTCATAATTCGGATGATTGCCCAACTGGGTGGATTTGAATGACTTGAGCGCGTGATGATCGATTAAACATGATTTAGTAATTAATAATAGATATGAAAATTTAGTTGAAGAAAATTTGATTTTATTATTATTACTTTTTGTCCGAACTCTCGTGCCGAGACCGAGAGGAGGTTCTTCACTTCTTCCTGCCTTCCTTCCTTCTCTCTGTTAATTCACCGATTAAAGAGATCTCGTGATCCACCAGTCCTCTCTGTCCATGCGTTGTTTCTCTCCGCCCAGACATGCTTCGTGCCAAATATTCTTTATTAATCGCGGTCCTTGATCAACTAATCCTTGTACGAGATTTTTATTTCGATACTCTTGTAATTAAAATTGCAAGTAATTAATCTAGCTGTACGATATTTTCTTTTACATTAATTCTTAAGAAGCTACAAATCGTAAACGTAATACCAAGAAGAACGGTAACATATTCATGATATATAATTCAAAAACTTCAGAAGATATCTAATAATAATAAGTTACTTCTAAATGATTTGAATCCTCCTTACGTACGGTAGGCTTGAACGATCACATTTCTTCCCACCATTACTTCTAAACCATTGTGGCGGTGGGTGTGGACTTGCATACTTGTCTGCCTGCTTGGCGGACGAGATCGAGAGCCGAGTCCCAAGAACGGATCTAACATGCACTATAATAAACATTCATCACCGTCGATCACCACGGAGGCAAGAAAGGAATAAATCCCACGAGAATATTATCGTTAATAGAAAACGATATCAAAAACGGCCAGTCACCACTCGCGATCCATGTAATTATTTTCATTATCATGCACTGTTCGTCATGATTATCGATGCTGCTGCTGCCTTTATTTGTTTGATAAAATTAAGCGCAAGAGGTAGAGGCAGAGGTGGTGGGGAAGAGGAGCAGCAAGTCAAGCGTCATCAGCGTTGTCGTCGAGAGGAAAGCACGTGTCCTCCCCGCCGGTGTTCCACAGGAAGTGCGCATACTGGGCAGCGTACGACACATTACCCGGCTCCACCGCGATGGCTTCCAAGTACGCCTCCTCCGCCGCCTCCACCTCGTTCTTCGCCTGCCACAGGAAGTTGGCGTACCGACTCAGCGCCTCCGCGTCCGCCGGCTTCACCTCCACGGCTCGTTTGAAGTAGTACTCCGCTCTGTACGTAACCATCAGTCAGTTGATTAATCCACGATTAATTCACTAAAACCCCACGATCGATGGTTTGAATTAATCCAACAAATATGTATCTTTTTTATTGATTACCTCTGGTGGTCGTGCAGGAATAGGTACAGGAACTGGGCGTAGTTGGAGAGGAAGAGGGAGCTGTCGGGGTCGTCCTTCACTGCCGCCTGGTACATCGCGTCCATGTTGCTGTACTCCCCGTCCGCTTCCATGTCCACCCTTACCGGCGAGACGAAGCGGAGAAGGTTCCCGTCGTCCATCAACGCCTCGTGCCTCGTCTCAGCCGTCATCATCCTCGCCACTTCCAACGTCCTCTTCCACGCCATCGCCTCATCTTCTTCTACTGAGACCACTGGCGCTCCAGAAGACGACGGTGTCTTTCGGGTCGTAATGTCAATGTACCGTTCCTCCCTCGGAGACGTCTCCGAGGGAGGTCTTCCGTCGTCCGTGGCCTGACCTTCCATGGGCTTCACCTTTCGCCTTCCGTTGCTTCGCACCCACGCGGGGGCCTCCCTCCCCCCACCAATCGAGAACGTCTGTCTCTTCTCCCGTAAATGATCCTTGTCGTCCTTATAATCGTTGGTCTGGTAACCGTGCACGATCTGTACATCAGCGGCAGCAGTAACTGGAGGCGGACGGGTGATGGCTTCTTTGGCGTTGCGGTGGGCGGCCATGGAATGAACGGTGAAGTTGGCGAGGAGGAGCATGAGGGACAGCATGAGAGTGGGCGTGCGGGAGAAGATCTGGTAGAAGAGCCAGCAGAAGGACGCGTGCATGTCGGCGTGGACGCCGGCGACGATTCTCTGCGGGTCCTCGTGGAAGAGGAGCTCCCTAAGCCGCAAGGTGTGGCTCTGGAGCTCCCGGATCATGAACACCAACGACGAGAACGCCTTCTTCGCCGAGCAGCAGTTACTCCCGTCTGAATCGTCTCCGGTGACGTCCTCTTGGATTGGTCCTCTCCGGAGTCGGTCGGTGATATCCTGAAACTCTCGGACGGATTCTTTGTCGCCGTCGAGATCGTTGGAGGAGGGAAAGCAGAAGTCGCCGGTGGCCGCCGTTGCAATGGAGCGAGCACCAGCGGTATCATTATACGCGAGGAAACGGAGTGAGCCTGTCGTGGAGAACCTGGGCCTATCGAAGAAGGGGGGGTGCGTGACGTGCGTCCGGCATACGACATGATTGCGGGAGACGGACGAAGTCGGTGTTGTTGCTCTTGTTGGCGTACTAGACCGCAGCAGCGAAAGAGAGAAGTGGAGGGAAGGGGAGGAATAGGAAGAGGAAGAGTGGGGCGACCAACAGAAGGTGGTGGAGGCGGCGACGACCTCCATTAAATTCTCGAGCCGGCACAACACCAGTGGAGCTTCGGGAACCACCACAGTGTGATTATGATTCCTTGACAGGAAGGAAGATTCCGTTCCGACACGTTTCCTTTCCCTCTTCCTTTCTTGCCAACACCTGTATGGCTCTGCTCTGCCTGTCTTCGTCCTCGTGCTCTGGTGTAGGTGGAGGTGGAGGAAAAGAGCAGTGCACTCCCGGTCTGGGTTTCTTTGTTTCTCTGGGGGGCTCCCAGTTTTATGCTGGCCGAAACCGGCCACATTCGATTTGTGGGGGGGTGTGTGAAGTCTAATTAAATTTCACGATGGGGGAGATAAAAAATATAAAAACCGGAAATAATCATTAATCCAGCGCAACGTAAGAGATCGCTTTTTATACTTAATACTTACCAGTTAAAAAAAAAAAAAAAAACTTTTATATTAAATGAAATCAACTTCACCCAAGTAATGAATTCGTCTGACTTGTATTTGTCACCGTTTCACTGGTATTTTAATATTATTATTATTATGAATACGTAATAATAAACATTTTCAATAAGTATTTTTAAAAAAAATGCAAATTAATCAGGTGCTGGTTTTTATCAACTTTTGTTAAATTTTGACGGCTGCTTTTTTTAAAACAAACCGAATGCAACTTACGTTAAGTTGAATTATAACAAATAATAAATTACAATTTATATTTACCAATTATATGATTAAATTCCCATTTTAAAAAAATAAAAATAAAAATGGTTTTACGAGAAACACTTTCTAGAAGCACGCCTAGATAAGAAATACGACCTATGCAAAATTAGCCTAGTTCGCGGTCCTAGACTGGGAACATTTTACGGTGTTTATTGTTAATGGATTTTTTAAATTAAATACCTTCAATTATATAAAAATCTATATCGTATACATATTAGAATGCATACATGTATATATATATATATATATATATATAACGCAACGAAAAATGAACGTCAAGGATGATTCCGGCGACACTTTTTGTATAGCAGATATTTTTGTCGTTTATGTATCACGTGCCTTCAGCTTCTTTTCCTGGTGTCGTCATGCACTTTTTCTCCATTCTCACCCTTTCCTAGCCCCTACTCCGGTGTGAATATAATTAATTTAAAAAAATATAGATGTAGCAAGACGGAAAAAATGTAAAGATAATCCCATCTCGAATCTTACTCTCTGACATCAAAACATTTCTATAAGCGCTCATACAATATTTTAAATTTTTCGTAAAATTTTAAAACTCACTCCGAAAAACTGCAAACAAACGATCCAATGTCTTAAAAAAAAAAAAAAAAAAAAAAACTAAGTTATTGAAAAATGATTGGATTTGAATTAATTTGTAGATATTTTATATTTTGAGAAGAATTGGCATTCGAAAATGTATCCTTCCCACCGCCATCGGCCAATGAAATTTTTTTCCTTTTTTTGTTTGTTTGCAAAGAGATGTTAAGATTGATTAGAGTATACATCACCCACACACCACAACTGGGCGTAAGTTAAAATAAAAGTTCAGCCGATTATATCAAGATTACAAAACAGAGCAAATAAGTAATTATTAACTTCTTGTTGAACCACGTCTTCTCGTCTTCAGAAGTTCGAGCTGACAGGTTTCGAGTTGGCCTCAACATTTGCTACGTTAACATTTCTGTTTTAACTGTGTTTTCTATTAGAAATAGACATATTAATCAAATAATAAAGAAGTATTTGACATAAAATGATTGAAAATAAATGCGTTTGTTTCATTCTGTCCAACTGATCCTAATAAATGCTATCAAAAATGAAGTTCAGACCCGGGAACAATTTTTAAAATACCTGGAGAAGCTGTTGGCATTGAAGGTAGACATATGTATGGGATTGTCACCCAAGCGAAGCGCTTCCGTTCCTGCTTGGAAGAAAACGAAAAGTAAAATACCGTTCGGTCATGGATAGGGTTCGCTTTCAATGTCCGCCTTGACAACACAAGAAAGCAAAAGGATCTAAATTAAGGCATGACTTCGAGTGTGAAGGAGACGGAAGAGAAAAAATGAATTGTCGTCATTTGATCATTATTCGTGTCCACCGGACGAATATTGCCTGTGCATCCAATTTCTGACTTTATTCCTATGCTATCTATAAATTAAACATCTTCCACTATTTCTCTAGCTTTCATCGTAATATCTTTCCACACGTCGATCCTTCCGTTCATTCGTAGTACGACAGTCAACAATCCCTCCTCCATTTTGCATATTCATTCCATCTGTTTCGACGATCTCCGCTCTCCCGCACCTCTCTCTCTCTCTCTCTTTCTTACTCACTTTCCGGGACGGTTCTTTCCGTCGTCTCCTCCTGCGGTCTCATGCTGCCGTCTCTTTGGCACTTCAGTCTCCACAGATCGATGTTGATTTTTCTTTCCTTGTTCGAGACCTGTCGGCGCAGCTGATTAACCTCACGATTCGGACCACTAGACTGGACCACCACCAGGGCCGAATCACCGGGCACCTGTCATTTGCGTCACAACGTCGAGCAGACCACCGGACGCTTATTAGGGTCGGACCACCCAATGCGTACGGCTGGACCACCAGACCTCATTGGCCGGACACCAATTATTTGCCATGCATCCAGTTTGCAGTGCCATTACTATTTCCAGCTAAAGATGATATATTATATTAAATTTCTTCCTTGTTCTTCTTGTGAAGGTTTAACGACTTCCCGAACTTCCTCTTTGGTGGTACTTCTCTGCACTCTGCATGCATGTGTCTCTCTATCCGTTGGCGATATCGTGCGTGTTCTTATTCTTGCAGGAGACGCTGTTGTCGTTGCAAGCAACCTACCTGTGCATGAACTGCTGTGTACTTCTCTACGCTGTTGTTGCACCCAAGCAGCTGCTTCCTTCTCTCGCATCATGTCTGTGCCCACACATCTGTCCACATTTTTGTTGTCGATGTAGGATAATGCATAAATATAGTTATAGTGTTATTGGTATATATTTCAAATCCATAAGCATAAATATATTAGTATTATTGTAAATTTATATTGATTATAGAATAATTATGTGTTTATGCAAATATTGAAATTTTGCATAATTTCTTAAGATTAATGTATGTCATTATTAGCATTAAGGTGAAATTTGATATATATTAAAATGAATGAATGTTTAGCAATGAATACTAACTATGGGAGGCATGATAGCGTGGTATTGTATATAACAGAGGCGTAGGATATGCTTGGCCATGTCTTGAGCATTTGAGGTATCTAACCTTAGTTATAGAGAGATAAGTGACAGTTAATTCCTACTAGAAAGAGTAAATATACAATCATAGTTAAATTAAATATAAAAATATATAAATAGTCTTGATATTTAGACCTAAAGTATTATTGTAATTTGCAAGATGCATTTTTATTTGTGACAAGAATGCACACTTTTTATTACTTCATTGAGTTTACAGTGCAATTTTCATTTTCACATACATAACATGTTATTTATTTTATTTTAGATTAATGGTAGAGTGACTTACTAGACTTTAGCTAACATGTTGTTATTATTTCTTTTAAGATACCCAATAGATATTACAAGAGAATATGAGTTAATCACTTTTTGACTAATTATAACAAAATACTGTGAATAATACATTTTATGGTTTGTATAATATTTTACATTTTCCTTGTGTAGGATCAGATTGTAAATAACTTCTTTTATTTTATATGTAAGTTTATTTTTATATATAGTAAATTTTTGTTATTATAATTGTAGTTAACAAAATTGTAAAATTTATATGTAATAAATTTTATGTTTTTTATTATAGCCTGTTTATGTAAAAAATTAGAAATCTAGTTATTTGTGCATATTTAAAAATTTAAAAGAAATTAAAATTTAAGTATTTATACATGTAATTAAGTACATCATTATTCTATGTAGATTATTAAATTAATGAAGTTAAGTATATCTTATTGTGTTCGTTCGGGCGGAGGCAGGTAGAAGATGGCAGTAGGTGAGCGTCGGGACTGTTCGCGAGTGGGAGACTTCGACAGACGAGGAAGCGGCGACAGACGAGCGACGTTGAGGAGATTGGTGAACGATCTTCGGTAGACGAGCGACGTCGAGCGGACTTCGACGGAGTGTTGGGAGAGGTCGAGGAGCGGCGAGTTTGCGAGCAGACTGGCGAACGGATTGGGTGAGTGTCGAGACTATTTGCGAGTGGGAGACTTCGACAAACGAGGAAGCGACAGTAGAGGAGCGATGTCGAGGACACTGGCGAACAATCTTCGGCAGACGAGCGATGTCGAGCGAACTTCGACGGATTGTTGGGAGAGGTGGACGAGCGGCAAGTTCACAAGCGGACTGGCAAACAGACTCACGAAAGATGGCAACGGGTGAGCATCAAGACTCTTCGCGAGTGGGAGACTTCGACAGACGAGAGAACGATCTTCAGTAGAAGAGCGACGTCGAGCGGACTTCGACGTACTGTTGGGAGAGGTCGAGGAGCGACGAGTTCATGAGCAGACTGGCGAACGGACTAGCGGAAGATGGCGGCAAGTGAGCGTCGGGACTATTCGCGAGTGGGAGTCTTTGACAGACGGGGAAGGGGTGGCAGACGAGCGACGTCGAGGACACTAGCGAACGATCTTTGACAAACGAGCGACGTCGAGCGGACTTTGATGGATTGTTGGGAGAGGTGGACGAGCGGCGAGTTCAAGAGTGGACTGGCGAACAGACTCATAGAAAATGGCAGCGGATGAGCGTCGGGACTATTCGCGAGTGGGAGACTTCAACATACAAGGAAGTAGCAGCAGACGAGAGACATTGAGGAGACTGGCGAATGATCTTTGGTAGACAAGTGGACTGGCGGAAGATGGCGACTGGTGAGCGTCGAGCTCGTAAATGGAAGATGGGCAGTAGGTGAGTGTCGAGACTATTCGCGATGTCGTGGGAGAGAGCGAGAGTTGGAAAATGAATTCGCACCTCTTGGGTTGAAAATTCGTTTAACTTTTACATGTTTTGCAATTTAATTTCTCAAAATATTAAATTCTAAAATTTGTTGAGAAATTGAATTATGCACAAACCCATCTAAAAGTAAAAGTTTATTCTATTTTAACGATTGTAATGTACTTTCTGAGGCACGACAATATCGTTACAGGGTGGGAAGTGGAGATGCATTGCCATCTAGCTAGTTGTTGCTGCGATCACTACTGCTTGCTTGCTTCTTCTTCTTTTTCGTGACCGGTGTTGCTAATGTCGCTTGCCCGCTGCGATGACGGCCCAACGGTCGTGCTTACTTGGCTGTCGGTTCCGACGAGCATCCGGTACTTGTCCTCCCGAGTGAACTTGGTGCACTCGAACCCCAACTTCTCGCCCAACGTGCTCTGCACGTAGTTGGCCACCTCGATGGCCGTCCTCCCTCCACCCCCGCACGTCCCCTCCTCTGGCAACTGGTTCAGGAAGGTGATCTCGTAGGTTGGCCTCGGGTTCATGAAGAAGAAGAAGGGATCCAACATCGTCCACCCTCTCGCCGTCGTCCCATGGAACATGCTCTGCTTCGTGTCGATCCCCATCGGGACGATCCGGTCCGTCAGCTCGGCGAACTGCTCGCTGAACTGGAGGAGGAACGGCTCCCGGCAGGTGGTGCCCTCGGGGCATATCACCAGGTCGCCTTCCTCCAGCAGTTGCTTGATTTTGGCGGCGTCCTTGTCCCTCTCCCTCGACAGGACCACCATCTTCGGGGGGAAAATCAGCTTCGTGAACTTGCTGTTGCTGTAGGTCACGAAGCTGATCTTCCGTCCCAATGTGACGGCCGTGACGATGGGGTCCAGTATGGTACGGTGGTTGCAGACGAAGAGTACTCCGGGCTGCCCCGTTTTGGGTGGGAGGGGAGGTGTCCCCTTCACCACGAGGTTGATGCCCATTATCCTGTAGCCGTGGCGGACGTACTTCTGCGGCTGCAGGATGTTCCCGTAGATTCTGATAAGCGACAGAGCAAAACCGACAGGCAGCCAGAAGAAGGTGAGGAGAGCCACGAGTGGTGTCGGCTTCTGAACCAGCCTGCCGTCATGGACGATCAACGGCTGCAGCAGCTCCTCCCTGGGCACCGGCTGGCACCGTTGCGTCGCCGGCGGCACCATACGGCCTTCCTGCAGGCATCCAGCAGAGAGGATAGAGTGAATTTATGGTCACACATATGGATGTTAAAGGAGGACAAACCTTGCAAACGGACATGAAGTCGTTATCCGTTTCTCTATCACCGATGCCAAGATCAGGGAGATTGCCGCCACCGCCAAACTCTTGTAAGACGGCCGTCCTTTTGTGCGGCCCGACGAGGACGCCGGGAGCAGCGACGAACCCGGTGGCACGGCCGGATCTGGTGACTCTGAGGTCAGTGCCAAGGACCTTGTGCGCACCAAGGTAGCTCCTGACGAAAGGCTCCACCATGACCCTTGGATTGGCGGTGACAATGTATCGCCTCCCGAAGGAGCTGAAGACCCTCCATGTCTCCGGGTGGACGTCGTCGGCGTAGAAACGGGGCAGGACGGAGCAGGCCACCATCTCCACGTCGCTCAGCTTCAGCCCGGCAAAGGAGATGAAGATGAGAATCTTGATGGCGAACGCCTCGGACACGGATACGTAGACCAGATACACGATAGGCGTCGACGCCAAGAGGATGATGGCCCTCAGCAGGCTGCCTGCTTCCAGGGCGACGAGCATGTAGTATGGGAAGGCGCTCCTGGACAGGAGGAGTGTGCCGTCGAGATCTGCCGCCACCGTCTGCTCAGACGTTCGCTGGGAGTTGCAGTCCCAGATGGACTCGAACGTTCTCTTCCTCTTCCCACTCTCCGCCATCTCCGGTCGATCTCTCTCTCTCTCTCAAACTGGTAAATACCGACGGATGTGTGCCCGGGGAGCACTACTTGATCTCCGCCTTCTCGTGCGGGTCAACGACACAGCTCGATCGTTCGATCTACATTTTCTTAGGTAGCCGGTGAGCTTGACGGTGTCATGTTCAAAGGTCGGAGTCACTTGTTTATTGTGAAATTGGTATTGAGCCAGGAGGGCCGGTATTGCATGCCTCCTCACGCCCACGAGAAGATAGCAAAGAAAGCTCAGTTATAAAAAATTGGTAGGAGAATTTCTTTTTGATACTGTAGCACTTGCGTTTTAGGGGTTTATGTTATCAAGAATGGCATGCATGAGATTTGGAATTTAATTCTTTTAATAGGAGAATGGGGTTGGGTGGTATGCACCTTCTGTTTCGGTTCTGGTTCTTACCAAACACGGACATGGTTGGGCTGAAAAATGCATAGATCTGATCCATAGATTGGCTACCCAACGTGAGTTGAGCTCTCTTCACCCAAAGTCCTGAGAATTTTTATCTTTGTTCTTCGAAATGTTGAATTTCTGCCGAAATCAATGTTGGTTGAGTATTAGTGTTGAAATTTCTTCATCCACTTCCATCCTTGTCGTCGTTGGGCACGTAAAACTTTTAAAGTGCAAAATTAAAGGCATTTCTTAATTCAAGTTGTAATTTCACGGCAGCAAAGTGAAAGGCATTTTTTGCAATTGCATCTCGGTTCCATTGAAAATACGTACTTTGAGAATTGCGGGCGTATTTGAAAGCGTCTGATATTTTCAAATAATCTTGGAAAAGATGAATCATTGGAATCAACGACGAGTTCATTTATGGGACTCAGAGACGCGGCGTTTTCAAAAATGCCGTATTTGTTTGGCATTTAGTTCAGATTATTATCATTTCATTTTTGAAGCAAAAGGCCGAAACGCGCACCGAACCGTACAGGAGGCGTAAACTAGGTGTCAATTGGTCGGGCTATTACAGTTTAGTCTGGTTTCTATCTGATTTAAAAAATTTAGTTAGGTTAGACTACAACAAATTAGAAAATTGATTTACAAGTTAGGCTGACCTGTAAGTAGATTTAGGTTGGACTGGATTGGTTCATAAGTTGATTCAAGTTAGACGTTGACCCGTAGGTCAATTCAGGTTAAGTTTAAATCTAACGGAAAATAAAAAATAAAATATGATATTTTTTTTTATACATTAATAAATGTAATATAATTAATAAATGTAAATGTAAAAGTTGATATATACAAAATTAATAAATATTAAAGTAAAAGTTGTTAAAAAATTAATAAATGTAATACAAACTTATTTAAACGTATAACTTAACGTAACAATTGAAAATATAAAACAAAGTTTAAATGTTGTTTGATATGTATGTTACAAAATATGAAAAAAATTAAATAAGAGATTTATCTTAACAAATAGGAAATAATTAAATAATTTTAATCATAACTATTTAATAAGAGATAATCCTAATTTTCTAGATTTAGATGTAATAAATCGAAGGAAAACACAAAAATGCACATTTCTTATTTTATTATTAATATAATTTTGATGTAATAAATGTTTAATTATAATTATATACATTGTACATTAAATGTAAAAATATTTGATGTAATTACAAAAATAATGTAATTTTAATTTAAATTCAGAAATAAAATAATTATTTTAACTTTATGACTTGTGTTTGAATGTATTGATGGATGATGAATTATGAATGATTCATTAATGATGTCTTGATATTGATGTTAATGTGATGAATGATGATTTATGTTTGATGTTCATGTATTTATAAATAAAATAATGTGTTTAAATGATGAATTGATTATCTAAAACATTGTAAAATTTTTTATTTTTATTTTAATTTAAAATCAAAAAAATAAATATAAAAAATAAAAACTTTGGTTGGACCGAAGTTGAGATTTGATCTGACCAAAGAAAAAAAAAAAAAAAAAAAGAAATTTTGGTTGAACCCAAGAATGAGTTTTGGTCTAACCGAAGTAAAAAATAAAAAAATAAAAAAACTTCAATTAGTCAAACCAAAGAAATAAATAAAAGAAGAAAAATTTGATCAAATCAAAGTCCAATCTTTGATCTAATTGAAAAAGAATAAAAAAATAAAAAACTTCGGTCATACCAAAGTATGAGCTTTAATTTGATTGAAAAAAATAAAAAACTAAAAAACTTATGTAAGACTGAAGACTGAGTTTCGGTCTAATCAAAAAAGAAATAAAAAACTAAAAAACTTATGTTGGATTGAAGAAAAAAATTAAAAAACTTTCAGTTAGTTCGACCAAAAAAATAAATAAAAGAAAAAAAAAATCAATCAGGCCGAAGCTTGGTTGAATCTAAAAAAAATAAAAGACTTAAGTCCAAATTGAAATCTTTGTTTAAGTCTGATCGAAAAAAATAAAAAATTAAAAAATTTTAATCGTCGGTCTAATGAAAGAAAAAAATAAAAAACTTCAATTAATTAGAATGTAGAACTGAAGAAAAAATAAAAATAAATTTTTTTTAGGTCACACCGAATCTGGTTGGTCTAATAAAAGAAAATAAAAATAAAAATAAAACTTCTACTTTGGTCGGGTTGGGCCAGACTGTCCTGAAAACATTTCGGACTGGACTGGACTGCCTTGAAATAATTTCAGGCCGAGCTGGGATGTTAAAAAGTTTCAGCCTGGCCCGTAGCCCGCACGGGCTGCCACTTTTTGGGTCGGCCCGGCCCATTGATACTTTCGGGCTGGAGAAGTACACCATCAGTAGTTGGGCTTTGGGAGCTCTTAACAATCCGGGGCATTACCATTTCTGCCATAAACTTTTGTCTGAGTGAAGAATAGCTCCCTTTTATTTAGGGTTTGTTGGGTTCATTAAATCGGGTACGTAGATTTCGAAGAAGAACATCAAAACGTACGTACGCACGTATATTGATGGATGGGTGGATGGTGGGGAAGGGGTGTTTCAATTGGAGGAAGGTTGTGCATGAGAAGTTAGGTAGAAGCTTCTCCAAGCACAAAGCCATGTGCAGATTAGGTGGACAACCGTGAATCCTTAATGAAGCAGAAGGTGGTGGTAGTAGTTTTCAGCTTTACCATTGCCGATGACACGGTACGACCCGTTGTTAGGGGCAGGGAAAGCACGCACTTGTTCGAGTCTTCTTCTTCTTGAGCCATTTGAGTGAAATGATTGATATGTACGTACGTATGTATGCGTAAATACACGTACAGATCGACGTAGAAGTAGTGAAGTCGGGGATTGTCGCCTGTCATGCATTAAGTGGCTCGTTGGCAAACGAGGGATTAATTATCGATCACCTGCTTGTCCATGTTAACATCGATCCTTCTCCCTATCGACCAGGGCATCATCTGATCAGATGCAAACGGATCGATCGATGATTGTTATCGAGTACGTTGCATCATCTGTCTCTGCTCTTTCTGCTGTTTGTTTATCCGACCTACAGATTTTTGAGTGCGTTGCATATGTATATGTATACGTATATGTATATGTATATGTATATGTATATGTATATGTATATGTATATGTATATGTATATGTATATGTCGATCCATCTATCCAGAATTGGATCTGGTTGGAAAGAACACCCAACTTCTACCATCCAACTAACAAGTCTGCCCCCTTTATAATCACATCAATTGGTATTCTCTCATGGGCCGCTTCCCTTATAAATTATGCATGTCTTTACGAAGAGAAAGCAAAAGGATAAAGGCGCGCGCCGCTCTTTCTCTCTCTCTCTCTCTAGCTTTTTGGATGTTTCTTGGTAAAGTTGACCGCGCGTGTAAAAGAAAGCGAGGAGGCAGAGGCGCGCCTTAAAGTAAATGAGAGCTTTGTTTGTTCAGCTAAATTTAATTTCTGGTGGGAAGAAGAGAAGAAAGGGCCAAGCATATATTGATATCCACTTATAACCGATGACATCAGTTTCGGTTACCGGCCTGGAATAAAATTAAAGTTCATCGCATCCTTCTTCCGTGAAGGCTTCATCAATCAATGACACCGTGCATGTTACCGCACATAGATATATAACCTCTCCACAATTTAAACCCTCACATGCTGGGTCGATCGAAAAGAAAAAAAGGAAACTCTTGGTTAATTTGTTTGGTAAACCCGATCACCAGTCTTGTCGTGGAGATCTATTGTCAGCTCAACGGTCATGGATGGATTCAGCAACAATATCAACTTTTCGATTAAGAAATGTTCAATCGATGGACATGAACGTCGACGGACAGCGTGCGATATTTTTTAAAAATATTGGTAGTGTATTTAAAATTAAACATTGCTTAGGGTTTACACACACACACACACACACACACGATGCGGTAGGTAGAAGCGTCAAACATGCATGAAAATTAACCCGGTCAACGTTAATTAGGAAATTCGCGAATGATGTTAAGGAAAGTTGCATCGTCTGGAGCGCGTAGACCAGAGGCCGGGCTTCCTTCCAATTGAAGGTTCTGTGGTGGCCGAGCTTCCTCCTTAGACATCTGGGCATGCATGCAATTAAGCAACGGTGGCGGAACCAAAGCTCAATCACGCGGCATCCGGATTAGCCATAATATGTGATCGGATCCGCTTTACTATTGTCTGTACGTATATGCATGACGTGCACCATGCAATTAAGCAGAGGAGCTGTCCAGGTAGGGAACGAATGTAAAGGCTGGATGGGGAGTTGGTGTCAATTTTCAACTCTCAACCACTTTTCCTTGGTCCCTCCTCCATCCACTTTTATAAATTCCTTTATTTTCTTTCTTATATACATACTGAGATCGAATACACGCATACATACATGCTCGTTATTAAATCTTGAATCGAATCTCACGACTAACACACATTTAGTTCTAAATAAAAGATCTGCACACCTTAAAACGAATAAGTGACGAACATTAAATTAAAATAAGTAAATAAATAAATAAATGATAAACGATCCGACCGATAAAATTAATCAATGTCACAGTTTCCGTGGCAATATATATATATATATATATGCCAGCCTTTCTTCCATGCATTTAAATTAATTAGTTGCTGCATGGCTAGTAGCCCAGTACTACTGACTACTGACTTTACTGGAAAATTAAGAAGAGGAATTAAAAAAGGCCATTCGTTGTTGAATATTGATGTCATATTATTCCCTGTGCCGATTAGGTGCCAGCCCCTCCATTTAAATCCCCCACCCCCTCGATCGAGTACGCCCTGTACAAACACGCAGGGAGATCTCAGTGAGCGGGCTGGGTAGAGACACAGGCGGACAATATCAGTGATTACTAGTCCAGAAGAAGAAGAAGAAGAAGAGAGGGAGGATCGGAATGGGGGTTCAGAGGTTCAAGCCCATCACCGAATGTAGTTCGGAAGGGCGGTCGAACCAGACGGTGGCCGCCGACCTGGACGGCACACTGCTCGTGTCCCGGAGCGCGTTCCCCTACTTCATGCTGATGGCGGTGGAGGCGGGCAGCCTTCTCCGGGGCATAATTCTGCTGGCGTCCGTGCCCCTCGTCTACGCCCTCTACATCTTCTTCTCCGAGGCGCTGGCCATCCAGACCTTCGTCTTCATCGCCTTCGCCGGGCTGAAGGTGCGCGACATCGAGATGGTGGCGCGCTCCGTCCTCCCCAGGTTCTACGCCGACGACGTCCACCAGGAGACGTGGAGGGTGTTCAGCTCCTTCGGCAGGAGGTACGTGGTCACCGCCAACCCCAGGATCATGGTCGAGCAATTCGTGAAGACCTACCTCGGCGCCGACAAGGTCCTGGGGACGGAGCTGGAGGTCACTAAGTCCGGCAGGGCCACTGGGTTCGTGAAGAGTCCCGGTGTTCTGGTGGGGGATCGCAAGAGGGCTGCCCTCAAGCAGGAATTTGGGGACAACCCTCCGCATCTGGGCATCGGTGACAGAGCCAGCGATCATCCTTTCATGTCCGTCTGCAAGGTACCTACCAATTCATTATAATTTCTTTTATGATATATCATGCTTCATATATATATATATATATATATATATATCATTAATTAATCAGTTAATACAGTTAGTTAGTTAGTTTTACGAGCTAGCGTGCATCATTTAGATGTATGTCATTTCATCTCTATGTGCGCGGCTTCCATGGAAGTGGTGGAGATTGACGACGGCGTGTGGGTAATTGGGGGCATGAAGAACAAGCAGCGGTAGAATATATTGAAGGGATGGTAGCAATTAATTAATGGACCAACATGCATGCATGGCCATGTGTTGATGATTGGAATCGATTTTGTCGCAAATTAAGTTGGTTAATCCGTTTTATATGTGGTGTTATATAATATATATTTCCTTCACACCGCGGCTGTTATATTATATTATGTTATATAAGCAACGAAGGAAAGGTAAGGGAAGGGAAGGGAAGAGAGAGAGGGGGGCATGGGGGCCCTTGGAAAGATGCACATCAGTTATGCTTATTTAAGACCCATATATGAAAGGCACTAACCATTCCAGCTAGCCATATATATATACATACATCTGTACGTCTTCCTGATGTCATCGTTCCTTAATGCATGGGGTGGTTGAAATTAATTAGACGACGTCCCCAGCGTACGTAATCGATCCCACTAATGAAATGAAAGCGTCGACACTCGCTGGCGGCTTAATCGGTTGGGTCATCTTCAGATCTAGATCTGAGCGCGGCAGCCGCATCCACACATATATGTATGTGTATGGTCGAACATTAAGAGATGGATTGCAAGCAAGCAAGCGAGCGAGCCTAATTCCGCTGGCTTTGTCGTGTACATGTACATGAGCGGAATAAATGCCCCGCCTGCCCCCACCCTTGTTGGTTGCGGTCCACCGCTGACATGCATTCATGTGTGCACATAAATTTCTCCATCTGTCGCCCCCTTTTGATTTGATACATAATTTACCTCACCCACTCCCACCATCTACTTCTGTTCCCATTCATTTATTCGTTTGTTCTCTTCCATCCTATGCGTATAATTAATAATGATGATTAGTGTTGTCTCTATAGTCATTTATATGCACGGTGTGATTAACTAGTCTCAAGTTCCCTTCGAAGCTGACAATTAATCAACCATCCAACTTTGCTTACTTGCTTTGGAAACCGGACCTACGATGTTGACCTACGCACTTGTGCTCTGTTGCCGTGCATGCTTCTGGACCAAATTTATATATGATACCCTACGTCAATCAAACGTGGGGAGTGGCGGTGGTGGGGGTTGTGCCCCCCCCCCCCCCCCCAACATCGTCGACGGCTACCGCTCTGTAAGTGGTGATGACATCCTCGGCGCCGGCGGCAGCGGCAGCAGCTGCAGCAGAGGTTGCCATCGGACACCGGCCGGTCATCTCAAACAATTAACCTCATCGTCCGACGGCCCTGACTGGCGTTTACGCGATAGATGGACGGAGGTCGACATCGAATGTCCAATAATTTACGTACATCATGCAGGCAACCGCATAAATATGTATATATACACGTACATGTTGCTAGCAAAGATGACTAACTAGTAGTGTACGTGTACTTGTGGGTGCAGGAAGGGCGGATGGTGCCCTGGACGCCCAAGTGCGAGCCGCTGCCAAGGAAGATGCTGCTCAGGCCCATCATCTTCCACGACGGGCGTCTGGCCCAGCGCCCCACGCCTCTGGTCGCCCTCCTCAGCTTCCTCTGGATGCCCGTGGGCTTCGCCCTCTCCCTCATCCGCGTCTACGTCAACATCCCCCTTCCCGAGCGCATCGTCTTCTACACCTACAAACTCATGGGCATCCGGCTGCTGGTCAGGGGTACGCCCCCCCCTCCCCCCAAGAAGGGCCACCCCGGCGTCCTCTTCGTCTGCAACCACCGCACCGTCCTCGACCCCGTCGTCACCGCCGTCGCCCTCGGCCGCAAGATCAGCTGCGTCACCTACAGCATCAGCAAGTTCTCCGAGCTCATCTCCCCCATCAAGGCCGTCGCCCTGTCCCGCGAGAGGGACAAGGACGCCCGCAACATCAGGAAGCTGCTCGAGGAAGGCGACCTCGTCATCTGCCCCGAGGGGACGACGTGTCGGGAGCCCTTCCTTCTCCGCTTCAGCGCCCTCTTCGCCGAGCTCACCGACAGGATCGTGCCCGTCGCCATCCACACCAAGCAGAGCATGTTCCACGGATCCACCGTCCGGGGGTGGAAGCTGTTCGACCCCTACTTCTTCTTCATGAATCCCAGGCCCACCTACGAGATCACCTTCCTCAAGCAGCTGCCGAAGGAGCTCACCTGCTCCGGGGGCAAGTCCGCCATCGAGGTGGCCAACTACATCCAGAGGGTTCTCGGCGGCACCTTGGGCTTCGAGTGCACCAACTTCACCAGGAGGGACAAGTACATCATGCTAGCCGGCACCGACGGCCGCGTCCCGTCCGGTAAGTCGTCCGCGTACGATCAAGACAACAAGAAGAAGGACGACGCCGCCGAAGCCGGTGACAATAATAATAAGGCGTAGAAGGCCTACGTGCGTCGGACCCATCGCCGCATGGAGGAATACAAGCCGAGGCGATTGTCTATCGATCATCAACTATTTTATTTGGTCGTCTTGCTTGCTCGCCTGCTGCCGCTGTTGTTGTTATTTTAAATATTTTTTCTTCTTAGCTTTCTCTGTTATTAATTAATTGGAATGGAAGTTTGATTTGTTGCCCTGGGATAGTCAACGCTGTTCCATAACTGTTGATCGATTTAAATTGCTATAAGTACCAATTATGCTTGCTATTAAAGTAACTTTTTCATCCTGTTTTTCCTTCGATTGATTTTTTTAAAGTTGTTTGCTTATGACCTATACAGGTTGGATACAAGTGTCGAGTCAAGCGTACATGCTGGATATCGTTAGTCAAAATAATCGACTTTGAGAATATTAGTTTTTTCTTTTTGATGGGGCTAAAATACCACAATAATAAATAGTTGATGGAATACGAGGTTCTCTCGCAACTGTCTGTATAATGAGATTTGTAATCATTTATCTCTATAATTATAATTTTTGTTGTTATTAAAAAATTTAAATTAATTATTTTTTGATCGATGCTTGATTGTATGAAAATACATTTGTAGAATTATTTTGGCACATCAAGTTGACAGAAGTAAAATCTTTGATTTTTTGGATTTTATGAAATGTATTTTGATTTGTATTTGCACAAAAAGAGTATCGGGATTTATAAAGTTCGGTCGGGAAAAAGTGAGTTGGACTTGGGGAGGCCCGGCCCAACTATGTGCACTATTTTATCTTCGAAGGTGCGTATGTGGATGACGACGGTGGTTTTCGGATCCATGACGACGGTCGGCGGTCGCGTCATGTTCTCCTCCGCCCGTCCTCCTCTCTTTGCAACCTGCAGGTCGAAAGGAAGCTTCAGAAAACACCGTAAGGAGAAGAAGAATGGCGATGGTAGTGGTAGTAGTGGCAATAGGATAAAGGAGATGAATGAGGTGGAGAAGAAGCTTGGTTTCGGCGGGGTGGAGGGGCGATGGCGGTGCGCCTCCGGGTGCGGCGCGTGCTGCAAGCTTGACAAAGGACCCAACTATCCTTCGCCCAGGGAGATATTCCCAGACGACCCACATCTGGCACAGGTCCTAAACTTCCATCCATCTCCCACACCCCACCTATCTGGTCCTTGAATTCGTTCTTCTGATTTTCGAGCTTCTGTTGTTGTTGATGTTGGTTGGGTTGTGTCCTGTCTTGTTTAGTTGGTAGAGACCATGACCGGGAGTGATGGCTGGTGCAGGCACTACAACCACGATGACAGAACCTGCTCCATCTACTCCGGTACGTTAACCAAATTTGGTACATTGGGTTCATTTATTGATCGAAACAAGATCGACTTCTTTTCTTCGTTTGGGTTCAGACCGGCCGTTCTTCTGTCGCGTTGAGCCGGATGTGTTCCTCAGGATGTACGGCATCGACGCGAAGAGTTTCAACAGCGAGGCATGCAGGTGATTTTCCGGCCTCCTTCTCCATGAAACTCGATATGGTTTGCGTCTTGGCTAAGGAAATCTGTCGGTCCTATCGGCAGAGCTTGCAGGGATTCGATTAAGTTGGTCTACGGCTCTAATTCTCAGGAGCTCAGGAATTTCAATTCCGCCATTGCGAATTCCGGAGCTGCGTAGATGCTTCATATCTGAAGCGTGACTGCAGGTGATGAATTCTAGTGATTGCCTTCAAAATATAGACTTGGAACTTAAAAATTGTTTTTCCTGTTCTAGTCATTATTATAATACAAGTGATAGATTGTTCATTTGCAAATATCGTCATCAGCATAAATGGGTTATATTTTGCATGCAAAAACGTAGAGGGAATCAATTTCATTGCATACAAACATTTTTGATGACCAGGGTGTTGTTCAAGAATTTTTATGCGCAGTGATATGGTACAATACATCGGAGCCTTTTTCCTCGTCAGCGTGGGCTTTGGTGGATGTTTTGTCGTAATGGAAAACTCCCAATCACGTATTTTGGTCTCCGTCTTCATGGTTAGCAAGCCACTCACAAGGATTAGGTGCCGATAATTGGTAAAATAAACCAAAAAGCTTGAAAGTTGGCAAGGGAATCTCCTTTCATTACAGGACGAACTTGCGGTTCAATACCTACTTACTCTATGTCGGCTCTCCATTTACCTGAGACTAGGGAAAGAAATTGATAATATCAGAAAAGGATTTCTCTGAAACGGATTTTCCAAGCTGATGCACGTCCATATTAGTATTTTTAATTAACTTAGACCTTTTCCCTATCCATTGAGTTTCTTGCAAGTACATTATGTTAATTGTTATCTTCGTATTGATTATTTTCCATTGAGCTGATAACTTAGAGCTGATTTGCTTGTTAAAGTTTCTGTAGTACTTTATTGAGGATGGAGTAACCTCTTTACTCGTACAAAAAAAAGTGTGGGGTCTCTTGCTTAATGGTTTGATGGAGGAGGGCATGTCCTTGGGAAGGTGTTTGCACTTTTTGTGGGTTGCTATAAATTTTTAAGGTGTTTGTATTGCAAGGGTGCATTTCGAAAGCCGTCCATCGATGTCAGAAGACACACCATGGACTTCTGGAGACAACATCACCATAAAGAGCAGTACTTCTTCGCAAGAATCACAAATGATAAATCCTGACTCTGACTTGGGTACGGAGAATCACTGCTCGAGGAAAGAGGAATTCCATTGGGCATCGGAGTTGAAGTTCACAAGGTATATATATAACCAGAGGCAGAGATTAACATGAAGCTTTCTGCTATTATTGAGGTATCCACATGGCAGAAGTACTCTTCTCCTCAATTACTTCGGCGTGATCGAGTATCCTGTATTCTTTGCAGGGTTCATGTCATGTCTCATCATTGTGAGATGAGAATATCATGCTGCATGAATTAACTCGATTAATGGAGTTAGATCGATCAGGCATGTGTGATGTCGTACTTTTTGAAATGATCTGATTTTGATTACTGAGATAGAATGGAGTATTTTTCCTCCCTCTCTCTCCCTCTCTCTCCCTCTCTGAAAAATGGTGGTGTTTCTTTCCTTTTCTTGTTTTACACTATTGTAAATAAGTAATAGAATATGTGGTTCTCTCTCAATGTTAATAATAGACTTGATTAATGATCGGTGTGAACAAACACTGTATATCCTGGGTGGCAGCTGTTGATTAATCAGAAATGAAATGGTTTGAAATAGAACTGCAATATCCAAAAATGATAATGCATAACTTATTAAAGTTAAAGTAAAATATAATATTTAAGTTTAGTTTATTAATGATAAATACTATTTACCGTTATATTTGTGTTCGGGAGAGCCGTTGCATGATCAGTTGTTGACGAAGTCCAATCCCGCAGGTTTTGAAGTTCAAAGTTTAAAGGCGGCCTCTTTCATGTCCACCCCTCGCCTGCATTTCCACGTTTCGCAAGCAAAACCCTACTTCGCCGTTTGCGGTAGCCATGCCTTCTACCGAGCCAACCGTGCTCCAGCTGACCCCGTTCTCCACGAACGTCACGGCCAGGGTGCACCCCGTGGTGCTCTTCAACATCTGCGACTGCTACGTGAGGCGCCCCGACCAGGCCGACCGGGTCATCGGCACGCTCCTTGGCTGTGTCGCTCCCGATGGCACCGTCGAGATCCGCAACTCCTACGCTGTCCCCCACAACGAGTCCTCTGAACAGGTGGATTTGCCCGTCCATGCCCTTCCCTTCCATCGTCTTTCTAGGGTTGGTGGTTGTTTTTACCATATCACAAGCTTGGCTGGATGCAGGTTGCGTTGGACATCGATTATCATCATAACATGTACTCGTCCCACCAGAAAGTGAACCCCAAGGAAGTCATTGTCGGATGGTCAGATACCCTTTTCAATACTTCTGTTTAGATTACCGTAGAAAATTAGAAATGCTGTTCCTTGCTGCCCGCAATTTTTACTCAACAACTTCCTCTGTATACTTCCTTCAGTGTCTTGTAACATCCCCTAACAATAGGCGCGTGTTTTCCATCTAATAACCTAAACTAATGCATTACTAGATAGATTGGTTTTATGCATAAAAATGTGTCTTGCAAATAACACAAGGATGCTACCTCCCATGTGATGCAGTGTGATTCCTTATAAGACGTGTTTAGCGTCATGCTAGTTTTTTCCAGCAAAGCTTAACCTCAAGAGGGGGTTTCAATCAAATAGGATGCCCATACCTTGTCAAACAAGGCTGTGGGACTCTGAGGTTAAGGTTCAACCATTACTTCTTTAATTAGATAGCTGACTGTCACTTCTTCTTTGGTTGACGTGAATTCACTTGCTGGAACAATCAAGGATATCGTGCCCGTCTGGTCTGTCTGAAGCAAGTAATCTGACTTATTGGGATCCACCATCCAAGCTACCCTTCCCTAATCCCTGCTGCATGCATACCATCATGCTTCATGGTTGTGGCATTTTGCTAGAGGGTCTTTGCCAATAGTGCCATCCTTCTTGTTGGTTGTCTATGTGTGTGCACATAGGCCCATAGGCATTTAGCTATTGAATTTGTTGTGAGATTAACATTGGAGATAGTTGGAAATTTGTAGGCTACCCCAATGGGTAGGGTTTTGCTAAGACAAACATTGGCAAGTAAAAATGCCACTCCGTTCTCTACCAAAAATTAGGAGGAGGAGGAGAACGAATATTTCTTGATTAGAAGTGACAAGCTGAAAGAAGAGTGCTAATTCACAGACAAATCCATTTATTATTATACAACAAGAATATTGGAAAAACATTACCTTTTACTAATGGAAGAGGGAAACTACAATTAGGAAATGTCCTTTTTGTTTCTCATCTCTCCTGCTCTCTATCATAGGAATTTAAGTGGCTGTCCTGGACAGAAACTGGGTTTCACGTTCCACTGTGCCGAAATGTAAGGAATTTAAGATGGTGACGATCACCCTAGGCATGTGCAAGAGCCCTTGATGGGCACTACAAAACCCACTAACACTCCATTGGTCAGTGATTATATTTACTGTTGTTATTCACTAACTTTCTGTTGAGGTCTAACCCTTAGAGATATTCAAAGTGGATCAGTGATATCTATCCCCTTACAAGATCTCTAGATTTGTCAATGAACTCATTTGTTTGGTCCTGGTAGTGAACAAACAGAATGGGTTGGTGTTATTTTTAGTTAAGAAAATTGAAAAGATCAAACTTCGATGATTCAGTTTGCTGATTGTTGAAAATCTACGCAGGTACTCAACTGGGTTTGGTGTTTCTGGAGGAAGTGCCTTGATTCATGAATTTTATTCCAGAGAGGTGACAAATCCTGTTCACTTGACAGTTGATACAGGATTCCAAAATGGAGAGGCAAGCATCAAAGCCTACGTCTCTGTCAACTTGTCTCTTGGTGATCGGCTACTTGCAGCACAGTTCAATGAAATTCCTTTGGACCTTAGAATGATTGAAGCAGAGCAAGTTGGATGTATGTATTTTACAAATTATTACATGCAAATTTGCTGTTTGTTTTTGAAAGAATTTTTCTGTATGTTGTGGTTCCTTTGTAGCTATACTACATATGCCGAAGTACACTTCTTGATATTGGCTCTACCATGGTTATTGAACATTCTATGGAAGCCTTGATGTTAGAGAACATATTGACAAAATTCAGTTATGGTTGCAGATTGTTACTGTAGCCAATAGCTCCATGAAATCTGGGCCACATTTTGGAAAACATGTGGTTCAGATTCGTTGGAAACGGAAATTTAAATTCAACATTGATATTGTAAATAATAGTTATTGTTAGAGTATTTTAATCTATTAAGGCCATGTATGTGTAGTGGGTTTAGTTCCATATTACTAGCATTATTTTGGTCATTTTTTTGTAGTCTTTATATATAAAGGTATCATCTTTACTAATAACTTACCCTATACTTCCACCATCTCTTGTGATTTCACATGACACCAGAGCCTAGATTTTGAGGGCCAAAAGTATAAGTCTAGGTTGGAGGAGAAAAATCTTAGCCATTGTTGATCCCCCCAAAACTCTAGCTACCACCCTTCTCTTACAGTTGGCCACCTCTCTCTCTTTTCTCAACCCTGACGTTGCTGTTGTCACATGTGTTGGGAACATCTCTACTTGTCGCAACTACGATTTGCAACCACCATTGACTAGGGTATTGAGAGCCTTTGCCATTGACACATCTTCCTTCCTTTGTTGTCTAACGTTGTTGATGGCCACTCTGGCCTACTTCAAATAGCCACCAAAACTCATTGCCTATTTTCAATATTCACATTGTTGACCCTTTGCAGCCTAACATCCTTGCCTTGCCAGCTCCCCTAGACCCCATCTTTCCCCTACCCATCCTATTTGTTTGCTTCATTGCCATAGTCTAGCTCTAGTAGACAGAAGGTGAAGAAGGATGGTTGAGGGTTATGTGAGTTTTTATTTAAGAGAGAGATTTATTACTGCCTTTTGTTATTACCATTTTGCAACAATTGGTTTTTATGTTTTTCTCTATATTGGTCGCTTTCTGCTATGTTTAACTCTGTTGAGTTGTTATTGAGTCATTTTTCTTATAATCTCTATATGTAGATTGTCTTTATTAATAACTTACCCTTTACCTACACTATCTCTTGTGATTTCACAGTTATAACTAATATTAAAATTGGTAAAAATATATAAATATGATTACCGTTCACTAATATTTTTGAGAAAAACATTGTAACTTTTCCAAGTAAAACATGGAAACTAGGGGACCATAACTGAACAGCCCCCATTACATTCATTTTTAGAGCCTTAAAAAAAACATGCATTTATAGTGTTCAAGGTATAGAGTGCATAGAATTTTTGAAGTTAATTTATAGAGCTTATGAAAGAACGTGCATTTATAGAGTTTATTTATTCACATAATTATGATGTAAGTGCTTCTTAATCTTATGCAAAAAAAAAATTGCGTGTGGAGTTGGAAGCTGAAATTAGGATTTTTTTTATACAAATCATTAAACGTATAAAATAAGATATCTATGCTTATAATTAAATTGTTGTTTCCTAAATATGTGATCGTAATCTTTCCATACTCTTTTATTATCGTTGAAATATCTCACCTCCCAATGTTTATCATTTACCTGAATAGGAGATTACCCTGATGTAATTTATGTATATTAGCAGATTCATAAGAATCCTACCAAGTGTAATGGGTTTTTTTTTTTTCACAGTTGATATTTTGAAGAGAACATCTGTCGACAAACTCCCTAATGATTTGCAAGGAATGGAATCTTCCATATTCCGGGTCCAGAGCCTTATTGATGACATATATAAATATGTCAACGCTGTGGTGGTAAGGAATCCTTTTGTTTGTTTTCGCTGTTTTTATCTGCCAAGTGAAAGAAAAGGTTGTGTGACCCATGTTCTCTTACAGGAAGGGGATGCCGCCCCAGTTAACAATATTGGGAGATCCATTGCTGATGGTTTAGCATCAGTCCCTGTGATCTCACCCTCAGCTTTCAATAAGATGTTCAGTGACAGGTTGCAGGTAAAATGACAGGAATTTGTTTGCTTGTTGTATTCGTGCCCAACACGACCTACTGGTTGGGTTGCTCATGCTTGTTTTTGTTCAGGACAATGCTTTATTGGTGTACTTGTCAGCCCTGGCTAGAACTCAACTCAGCATAGCAGAGAAGTTGAACACTGCTGCCCAGTTGTTGTGACGCCGCCTTCCCCTATCTCGAGTCACAGGTGACACCCCGCCGCAGCTGCTAGAAAGGCAACGGTTTTATTATTTTGCCAACTTATGCGGGAGCGTCGAAGTTACCGTCATGTTTTGTTTGGTTGTTTTTGTTGGTCACGAGTAATAAAAGTAACGGTGGTCTAAATTTTTGTTATTATTATTATTTTTTTACTTTGATGAGCATAAAAATTATTGTCATTATAAAAAAAATCATTATTTACGATAGGAAATTGAGGGCCCTTTGCTGCCTTTAATACCTAAAAAATATCATCTTTGGGTGGCACGTTTTCCTTGCATCAAATTTTTTTTTATTTTTTGTTTATACCACTCTCTATCAAATTTCCTTTCACTACTTTTGATATTCCCCTCCAAACTCTAATTATTTACGTTAAATTTCTTCATCATTTGGGTTCTTTTTGTAAAATTTTCAATTTTTTTACTAAAATGGTAACCAAGAATTTAGAAGTGAAATGCTTAGACGTAAATCTGATGATGTTCGAGCAATTATTCAATTAATCGATACCTACGTAAATTCAGTTAAACCTGTGTTCTATGTTGTGCCGTGTCTACTTCATAAAAGGTAACAAACGAGGTGCCTGGAATTTTAGATTCAAATGATCAATGTTGTTGGGATCAAGTAATTTTTGTTTTTCACGGTATTTATGTTGCAAGTAATGTTCTTGACGGAGAGTATTTTTGCGGGAGTGATCGTCACCGTGCAAACTGTTGATCGAAAAGAAAATGTACCGTAGGGAAAAGATCATTTTAAAAGAAATATAATTGTATTAACAAGCACAAACTAACAACAAATATGTATTATACTGGATTGAGATCAAAATAATGATACATTCACGTTTGATTCTTGATAAAATATCGACACAATGTAAATTAATCTTTAAAATCAATTACTTGTCACGTATAATATCAAGCCGATCATGCAAAAATTGTATTAAAAAAATATTTGGAAGTAGCCCATAATTCTTTAACTAATGTGTCGGAGCTCATCATTTTCATCGTGACACGGAAATAAAGTTATAAGTTTTTTTTTTTTTTTTTTTTTGAAAGGTAAGGCAAATAGATTAATAGCAATCCTTTGATTATGAAACCACAGTTGAAGGACAAAAAAAGAAAAGAAAGAAAAAAAAGAGGTTTACAACAAAAGTTAAGACAACGATAATTAGAGTAAAGACCAAAACAACAAAACAAAGGAGACAAGCCTCAACTTTAATAATCAGTCTTCATCATTAGCCTCAATTACATCTGCTCAATGTTTAAGTAAAGCTTTAACAGGTAAGGTTAAAGCAGATCTTAGATCAGCAGAATTAAGGGTGGTAGAGTACTTGTCCCGAATATATTTAACATCCTCGGCAGCTTCCACCCTCTGACAAGTCGATCGAACTATTATTAAAGAATACTAAGTTAATATTCTAACAATTATTATTAAAAAAGTATTATTACGAACACAGCCAACTAATTATGTTAGCGACTTTATCGTTAGCTATTGTCCTTGTTTTATCAACTAATAGGTTATTGCGCTTATTGTTGAATTATGTTTAAAACTTTATTTATCAATAACTAATATGTATTTATTACAAGTATATAATATTAAAAACTCTTCCACTGGTGTGCGTTTTTTTTTTTTTTTTTTGAAAATAAAAGTACGGCGGTGTGTATCTAAACTTTAAAGTGTGCGATCGATAGGTTAAAGACGGAAAAACCCAATTCGAGAAGATTCCTCGGGAACGCGCGAAACACTTCGAAAGAAACCTACGGCCGTCGCTTCTCTCCTTCGTCCGGCTACCACCGCTTATCTCTTGTCCTCGTGTCCAGTTTCTACTCTCCTGTTGTTGCTTTCCGCGCCGCTGTCGATCCCGCGCCCCAGCCGTTCCAGCGCCACCGGGGATCAAGGTATGTTGTTTTTTGCTTGGAAGCTTTTTCGCTATTTTGATGATAGCATTTTTTATTATAATTCATGTTTGGTACTATATATTATTTGAAAAGTTTTCTTCATCGTCAGACTCAAAGCCGACCGCCATTAAATTGATGTCATCATTGGTTGAATTGATTCAAACTATCGGTCGAATCATTTTGAACTAAAATCGGTGGTCTTCTGGTTTGGATTTGATGTTGTTTCAATGACATCGACCGTAGCGTAAAGCGCACACACCAATTTCACCCTCTCCCACAATTTCCTCTCGTACTCTCTCACACTCTTCTTCCATTTTATTTCTTCTCCTGATGCTTCCAATTCCCATTCACACGCAAGACATGTGTAGGACCTACATTCCCATCCTGATCTCCCATCCACAACTCCTGCCTCCACCTCACCTCACACAAGCTCCCGTTGAAGCTCCGTCAAAAACCTATGGCAAGGGTTCTATAGGGGGAGTTAATAAAATCTATAAATAAAAATCATTAATTAGTTGGAAAATTAATTCTTACATCTTTATTATACTTTTAAGGTAAGATTCATCTTTATTATACTAGCAATCAAACATGTTCTGTAGACAAGCACATAGAGGAAACAAGTCTTCACATGTAAAATTGAGAATTTGAGATTTTATTTTTCAATTCTTTGGAGAATTGGGTTCTAAGCAAACAAAATAAATGCTTAATACTGATACATGTGGACAAGGAGGTGGGTGATATTGAAGTGGTCTATTTTTATCGTTGCAACATGTCATATTTTTAACCAATTGTGACTTTATCGATAATAGATAATATAATTGGTCTTTTTTTACCTTATAGAATCTATGAAGAAACGTCACCAAATTATTCGTAAATAGATCATTTTAGGATTAACATTGTTAGTTGTTATCCTTGTGAGTGAGAGAAACATCTGACCTTTTATGCCTTAGGATTTTTGCTTAAATTTTAATTTAAAATCTCTTCTCTCGTATGAAGTAACCATGTTACCTTGCTGTTACATGTACTGTGCCCATTTTGGCTTCCCCATCTCTTAAGAAGGAAAATAATAGAAAGTTCTGATCTTGCAAGCAAGATGATGTGGTGAAATTCCATTGCGGTTGGGTGTTTGGGCATGAAACCTGACCTAACTGATCAATTCTAATCCGACTCTTACAAGTTCCATAGCCCAAGTAATAGCAATACCATAATTCGTGTTGTGCTTTGCCTCTACCTGACAGCCCAATCAACAGGCTGTGAGTTCCAAGGTCGAGACGACATTTGTGTCTCCAACTGATCATGGGAAGAGCTTCTAAAGACAAAAGGGTCAGTGCCCATTTGATCATCATTGTTTTCTTTCACTGTTATTTTTGTTTGTTAAAATGTGATATTGCAGGACATATACTATAGGAAGGCAAAAGAGGAGGGCTGGAGAGCACGGAGTGCATTCAAGTTGCTACAAATTGACGAAGAGTTCAATGTCTTCCAAGGTTCAATCTTCCTGCTTATTTCCATTATTGTGATACTTGTCATAGATAAAGATGCCATGCTGCTAGCTTGTGTAGTGATGCCTAGTCAAGTGTTTGTAAATTTCCAGGAGTGAAGCGTGTAGTTGATCTCTGTGCTGCTCCTGGGAGTTGGAGTCAGGTGTGCATTATGTATCTTCTTACTTTAGAATTTGTTGCCTTTCTACCCTCCCTTTTTGCTGTTTGTTTAACTCTTACTTCACCTATAAAAGACATCCCTCTTTGTATAAATAATTTTGAATCTCTTTTTGAGGGAGCCTAGTTCCCATTTAGAAAATTATTTTGTTATTCACTAAAGTAAGAATCTCAAGAATTTTGTCTTCATAATTTTTTCTTTCTCAAAAATCTGATGTTTCTTATCTGTAAACAATTACTTAAGAGGTTCTACCTTGGAGATTGTGATCAAAATTAGGGTTGTACACTATTAACTGTTAACCGATCCAACTTGGGTCAAATAATAGCCAACCTGACTTGTATTGGGTTAGTTAATGGTTACCTGTTAATATGTTGGGTCGGTTAATGGAAATACTTAATTAATGCTTTGATTAACCAACCTGACCCGATTAATTGATTCAAATAAAATATAGCTATGTTTTATTCTTTTATCTATTTCCTTGATAATAATATTATAAATTTATGTTTAAATATGTTTCAAGTAGATAGGTGAAAAAAATAAAGATAAAAGTCAGATTGGTTAAATGATCTATGTAATTTGTAATTATTAATTAATCAATTTCACTATGGGTGGTAAAACTGTTAACCGCTAATCGAACTAACTTTTGTCAAGTTGGTAATGGTTAACTATTTATTTATTAGGTTGGTTAAGGGAAGAGATAAAGTTGGATCAGGTTAGGTAATACTTGTTCTGACCTTAGCTGCCTGATTGTGTAGCCCTAATCAAAATGAGTACATGAAAAATCAAATAATATATTTTAGTACATATCATCCACATTAAGTGTTATATAGAGTACTGTAGTCCGCCAATAGAATATTTCTGATTTGATCTTCTAACTTATTCTCTTCCTAATTCAGATTTATACAAAATGAGTTAATAAAAATCTGAACCTGACTTATCTTGTGCCTTGCTTTTTTCAATCCAAACCATATCTTGATGTGCCGTAATGTTTAGGATATAACCATGAATTGTATTGTTTGCTTGGGGTCTGACTTTGACGTAAATCTTGATTATTCTCAAGTATTTTTTTCCCCTTAAAGTTTGAATTTCTATAGGCAAAACATGTGAAATAAATGGGTTAGTGTAAAAAGGACCAAAGATAAAAGTACAAGTTGATGGAAAGCTTTCTTATTTGCCTTCTTTCTGTGATTGCAGTTGAATTATGGCTTATTTAAACATAATCTGTGGTTTTTGGGGAATACACTTTTATAATTATATCTCCAATTTTAACAGTTGTTTTTATTTCACAATTTACTCTGGTAACTTCAATTCAATTTCCTTAGTGAATCCTGTCTTTATATCTAGACGATCTAAAAAGAAGACTTCCATCTTTTCTTTTGGAGGAAGCTATCAGCATCTAAAATGAATTATGTTCTGCAGGTGTTGAGTAGAAAGTTGTATGTTCCAGCTAAGCTTTCACCCAGTTCCAGGTACTTCTTTGAGTTAGGTTTTAATCTTGATCTAGGAAGGAGAAATTTTTTCCCACACCTCTCAAAAGTACCACCAAGGCAATATGATCTAGATATCCTAGTTCATCTTTTAACATCAATTCCAGTTTTTAATTGACTCTATACATGCTAGTTCATTAGCTAATTTAACTTGCATCAAGTGCTCGTCAATTCTACCTGCTATGGTGGTATCACTCTTCATGTATTTTTACCAGTAAACCATTTTCTCCTTGGCTTCCATTTTTAAATGAAAAATTGCAGTCAGGCTAATTTTTTTTTCATTCTTCTGTTTCAGGGAAAAAGTATTTCCATTGAATTTTGGGACCTTTTTTAAGATTGAGAATGTTTATTTACTTTGAAGTTGTGATGAGATTCACTTTGATAAGGGAAATTATGTTGTGTCCTGTGCAGGGATGGTGAACTTCCTCTAATTGTTGCTATTGATTTGCAGCCAATGGCACCAATCGATGGTGTAATTCAAGTTCAGGGTGACATCACAAATGCACGAACAGCTGAATTGGTACCTCCTATGAGTTATTAGTTTACGTTATTTTGACCAATGAACACAAACAATTGCATGTTCCCCTGGTACCTAAACCAGATATTTGATGCTCAGATCATTTTTTCCAGATACACTTGTGACATATCTTGTATGCTTTCCTTAATTTATCAATCAATAATATTTGAGTTACTTTCTAGTAAGTGTCAGTTAAAAGGTATTTTTGCCCTACTTTTGTATCATTCAATCTGCTAGAAACATTATGATTTAACTTATAGATGGAGAATGTGTTCTAGATTATCTTTAAAAGAGGTAATATAGAGGCACTGATGATGTATTGAAAACGAATGTGTACTGACATTTATTGTTTCATGCTTTCATTCAATTTAAGATGTACACATGTCAGCCCTTTTGTTGCTACACATTCATGTTCTTGTTCTAAAAATAAATGCAAATAAATATTTATTTATGCACTTTGTTTTTGCCATACTTCTATAAAATGCTTCTCAGAAAGTAACTTCCTACATGATTGGTACACTATGATTTTATGTTTACTATATCATAACTAAACTCTTATTGATTTTTATCTATAATCCCATGCTATGTTAACCATTGCAAATCTTGTTGTAGAATCTTCCTGTGAAAATGGTTTATCCCCAAGTTTAAAAAGAGAAGACCCTTCAAAGTGGACTGATTAAGAGTTGATATTCCTTCTTCATCTATGCTTCACACCATTCATGATGCATGTTGCTTGTGCAACCATTTTCAGTATTTTTTGTTGCTTATGCTTGCATGAGTTGGATAGATGAAAATCACTATGTTAAGGTCCTTGAATTTCTTTATGTTTGCTTGAGAATATAAGACTAATTTTCCATTAGGAATAATTGGTGAAGGAGAATGGGTTGAATGTTGGAAAAAATCAAGCTCTGATTTTTTGTTACAAGACTGCCAACATGACTTAGGATTGTAACATTTCATGATGCAGGGCAACATCATTGGGTGGCTAAGGTTGGAACGGGTACTACCCAACCCAATCTTACTTTATCAAAAGAGGAAAATCTCCTCGATTAATCAACCTGATAAACAAATGCTTAACCATTAACTGACCTAAAAAAAGTTGATTCATTTAACGGTTAACTGGTTAACTGCCTACAATGAAATTGATTAATTAAGGATTAGAAATTACATAGATTATTTAACAAATTTGACTTCTATCTTTATTACTTTCACCTATCTACTTGAAACATATTTAAACATAATTTTTTAAATATTATTATCAAAGATATAGATAGAAGAATAAAATAAATAGAATAATAAAATATAACTATATTTTATTTGAATCAGTTTATTGGGTCAGGTTGGTTAATTGAAACATTGATCAAGTACTATTAACTGACTCTATTAATGGCTAATCCTTAACTGACCCGACCATGGATCAACCATTACTTGACCTGATTTGGATCGGTTAATCCTTGTCAGATAATAGCTAATGTGTGTACCCCTATCATCATGTGCATTACACCATTGTGGATTTGTGATGCTGAATTTGAAAAAGAACAGAAATTAGCAGCTGATGATCTTTACATTCTTTGGTAATAGCTTCTGTTCTTAATTATGATTATTCATTCTTTAGGAGCAGAATTCAGTGGATTTTCTTTGACTACGGTATAATGGATTATGTTATTTTTTGATGAATTATGAACGCAACAATCTTTTCACGGACTAGAGCACATTAGTTGACCTTTGTATTATGATTTGAATTATCATGCTGGTTTTTTTGTAGGTTATCAGACATTTTGATGGTGGCAAGGCCGACTTGGTTGTCTGTGATGGTGCTCCTGATGGTTAGAAAATGTTTTGATTGCACTTTGCAGCAGCTGTGATTTTTGAACATGTGTTATCTGCAATTTTTGTATTTCCAGTGACTAATAAATATATTTATTTTTGATGGGTGCAGTTACAGGACTTCATGATATGGATGAATTTGTTCAATCACAACTTATATTAGCTGTAAGTCCAATATTCTTCTCAAATCATTTTCTTAATCAAGTACACCTTTCCTGTTCATTATTCTTAGGGTTTTATTTCTAAATGAGAAGAATAAGTCAAATCATGAGCCAAAAAGTTGAGTGGCTCATGTAGTAGTAGTTGTTGAGCCTTTTTAACTAGACATTTCATTTTTTTTGTCCATCTTGATTTTTACATCTTTTTGTGCAACAAAGACATGGTGCAATGGAGGGGAAGAGAAGAGAGTGTTAGGGGAAAGTTTGGGATTAGAGGGAAGAGGACACTGGCAGCCTTACGAGCAAAGGATTAAGAGATGGGAGCTATCAGAGGGGACCAGCACATAGATGGTGGAGACAGGATTAATGTCTTTGTTGCTTGGTTTATGGATACTGTGCTAACAACTGCAAAGATCCTTCGTCTGTTGCAATTACAAGAGGATGGGTCATTTGGATCCTCAATGTGTCTTGGACAAAACAATGTATATGGGGGGACTTTTTTCCTATTGGCTGAGCCACTTGCTCAATCATGAATCCTCAGATCTGTCATCTATTTTTTTCCTTTTTATGTTTTTATCCTTACCTATTGGCAGAGCTAGTTTCTCAATCACGGGGGACTTGTTTTTTCTTGGATGATGCTTATCTTTTGGGTGAGAATCACCCTATTCACTTCACAAAAAAAAGGAAAATGGTATGAATATTTAGAGGATGAGCCTTAGTGCAACAGTAAGGATGCTCAATTACCAAAGGTTGCCCCATTATGACATGAAGGTCATGACCTATGGGTTTGAGCCTTAAAAAATAATCTCCATTTGTATACTTAAAGTTGTGTACAATCACACCCTCGGAATCTACATTGGTGGAACCCTTGTGTACCAGGTTTGTCCTTAAATGATGTCGATTTTTTGGCAAAAACTAGTGTGACATACATGTGAATCTTTGCTGCTTATTATTTGTTCTCTTGCTTCTGTCGTCAATAGGCCTATTGGTTTTTGTGATCCCTTTATGAGAGATACTGATTAAATATGATATTTACTTTGTATTCAATGTATAGGCACTAACAATCGTCACTCATGTGCTTCGCGTGGGTGGGAAATTCATTGCAAAGATATTCAGAGGCAAAGATACTAGCCTCCTTTACTGCCAGGTATGGTTTTAATCCTGCATGTAAAAAAAAGTGCATTACTCGGTAGCTTAGGAAAATTTTCAAGTTCTTATGGAGTGAGAAATATGATGTCTTTATAGATGTACACTGTTAAAGACTTTATTTTTCATTTAGTTACATAGGATATAGGACTTACATATATTAGAGTAGCCTTAAGTCTCTCTTACAAATATGCAATCCTATATTAACAATATTGCAATTTTTTCATTTTCTCTTCTACACGACAATCAACATGGTGTTAGAGCATAGGGTTTGGATCTACAAAAAATGAGAGAGGCACAATACTCCTTTTCATCTAATGATCCCTGAATTGCAACCACCATCTTCTACCATTGTCAATGGTATCTTTTTCTTTTTAACCATTGTTGGTTTCTAATAGGTCTTCTGCCTCCATTGTCAACCCATGTATGGAGTTTGGACGATCGTTGCTGATTCTATCTAGAGCAACAAATGTCAATGCTGAGGGCTCTCTATGTTTCTAATGACCTTGACAACCTTTCCTATGAAATTTTA
This sequence comes from Cymodocea nodosa, assembly GCA_036874045.1. Taxonomy (NCBI): domain Eukaryota; kingdom Viridiplantae; phylum Streptophyta; class Magnoliopsida; order Alismatales; family Cymodoceaceae; genus Cymodocea; species Cymodocea nodosa. The sequence continues at coordinate 25,224,598 of CM072338.1, forward strand.
GCCATGTGTTAGGCTATTGTCATCATTCTACTCCTACACATGAGCAGACATGTGTTCTCTTTTTTCTGTGCAACCTTAGACTTTGATCGTGTGTGTTTGTTGGGGGTGCACATTGCTCTCGTATTCAAATCATACCATATTGTGTCATTTTTTCATTTTCCACGACCTCTGGCTTTTTCTTCTGTCTTTTGATTTATTGTTGAATAATTTATGTAGTATGTTGTTGAAACTCAATAGACAAAAATAATCTCTTCTGGTATTGAGGAAGTCTTTGTTGTCACCCATGGTAAGATTTGGCACCTTATAAAACTAGGGGTAAAGGATATTGTTTATGATGATTGACTTCATTTACTTGACTTTCCTATTAGTCTACTCTCCTTTAGTGTACTACCAAAATAATTAGATTATTTTATGATATTTTTCCCTTTTCAATGTACCTTTCAGTATATGCGGATGAGAGAAGATTGATTTGGGTCATGAGTGTAGACATGGTATGCTTCTATTGATTTGTGATGAAATACCTCTAGGGTTAGCATCTCTTACATCTAAAAGTTGGAGTTTGTTTTAGTGCATTGTGATATGGGGATTTAGCTTATATTTTGTTTCTATTGAATCATATATGTTACATTGTCTTTGTCAATAATTATTCTTGTGCATTTTAGGTCTATCTTTTGAAATACAAAACCCATGTTAAAAATGTAATCAAAAACATTTTTTTTAAGTGTTAAGTTAGTTTTCTATATTACTCATAAGGGCTTTCATAAATGATCATGTATTGGAATTTATTCAAGTTGATTTTCAAACTCATTGTGTTTCACTAGATATCATTCATCAAACTACATGACTCTATACATCTCTCACTAAAATGCCATGGCTGAAGGCATTCCTCATGTCACTCATACTAATATATTGCAGATGAAAGTCTTTAAGTACCTTTGGTATAATGTTGTCCTTACTGTCATATATATCATGAGATATCATCTAAACCTCTTGGTGGATGATTGGTGAAATCTCTTAGGAAATTGTGTCTTGCAATGGAGTTGTTCTACCTACCCTTTTCAAAGGAAAGGTATATGGGTGTGTTGCTTTGGTGCAAAATGTCACCAGGACCTCAAGTGTTGATAAGTTATGTTGTTAAGGTTTCATTGGGTATTTTTAGCCTCAAAGAGAGTAGAAATGTTTTTGCCCTTGTATGTAGAGGTACATTGTGTTTGTAGATGTTTCATACTTTTAGTCAGTATTTTCTCATTCTAGTGAACAATCTTTAAGAGGTATTCCTCTTCTATCTTGAGATAGAAAGGACGTTGATGTCAGCTTCAATCCAAGACCACCATTGGGGTGTAAAGCCCAACCACCTACTTAACTCTACATTGATTCATCAAATAACATGTCATCTTTATTTAGGATTTGGTCCAAACTTTTCAGCAAATTCTCATGCCTTATGTGCCCATTTACACCTTTGTTCTCACTTCTCAACTATTCCCAAAATAAAGGAAGGTTCAAAAGATAAAGGATTATTTTATAATAAACATGACATGGTTTTTTCAATTCCGCATCAAGAGAAAAGGCATTGGTTTGTCGTAGCATGTGAGACTTGGTTGCTTGTCTGTAAGAGCCAACATAGTCACTTATATATAAATATTCAATACCAGGTATATGCTAGATGGGCTTGTGGATGGGTACAATGCTTATTTGGTTGGTCATTACTTTATACAAACATGCATAGTAGATTATATTAGAACATTCTCACCAGTGGCTTACTTGAACTTAATTTGGTTTCTATTATTCCAATGTTGTCAACATTAGGAGCTCTATCAACTTAACGTTAAGAATGCCTTCTTATATGGTTGTATGGTGATTTGATAGATTAGGTACTTTGGAACAATGTCTTGGATATATTGCTCAAAGGATCATGTGTTCTTAGTTTATGTAATCCTTGGCCACAATCAAATTCAACCAATATGGTTTGAAAAATTCAGAAAAATTGTCATTGATAATGACTTCAAGGATGCATTGTGGAGAGCTCTAGAGATTGTGTTATTTTGATAATTTATGCTGATATTCTAGTGATAGTGATTTTGCATAGTTCAATGAGAGCAAGAAGCAATCTAAAGACATTGTCACAATTGACATGAAGGGCCTAACTACTTTCGAGGGAGTGTTTATCCATGCAAAAGATCAATGGGCTTTGTTTTGTAGGAAATATGCATTTGACCTCCTTCAGGAAACTAGATTCATAGATTGAAGGTTGAAATCTTGGAGTATTCCTATGGATTAAAATCAAACCTTCTAGAGCATCTCATCATAGATATTTCAGGATGCCAGTCAGTATCTATGATTGATTGAAAGGTTGATTTATTTAATAGTCACCTAGATATCTTATACATTATAGGACTTCTTAGTTCATGCATGGACTTATGATGGTCTATGGATCGGAGGCCTAACAAGCTTTGGCTTACGTTAAATGTGCATCTAGTTTGTAGAAGAAATGAACATGTACAAATTGGGGTTTATGTTCATTGGTTATTTAGGAATAGAAGAAAGAGAAAGTTCACATTGATTATTGCACATATGTTGAAGGTAATTTTGTTACTTGATGAAGTTAGAAACATAATGTTTTATCTAGATCCAACATTGGAATAGAATATCATCTTATTATATAGACTACATGTGAGATAATGTGACTTATTTCTCTAGAAATTGAGGATGAATTTCCCGTGCTTGTTTCCATGTCTATGTATCATGCACATGTGAGAGGTCATATCTTCGTGTTTTAAGCTTTTAGTGCATTTTGCATATATATATTTTTACAATAGTTTTTAGTGTCGGGATTTTTCATTCACTATTAATTAGTTGGTCATGATAGATATTTTTGTTCCAATTTGAGAATTGCCAAGGGCTTTTTATCTTGCGGTTTTAACTTGTATAGATAATTGGATTAGGTGGTTTTGTCTTGTGGTTTTAATAGGGGGTAGTCTTAAGTCTACCTTGTAGATATATAATCATTTCAGGACAATAATACAAGTTTTCATTTTCTCTCTTCAACTAAACACAAGCCTTTCAGAAAATTGAAGTTTGTGGATAAAATATTTAAATTTTGCATACTAGAATTTTTCAATTGAGATATGACAGATACATATGAAAATTTTCTAATTTTATTTCTTTGAGAAATGTACAAAAGGGAGAAGTTCGTTACCTGTAATGACATTTACCTTTACTTTGATTTGCAGTTGAAATTATTTTTCCCCATTGTCACCTTTGCTAAACCTAAAAGTAGTCGCAATTCAAGCATTGGTGAGATTAGCTACTCTCATTTCTGTTATTATTGAATCACATTCGATGATCATAATATTGTTGAATGTCTTTTCTATGAATGTTTCTTTCTTCAAAGATGTCTGATGTAGGTTGTTCTAGAATTGTCTGCTCTGTGTATACAATCTACCCTAATAATACCAAACGAGTCCATTGTCGCAAGTGGAAGCTCTTCTAACTCAAGTAGTACATTCATGGTTAAATTGCTTTGGATTTTTGGCAGGGAATGCAGGTGAAATTGCATCCATAACCTGGTATAAAAGTATTGCCTACTAGGTAATTTGTGACGAGATAAAACTATCAAGAAAAATATCTTTGTGCTGCCACACTTGCCTTTTAGCACCAAAACTGTAAAGCGTGCGTTTCAATTTTTTTGTTTCATACTGCCTCTTGTTTCCGATGAGCGTTTATGCCGGCCTCTCTATGTACATGTCATTTAGACGTACCTTTTCATATTTCTCTTATCTCCTAAGACTGGTTGATGCTTTCAAATACCTGGTAGTTATGATATGAATGTAAAATTTCCAAAGGGAAATGAAATAGAAATCTAACATAGGTTCAAAAAATCAGGAATGAAATTTGATCTTAAAAGATCTTGACTTTGAGGTTATTTGGAGCCTCACATAATGATATATTTGCATGATTTTGCTGCTTTATTTCCCATTCCTTCTCACTTTCTGCTACTGAAAAGAGGAGATTTCAGTTTGATATGGCTTGTATTGTTGGCTCTCTTCAGAGGCTTTTGCAGTTTGTGAGAACTATTCACCACCTGAAGGATTCAACGAAAAGGATTTATATCGACTACTGGAAACGGTTGGTAGCCCTTCTGGTGTGAACGATACAGGTACAGGTGTAGGGTCATCTCAATACAGAAGCTTGAACGAACTATAAAAGCTTTCTAATATGGAATGGTTGCAATTGTAGACTGTAGCAGTGGATGGCTGGAGGGGCCAAACAAGGTGTATATTCCATTTTTGGCTTGCGGAGACCTTAGAGGTTACGACTCGGATCGGTCATATCCACTACCTCAAGTTGGAGAAGGTTCCTCTTATAGAAGCTTGGATCCTGTACAGCCTCCCATTGCTCCTCCGTACAAAACAGCTCTGGAGCTTAAGAAGGCTTCTAGTCATGGTGCCGGAGAATTTGAAAAGCTCTCCCTTGATTCTTGACGGCGGGATTCAAGTAGTACATTACATTCAAGACAAATCAGCATCTCACGTCACACGTGAATCAACATCAAATTCCTTGGGTTTATTGGATTCGTGGTCTCGAGTCAAGGTCATTTATAACCGGGTTTATTTTGATGAGGGAAGAATATGTGTTTGTTAGGATGGATTGTCTCATCGACAGCTGTTTAAAAAGCCAGCGTTATCGTCTTCAAGCTTCAGGGCATCGGATACGAGTGACTTTTTTGTAATTGTTAGGAAGATATTGTCATCCAGATATACTCAAAAAGTTTTGATATCTACTTACCACGGTGGTTTCCATTATGGAGTTTGTGAATCTGTGAATCCTTATTCTCGAGGATTTCTCTGATAGTGTAGTGATTTTGCGTTGACAGGATTAATGACTTGAATTCAAATTTTAATGAAGCCGTACGTATCATTTTTTATAATATTTATATTTTTACTTGGATTTAAACTTAGACAAGATAATTAACCATGTTATGTTGCTGTTGGCATATGAATATCGTCATTAACCAATATCCTGGTACTCGAGTAGGTAAAATTTGAGCCGGTGGACCAAATCATTGGTGCTGGACGATCGATTTATATAACAGAAACAGTTGGAAGCCGGTAATAATGAAATGAGTGGAATTTTTTTTTATTTTATTTTATATAATGGTGATGTTTTTGCATGGTTTTAACTTTTATGCAAGCACCGTGCACCATTTACATTGTTTATGTTGAATTTTGGTTTGACGTTCTCGTTGAAGATTTAATATTTTATCAATGGAATCAAATATGGTAGCTAAACAACACGATAACAATTTCTACCGACAAGACAAAACGGTAAGAATTTTCGTCTTACACCCTTTTGTGGATCACAAAGTCCGTCCATCCTTCTGAGGTTTGAAATTAGTCTGGGCATGTGCTTCTCGTTAATCCAGAAGACGTGTAAGAGAATGAGATGCATACGTACGCAGGGGCATGGCATGATCAACTCAATCAAGCATTACGAGTAATATGTATAAACATATGTAGGAATGTTGGAGAGATATATAGATGATGTTTCATGCAAGCCTTGCATAACAAACGAAGAACACAAGACAACACTTGGGCGGATCAGAAAGAAAGCCTCAAAGACAATGCATGCGACTTCTGGCTATTTTATTTATTGATTAAATTTTGCTTGCGCATACCCAGATTACTGGTATTCGTCCCTGAATCCGCGGTAGTCGCGCCTGAACAACTCCCGCTCCCGCTTCACCTCTTCTTCGTCCAGAGCCATCCCTCCCAGTGTCCCCGCCACGGCCCCAACGGCCAGACCGGTCACCGACCCCTCCGTATTGCTCCCGCCATCCCTCCTCCGCTGATGTTGACGAGAGGATGACTGATCATCCACTGGCGCAGACGGCCCACCGACAGAACCCCCACTACCAAGAGGCCATGGAAGCGGTGCCGCCATGCTAACGGCCGGTACATGATATCCGCCGAACGGACAGCACCCGAAATGCGGATCCGAGAGATACGCACCGTACTGGTACTGGTATGGCGGCAGACGCTGGGTGGGGATGGAGTACACCGGCGGATGGGGCGGCGGGTAGCTCATGGTACTCCTAGGGGAGGAGCAAGAAAAGGTAACGGACGGTGAAGGTTGAGGGGGAAGGGCGTTGGGATTATAGCACCAGGAAGGAGGAGGATGGGTGTGGAGGAAACTTGTGGGGGGCGGAGTGGGAGGAGCTGGCTCCGGTGGAAGGGGAGAAGGCGGAGGAAGAGGTACACGTTCCAGCGTGGATACCTTGATCCGGATCTTCCCCTGGGGTCTTCCGGAGGGGCGGCGGAGCTCTAGGGTCCTGATCGGGGTGACCGGGTAGGGCGAGCCGATGAGGTCCCTGAGGGAGCAGCGGGCGGTACCAACGAGGGGCTTGGGGGTCTCGGATGGCTTGGAGTGGAAGACGTCGACGGCGAGGGTGCAGTTGTCGAGGAGGGTAGAAGGGACTGGGAGGGTGAACCTCTCGTTCCAGACGGGGCGGGTGGAGCCGGCATCGTCGGGTTTCGTCACAAGGCGGCGGTGGTCGTCAGCGTCAAAGCCGGCGAGGTAGACGACGGCGTAGGGTTTGAGGTCTCCGCGGCGCCAGTTGACGTTCTTGAGGTGCTTGGCGGACACGATCGTGACGTCGACGTCGACGATAGAGTGGGAGGAAGGTGGAAGAGGAACTCCGGAAAAGGCCATCGTCGTTTGCCCTAATTTCGACTGGCGCAAATCGGAGTGGCCTAGGGCAGTTGACATTTATCCATTTTATTTTGTTTAATGCGATAATTAAAATTAAACCAAACCAAAAAGTTCCGACCTTCGTCAAGAATATTGAGCACCACAAGCAGCAAGCGCTAAGGAAAGAGGAGAATTCAAATTACATGGCCTACAAGGAGAAGGAAAATAAGTCAAAAAGTTTAATCATCATCCTTTCCTTTGAGTTCGTCTCTTCAACGACAAAAGACAAAACCTTCAAGAGTCGAGGCGTTGGTTTCCTTAATTGAGATCAAGTCAAAGTTTCTCCATTATTAACATGGAAGGAGCAAAAACTGAAAAAACAGAAGGATAAAAATCTTTAATGAGCTTAGCAACAGGAGAAAGATTGCAGGAGTATTTATTTAAAAGAAAATCAATCCTCATTCTCGAGGAATGACAAGCCCTCGCAATCTTAATCCAAAGCTGCTTACCCTTTTAGAGTTCAATAACGACCATTCTTTAAGAGTATCTGAGAAGTTTCTAAGATTTAAGGTACCATGACAACTATCAAAGTTTTTTAGCCTACAAATATAATTCCAATTCACTAAAGGATATTTAGATTTATTACCCTTGTTATTCATAACCCAAAAGACTTTTTCTACAATTTATCAATTTCCTTTTCAACTCTTTTAAGGAAAGAAATTTAATTTTCCATACCACCCTCGAAGTTTCCTTTCAATGACTTTAATCCACTGAATAAAAGTAATAACTTTCCAGTGAAGAGGAAGATCGAGATAAGTGATGGAAAGTTTTCGTTTCGCTACAACCAAAGATGGAACAGAAGTGATTTAATCTACCATTAGAGATATTAATACCCACAATGGAAGACTTATTAAAATTTACTTTAAGACCAAATGCTGTCTGAATTAGATATAAAACACGTTTGAAATTTATGACATTCTGCTCAGTAGGTTTAAGGGAAAAAAATAGAGTCATCAGCATATTGTAGGTTTATAAGGTGAGATCTATTATTGAAGTATCCCATTTATAGAGTCATCAGCTGCGGTAAGAAAAATAAGAGGAGACAAGTGATCACCTTGCTTTTGACCATTTGAATTTTTGAAGTATCCCATGGAAGTACCATTAATCAAAATCTGTAGAAGTGACACACCCTAATCCACCTCTGCCGTTTTTCACCAAATCTTAAACCTTTAATATAATCAAACAGGAAGGCCTAGTTTATGTTGTCAAAAGCCTTTTCAAAGTCAATCTTTATCAGAAGACCTTCAAGATTTATAAAATATAAATGGAGAACGCCCCCATATAAAGGGTTGAATGTCAAGAAGAATTGAGACATGATCAGATATGGTTCGAGTCTTAGCAAAGCAAACAATTTTAGGATAATGAACTCTGTCAGGAGTGGCCAAAAATCCATTTAATTTAGATTGGGTAGCAGTAAGTTGAAAATTTGACTAAGGAAAATTTAACATTATTTGACGAAAAATTCATGAGATGAATAGAGTTTATAAACTTATTAAACTCTTCCATCAAATGAGAATAAATATTATTATTACATTTTTCATGGGAAAATCTAACCAAATTGAAATCTCCACCTGCGAACCAATGATTGCTTATTTTAGACGAGATATCAGATGACAATTCATCAAGAAAAGAGTTTTTTAAATTGGTTTGGGAAGGACCATACACCACAGTAAGAAACCACGAAAGGTTATTGTGATGGTTATGAATTTTTAAAGTCAGAGAAAAAAATACCTTCAATGACATCAGTAAAATTTGAAATACGAAGAATTGATACAACTAAATACATTAGCTAATCCATCACTACGGCTGTTTTCCAAAAGAGATCCAGTCTTCAGGGACCAGCCTGCAGAGCTTGAAGATATGCTAACATCCGAGATACAATCATTTGGTTTGCAAATAGAAAATTTTTTATATAAATTGTCAGCAGGAAAGCAATTTTTATTAAGAACAGGAAAGCTCAGTTTATGACGGTCAGCACTAAATCTTTCAAAAATTTCAGATTCTTGAGGAAATTAATTGTATTCAATCTTACGACACCATTGCCGATTACAAGTATATATGTGCTGATGTCACGACCACCGGCCTGCACTGAGGTACCATTGTGGTGGTAGAACAAGATTTATTTGTTACCTACGCAAGAATTAATTCTAAATGAAAATTACAGAGAGATATTCAAAATATAAGTTTAACAAAAATAAATATAATGAAAAAATATAAATTTCGATTATCATAATATCCATAAAAGACTTTTTAAGTACATGAGATCTATAAACCAAACCCACCCACCCATTCGTGATGTTTTCCTCTATAATGTGGTTCTATTTTCTTAGCCTTTCTTCTATTTGCTATCGTGCGCTTTTCAAAATTCTCACTACTTCTAAATTTATGTTAGATTCTATGGTCATGATACCTATCATACCACAATGGTCAGTTATAAAGAAATGAAATGAAAACCCAAATTCATACCACAATGAATACCGCTGAATCTGATCATCCCACAGCATTTTTTTTTTTTTTTTTTGCAAGAGATCATCCCACAGCAAATTAAAAGATTACAAAATATAGTTTGGCAACAAAATTTTCCAAGACGAACCTGACAAACCACTGCCATCGAGAACCGGCCGCTTACATCCCAGCCATTCGGAAAATCATCCTCAGATGCGAGTCCATATTGTCATTATTGTTTTCCTTGTCACCATCGGTGTCCTGATATATTACAGGTGGAGACATGTTTTCCTCTATTTCGTCTTCCATCCCCAATAACGTGCAGAGGATATAGATGCTGGGGATGGGAGTGGCCTGCAGGCAGACATCACGTTTGTAATAGCCACCCTCGCAGACAGGAAATCTATGCAAGTGGAAAGTTGGAGAGTTGATCAAAAGGTTACGTCCCAATCCTAAGAGCTGCAAGCCATAACACGTCAAAGTGGAAAGTTGAGATTAGACAAAAAGGACGAGATGATACGGATGGTGAAATTGTGTAGGCGAAATTGAAACTAGAAGAAAATATTTAACCACCCCTTATCATGGATCTACTAGGTTTTCTAGATTTACAAGAGCATAAATAACATGAATAGTTGGCATTACCGTATGAAATGCGCCATCCCAAATGCAGTGTAAATTTTCGAGTAACGAAGATGACATTCTAGAAAGAGAATTTTCTGAATATGAATATCATTCCCAAATATTAACAACAATCTATACTATAATCCTACTGTGAGGTTGACCACATATATCTATCATCCCTAAATATCAACATTTTAAAATTTTCAGCATCTCAGATTATTCGCACAGCAAAGAGTAATGTACAATGTTGCAAGAAGACTAAGACAAAAAGGCAACAAATTACAAAAATTTTGGCGTGAGAAATGTTTAACTATAGAATAGAACAAAGAGATAAATATATCATAACGGTGGACTACATGAGGGTAAGTACCATACTCGAACATAACAATAAAATAAAATAGACAACTGTGGGATAATATAGTTAGGACTACAACATGCTTGCAGCAAGTGCTGAAGGTAGTTAATAAATATAGATGAGTGTGGCATCACAGTCCATGGGCGTCATTGTTGAAGGGAAAATGCATCTGTGGATTGATCATGACGACACCCTTAATGAACAAAAATCACATACCTTGCAGAAAAATATTCATCAATGGTAGAATGGTACGACTGACACGTCCAATGCTGCCAATATGCCATGGTGAGCATGAACGAAATACTGTAAACTTTTACAGATCACATGAGTAAAATGATTGTTAGATGATAAATAAAATTAACACGTCCATGCCATTCCATTATGCATATGCTTACCATTGTTATTGTTGTTGGTATAATTCTCCATACTTGAAACATTTGTGTCCAGTGTTCTCTTCTTGTTCCTCATCTTCACCTTGGTTTAAGCATCACTTCATTTCATTTATACACAGACAAAAAAACTATAGTAATTTTAGAAGAGTTATATATTAAAATAAAATGAGCTACTAAGAAAATAAAATGTATAAAAGCTACTGAACCAAATGACAATTTGAAACTAATTAAATCCATCAATATGAAATACAATGCTTTTCATATTTGAAACTAAATAAACTCTCACACACACTCAAAGTGTTTTCTTCGTAAAGATGTGAAAGCAAAATTTGCCAAAATTTGGATGAAACAACATGTGATTTTTGAAGTCCATAAACTACAAGTAGGCATGCCATCATGTTCATGTGCGTGAAGAAACCAAGTGGCAAAATTTTGGCATACCCAGAAACAGTTAAATTACAACATAAAGAGAAATAACCAATTAAATAACCCAATACATTAGAATAACATCAACGGCTTCCACCACAACTGCACAAACTAATTAAATCCATCAATATGGTATACAACGCTTCCAGTGGTAGATGGCCTAGAAATTTCCTGTTCTCAGACTCCAATGTGGTGAGTTTTGTGCGAGGTTTTCCTTCCACCATTAATCCATCATCCATTATCAGCCACCATGATATGCAACCATATATATCATGTGGATCCACACATGCCGCTAGGCCAATTTTGTTACCTTCCTCTAGGTCAAAAAACAAGCTCAGGTAATCTCTGCTTGCTTTCATTCCTATGACTAGAGCCTCTTCATGTAGCCAGTGGATGACCTGGCTTGCTACCTGTTGCAAAAGTCGAAAATCAATATTCAAGACAGATAGTAAACGAAATTCTCTCAATTTTCAGCTGGAATTACTAAATACAATCTCAAGGGGAACAACTGTGCCAAGAAATAATGAAAAAGATGAAACTGATTATTGTAGAATGAGTATGAACATTAGAAATACAGGCAATGATTATAGTTAATATATATTAGTGGTAACATCAAAATGCAATCCTGTGTTTCATTAGCTGCAATTTCACAACTTCCATAGGACCTTACCTGTTGCAAGAGAATTACAGGGAGATGTACCAAGTCACAACCGTATGAGTTTGGTGGGCGTAAATCCATTGAATTGCCACCAAAAGAACCCATAACACTAGGTGCACCCTCTCCACTGACACTAATGTATTCATCAGTCACCACCACCACAGTACGAAACTGCATCCTTATTCCATCTCTAGTTTCATGTGGGTCGGAAGGTTTTTGTTGTTGACCAGCATGAAGAATTGATTGTGGAACCTTTATAGACAGTGACCACGATGACATACGAGAGTGCCAAGTAGGATGGGTCAGCAAATGAAGATACGAAGCACCACTTGCCTGAAAATGAAGAAAGCTTTACAATTAAATGAGATGACCCATATTCTGTACACATTTCTTAATAATCATACATACAAAATTTCTAAAATATCGTTACCAAGTTTTCCAGTGCTGACAACACTTTGCCGGAAAAGATTCTATGAGCTAAGGTCATACAGAAGTGACTGAGCACACCAGAGTCATCACCCTGAGGCTGTCCTAGCACATGAGATTTGGTGGCAACTCGTCTTTCCATTGCTTTATTAAGCATATTTTCATGTAATATATGACTTAAATAAATCTTAAAACACTCAGGATCAGGGAAAGCTGTCATATTCTTTCTAGATATATCATATTTTTCTTCCACTGCGATAGACAGTTTCTTATGTGGGATACCATTTTTGCTGCCATTGAACTGAAGTCCAGATTCTGTTTCCTGAGTATCATCATCCTGTTCTGCAGGAAGAAGATGTAAAACAACGGAGGCTTCTTGACCTATTCCCAACTGAAAGAAATCTTCCTTCATCCCAATAATGTTAAAACCCGATAATGGGTTAAATGTTTCACGACTCACCAAATCAAAGGCCTGAAACAACATTATCAATGCTTTAATTCCAAAATCTTGGTTAGCAACAATTAAAGGCCAAAGAAGAAAAAGAAATTAATAACAAAAAATAAAACTTGGGGAAACTAATAGATAGACGGAAAAGAAACTACCTGCTCATCAAAGATTGCCTCATGAATTTCACGAAGTACAGAATGTGACACCTTGACACATTCATTGACATCTTCCTCACTGTCTTCTTTATTATCTTCTAGAGGAAGACACTTTCTTGACTTACATATTTTCTTTTTAGTGGAATAATTTGGTGTACCACCAGAATTCTGAACAAATCCAAAGTGCAGAAAGCGGCATGACCTGGAAGGAAACTGCACAGCCAATTTACCATCAGAGTCTTGATTGATACGAACTGTAGACATAGAGTATGAGCGAGAAAAAGGGGCTGCATCTGATGACATATTATCTAGCAAATCAAAAATGAAGCCCTCACTGCCAGGACCAGATGCACCTAGACGTTGCCGCTTCACCTTCCAGTTCTGCTGCAACCTTTCGACAATGAAAAATGAATGAGTTCAGGATTAGCTAGCTAAATTGAAGCTTATTTTATTATAATTTATGGCAATTAACCTTATAAGTGCACCATAGAATCTGGTCTCCTTTGCAACTTGCTTTTCAAATGCTTTTGAGGATTGTTTGAAATACTTGCTGAGATGCTGCATCATAAACATAAACCTGTTAAGTCAAGCAAAAAAATTAAAAATGAAAGCTCATAAATCCATAGAAAGAGAAAAAAAAGGTATCTTATATGCCCTCTAACGGTCCAACCTATATATGGAAAATGGAAATGCATGCAAGCAGAACAAGTTGTTTAAAGTGGTAACGACAAGTTTTTTTATGATCATATATGAGTGTAATGAACTGAAAATGTCACTTGCAAGGCTGAAACCCAATAACCTTACAAATCAAGCATACATCATGAAACTTTCAGAACATATCATTGTTGAGTATTATGTTTTGATGATGTATATTAAATAAATGTAATCATATTTAATCAATTACTATTGTTTGTGAAAGTAAATTAAGAATATCAATTAATATAGAAAAAATTTACTGATATAAATATTTGTCTATAATAGATCTAAAATTATGCTAAGTTAAATAACTAGTCATTAAGTTATATTAATTTTTCATTTAACTAAATATTAAGTTAACATATATTTTTATTGTAAAACATGATATGTTTTAAAAGTTATATTTCTGTATCATGTACAGTGTACATTAAGACAACTCGTTGAGTTAGTATTTTGTCTGTAAAAAAGTCATATGAGAACTCGTTGAGTTATAAACTTAAAGGTTAAAAATCAGTCACGTGAGAACTCGTTGAGTTAGTGAACAAAATGTTAAGTCGAAATGACGAATTTGTTAAGTTAATATTATGTATGTGGTAAATTTAGAGTTTACGAATGTTATATTGTATCACGTGAGTTGCATATGTTTAACTCGTTAAGTTAATATAACTGCATACGTTGAGTTGTTATATTGAATACTAAGGTAATGTGTTAGGTTAACGTTATAAACTTAAAGTTATTATTTTTGCACATGATAAATACTTTATTGTATAAAATATTTATTTATGCTAGTTCGTTGAGTTATCAGTAACACCACGAAGTTAGTGTAACACTACGAAGTTAGTTCGTTGAGTTAGCGTAATACCACAGACTTAGTTCGTTAAGTTAGTTACAGTACATGTCACGTGTTTGGCATATGATGAACTCATTAAGTTAGATACGTTAAGTTATAAATCTACTTGTTTTATTCATTTAGTTAACATTAACACAATAACTTGTTATTACACTTGATGAAAAATTTTGAACAAGAAAGTTTATTTTGCAAAAAAATTTTCAAAGATCTAGGATTAATGATTAAAGAAAATTTAAGAGAAAAACATAGATCAGAACATGTGTATTTCAATAAAGGAAAAAGAGAAGACATGAAGAGTAGAAGACTGATTGTAGATAAATATGGAAAATATACATGAAATGAAAATACACTATAAAAGGTATAGAATTCTTATTGATCAATTATTCTTATACATCAAACGAAATATATTTTTAAAGATCAAACAACTCTCCAGGGAAAAACTCTCAAATAGAAGAAAATTTGGTGAAGAAGAAAAAGTCAGATATATGTCATTGAAGATTTGAAAAATCATAAGAAAGTAAATTCGGTGAAATAAAGAAAGTTAGATATTTGTTACTGAAGATTTGTAGAAGAAGAAGAAGAAAATTTCAAATAGGGAGAAATGTTTTAAATTTCGTAAATTAGTTTTCTCTGTTTGTAATTATGAAATTGATTAGATGAAATATGATATCGTTATATAATTGCATCTACAATTTCTAAGGAGAATTGAATTATATATTGTAATTGAAATCTTGAATAAAATGATTTGATTAAAACAGTGTCTTGACTTGTTTTTAATTTTAAAGTTTCAATTATAACTGAAAATATTGAAAAATATAATTCATCTCCTTCTTGTGTAGTTATTCAATTCTACATTTTTTATGATCATATATGAGTGTAATGAACTGAAAATGTCACCTGCAAGGCTGAAACCCAATAACCTTACAAATCAAGCATACATCATGAAACTTTCAGACCATATCATTTAAGAGGATAGAGTTAAATTCAAAACCACTGAAAATCACAGCATAAATCATGGAATAAAGAACATAATATCACCCAAAATAACATTGTCTATATTCATGAAACAGTACCCGGAACTTCTGGAGTTTAGTTGCTGCAGACACAGAAATATCTGATAGAACCTCATTTGGCAATGGCTTAGGTCTCGTCATTCCAGCAACTGTTACAGCATCATTTCCTTCTACCTGCATTATAAGAAAATAAAAATGTGTAAAATTTACTGTTTTATGTGGGATAGTAATCATGTAGAACATCAACGAACAAACATAACTAGCACCCCAACCTAAATCCCTTTCTTTTATAATTACCATCCCTTTCTCCTTTGATTACAACAATTTGAGCCATGATCCTACAACATGGGGTTAGCCACATGAATCTTTTTCTTTCATGTATTTCTATCTATCGCCAAATCCTCGGTTAATTTACATAAAATTTAAATCCTTTTTCACAATTTCTAAATAAATAGTTTTAGACATTCTTCTTCTTTTTTTTTTTTTAAATTTCTTCTACACTAATTAATTCTCCTCGACTAACTACCTGATACATCCATTGGCCTCCTAAAGATATGACCCAATCGCCTAAGCTAATTTTCTCCTACTTCAATTAGTGCAACTCCTACTCTATTCCTAATAAAGTCGGTTTTAATCTTATCTCTTATAGATCTAAACATTAGAAGAAATTAATAATTAATCACTAATCGATCAAATAAGAATTGGAAATGGCGATGAATTGCAGGAAAGCGTGGATAAGAAATGCATAAAATCTTCCAACAACAAAACCCTAGCAAAATACCATCTTTCTTCCGCAAAACTAAAAATACTAAAAATTCATTGATTGATTAGTGCGGGATACGCACGGAACAATCTGTAGCTCCACAAATGTAAGTACCGTATTAATGAGGTCAAGGATAACAGACAGCTCCTGTTGCGCCTGCTGCAGATTCTCCACCAAGCTCTGCCAAGGCCACGGGCCCACCTCCTTTTTCTCCTTCTCGGAAGTCTTGGCTCTCTTCTTGTCTCCCTCCTCCACCACGGTGGAGAAGTCGATCCGCCGGATCAAGTGCAACTGCTTCTCGTCGGGCCCGACTTCCCTGCGGTAACACACGCCCAAAATCCAATAAGAAAAATGGAAAGACGAGAACATTTTGTGGGGGAAGGGCGATCGTGATAACAATTTGCTTCTCACGGGGCGAAATGTTCGGAGCCGGACTCTTGAATTGATTCCAGGCGCCTGATGGGGAGTTTGTCGAGGTCGATGGACATCGCCCCCTCCATCTCCCGTGCGGAGCAGAATCCCTGGAATTTCGAGTGAAGATGGGAGGGCGGGAGAGGGTGACTGACGATTATCAGTATCAGTATATTGGTGGGCGTGATCGTCGTCGTAGAGGTGTCACTTGGGCCCGGGGTTCTTCTGGGTCACGCAATCAAATATTTTTCGTGATTAACTTCGGTTGCATCGGTGGGCCGCTTGATGGGCTCGCCCGACGGTTGCATCGGTGGGCCGATTGATTAATTTCGTGAATTGTGGTAGGAAAATATTTGAGTGCGTGTAAATTGTAATCCATCAACTACAGTAACCTAGTTAATTAAAATTATGATTTTTTTTTACCAAAGTTGGAATTACGGCCTCCTTTTGGTTTGTTAGCAAGATGGGTGTCTTTGTTCATTCTATCGATCAGCCATTTTTTGTACATAGAAATGTGCCGAGATTTAGATTGCGTCGTGAATTCGTTCAATATTAGACATCGTTAGTTTACAACATGCGTGTGGTGGTTAATAGTTGGTGTTAAGGAGTGATCTCGAAGGTGTCGATCGGTCGCGGTGAGTCTGGCGTCATCCGCGATGACTTTTTATTTTTATTTTTTTGACAATCCGAAAGAAAGACACAAAAATTTAACAGGCGGTGGCACAACTTGCCTTCAAAAGGAACATAAAAGAAAGGGAAACGGGCACAGATGAATTCTTCTCATTCATCGTCGGCCGGGCCGGGAAAAGGTGCGGTCGGTTGAAGATGACAAACCGCATTGATCGGTGGTCTCGATTTGAATGCAACGGCGCGCCTTGGCAGCACTACGTACCTCCTCTCTGCCACCCCAGGAGAGCCGTCGTCGGCCGGCGTCATTACGTGTTGCGAAGCCAATGTGATGGGGAGGGGAACGTCCCACCCAGGAGTAACCATCCTCTCCTTGAAACGCATCCGGATGGAAAGCTTCCCTTCCGCCGCTTCCAGCATCACGCCGTCCTCGATGCCCCTCGCCGGCCTCATAAGGTCCAACGTCTGCGAGGTCTGCGGCAGCCACACCACCGGCGGCATCTTCGTCCTTGCTCGCCCAACCACCATCTCCCTGCTGCTTGTGCCAACGTCCGCCTCCAGGCAGCCCTTCCTCACCAGCTGAAAGAAGACGTAGCCGCAGTTTTCTTCGTCGCCGTCCGGGCGGTCGACGGGGAAGGTCAAGATCTCCTCCCCCCAGTTTAGATTGAAGCCCATGGCCAAACTGGTGCACCTGACGATGCCGGGATCGACCCATGCCACCACGTAGTACTGCGAGAAGGGATTCGTCGCAATATACTTTCTGTCGAAGCCGCAGGCACTGACCACAGTCACCTCCAACGCGTACGGCATCGACCACCACAGCTTCGGATCCTCCACGTCGCAGAATCCTTCCTTCACGTCGTCGTCGTCTTCAGATTCGACGTCAAACGTCAGGAAGTTGTCCTCGTCTTCTTCTTCGTCTTCTTCTTCGTCGTCTTCTTCTTCTTCTTCTTCGTCTTCGTCTTCGTCTTCTTCTTCTTCTTCTTCTGCATCATCATCATCATCATTATCTTCTTCTTCTTCTTCTTCTTCTTCTTCTTCCATCGACTGCTGCTGGTTCTTGACAGGGGAACCGGCCGGAGGTGTGGTGGTGGTAGCCGCCCCCATATTCTTCTTGACTGCTAGAGGTAGGATGATGGAATTAGGAGGGGGCATTAATGAAGGCTTCTCCATCTGCAGATCATCATCTTCCTCTTCTTGATCTGCAAAGGCGCCGTGCTTCTTCCGTGCGAGAGCCTTTATTCTCATCTTCTCACGCAATCGTACGTACAAGCTATATAGAACAAATAATAATAATCATGCAGGAATGAATCCTCCTTCCTCCGGACCCCCTTATTTATGGTAAATTTGTAAGCGTAACAACCTTCCCTTAATCTTTTCGCGTAAATTAAAAAAATCAAGTACCGTAACAACCTTCCGATAGTCGAATCTGCGTTTGCGGGCATGGTCGTTAATTATTATTATTATTAAGAATGATGGGCGTACTTAACAATAATAATAATTTTTTTTAAAAAAAAGATCAAAGCATGCGTGTTGAGTAGATGAGGAAGAATGGGAAGAGTATGGTGTACAAATTTACAGCAATGGGGTCCTACCATGCATTTACCGTATGTGTGCATTAATCTTCGATATGTATCGTTCAAAGTATATATTTTCAATTACATAATCGCTTGCATAAAATCTTCACGTAAACATAATCATAAATATCACAAGAGTTTCTCATCGTAAGAACAAAATAACCATGTTTATATCTTTCATATAGAAGAACATTTTCTACATCTTAAATATTCATTCATGTAACTTATGTACCTCATCATGTGACTCAAGGAGTGCAAATGAATCGCAATTCTAGATTCTAAGATTAATTTCAATGTTTGCCACTAAATTAAATGCGTCATTTGACTGATTTCATTAAAATTTCTTACACATGCAAAATACACCCAATATATATTCAAAATATCTATCTCGTAATATATATACACGTACGCAATAGTCAAAATAATTAACTCCATTGATGCAATATTTTATTTTATTTTCTTATGTTGAAAAATTTATTAAAGAGAATCTTTTATGGTAAAAATATTTTTAAAATATAATGAAAGAAGCAGCAAGACTATGATCAAGGTCAACCACGAGAACAAATATCATAGTATTATACGTATAATTAAAGAGACTAATCAAATTGTTGAATATTTAGACCTCATCGCAAGACTAATATATTACATTAAGACTCTTATCATAAGTTATGTACGTAACCTTAACGAGAGGACGGTGGAAAGTGACGAAAATAAATGTTAAGGTAAAATATAAGATATTTGTGTATAACAGAAAGTAAAGAAAAATTTGAAAAATATTTTTTTATACTTCATTTACAATCCTTAAAAGTATAAAAGAGTTAAAAATTAAGTTATTCTCATCAAATGTTAACCAAAAGTTTTCTTTTAATTTTTTTATAAATCATAAAAATCATATTTAAACACTTTTATCTTAAAAATCATATTTCATTTTTTAAATCATATTTTATTTTTAAAATCACATTTTATCATAAAATTTATATTTTATCATCTTCTATCTTAAAAATCATATATTACCATCATAAATCATATTTTATCATAAAAATTACATTTCATCATCTTTTATTGTAAAAATCATATTTTATCCATAAAATTATCACAAACGTTAAATAATTGTATTTATTAAACTCATATTCTATTATTTTTTGTTATATTATTTATCATACACAAACACCAATATTTCTGTTAACTTTCTGTAATTTCTTTTCCGTTACTTTCTATATAATTTTCTTAATCCTTCTTTTTATTTATTTCTATTACCTTTTGAATGCACAGACACTCTAAAATTTTAAAAATGTAAATCCAACTATAAAGGATGGAGATTGACATGCCACTGGGGACGACACTGTGCGAACGCTGAACGATGAATGAATCATTTATTATATATGGCTACGTTCTAAATCAATAATTGTCATTTATGGAATCTCATTAGGTACATTGGCAAGGGATTTGCTGTTCAAGTGTCGAGTCGAACCTTACACCAGCTCGCCAATTAGCATAGACCGTAAATACAAGTAGAAACACATTTCAATTATTTGAGCAACTCCCGATGGTTTTGACTACGGAAGTTGGCCATGTAGATTTCATTTTATGTACAACGGCGAGTTTGCATGTTCCTTCTTATGGAAATGTCGATGCAACATGGCCTTTATAACTGGAAATGGCAAAAAGGGCTGCATGTTCCCTTTTTTGCATTCTTGGGAACAATTTCAAAACGGTAACTTTTTGATGATCGATCATATCAACAGACAACCACATGCAATGCTACGTTTAAGTTCGTGGGAGCTTGGTTTTTACTAAAAGAATGATCAGAAACGAAGAAAAACAGAAACAGATTTTTCGTTGGCTTATTTCAAAATTGCAGGAGATTTAGTAACACTTACGGGAGCATTTCAAAGGAGCAAGAGAATAGCAGGCATAATAATATACCCCTCTCATCTCAGTTTTCAGTTTGACCTTGTTTCAGCCAGGCCACTTGCTGTACGACTGAATGCTCGTATCAAGCACAATTCAGCTGCCTAACAAAGGAAAAAGAAAAAAAAGCACACTCCCTGCGCAGGCATTATCCTGATCAGGTTCAAAGGGACTATCTCAGCCTGCTCCCATTTTTCTCTTGAGCCATAGAGACATGGGGCAAGCACCCCTGGTGCTTCTTCATGTCAGTTCGGACCTTAAGCACAATAATCTTATCGTATGATTACTTTTCAGTAACTGACAAGGACTCATTATATGTTTGTTTAAAACTTTCCAAAAAACGCGTGTATGCACAAGGAGAGGGGATTTTCAAAAAGAGTTCTGCAGCATAGGATGGCATGTGCACCAGTTTCAAGATATGTTAATGCAGATGTAATGATGCAGTTGTGATTATCTATCACAAAATTGTAATCTGGACTAGATTAAGGACAGAAAATTACAGTACCAAGCAATCTGTCTTTTCAGGTATGAGAAACTGTTGAGTCTAAATATGCCACACAACGAAGCCTAAATTTTCTTTGAAGGAGCCTTTTTTATCACCCAATACATCTTCTTGAAACATTATGCAGAGATATTGAATACAACATCTTCCTTTAGAAATTCTAATAGATCATAATTTTTCTGTCAAAGTAAAATCTTGAAAGACAAAGAAAATCGTAGTTACTGTTGTCAGAAATGTCTAGTTAACGAAATTGTTTCTAAGAGTATTTAAATCTGCCCTTCAAAATTTTAGGTTTACGTGTCAATAAGTACAGGGATCTCCTATAGATGTAATAGATTATTAAATTAGAAAATGATACCGATCAAAGCTTAAGGGGAAAATGCAACCAGCTACTTCCAAGACATTGACAACGTGCAAGCAGGAGCCGTATATGGATTCTGGAGAATGGAGAAGAATCCCTGCGCAAGCACATAAAAGAAACAAAAAGAAGTGCACACTCCCTACGCAGGTATTATCCTGTTCAGGTTCAAAGGGACTTTCTCAGCCAGTTCTCCATATGCCCAAGCTAGTTCTGCATGGACTATAGCAGAAACTGGCACCCCTGGTGCACTCCCTCATTAATATGCTACAAAAAAAAACTTTTACCAAAATAACAAACACAAGGCTAGCACCATTTTTTAAGGTTCCAAAACAAAGTAAGTTGAACAATACATAACAATGCAAGATATGCCTTGCTTGGTTGACACATTTATTTAGAACATACCTAGAAATAACTACTCTGCCAACCCTTCTGATTATTTTTTGACGTGAGAAGCTCTAAACCAAGCCAGAGCAACGCCTGCAATCAAACACAGTAAAATTGAAAATTTCAATTAGCTAGATTCTTAGGCAAAAAGGATGATGCTTTATTCTGAGACTAGGGCTGAAGAAAGGTAACAAAAATTCATCATGTCCATTACCTATATATCATAAGTAGATTTAGAGAGCAACACATACTGCACAAAGTGCATCCACACACAAATGAAAACCAACATCATTCAAAACCAACATAATAATAAGGTGTTGCATTGATAGATTGCAAGAGATCGTGCAATTTGAAAGCTCAAGACAGCATAACATAGGTTGGTTATCAAATGTAACCTCAGACCCCCTGTGCTTTTAAGAATCTCCAAATGCAATAACACATTTGCGACAAATTTAACCATCTGGCTAGTACTTTATGAGATTGAAAAAAAATGGCACTAAGCCAGACACATCAATGGGCCAATGAAGCCGTTATTTAGGGACAATGTCCCATTGTCTAGAATATTAGATGAAATCAATACAAAAGTAAATATCATCAATAACAAACAATTCTAATAAAATAAAATTGGAGAAATAGCTTAGATGCAGTTTGCAGACATGTCTGAAAGACAGAAACAATTATCCAAACATCAAAATATGAGGATATCAAGCACAGTTTATTAATAGTAAAAAAAATTGAATTAGACAATACTACCAGGTGACTACCCGTTTTGCATATCACATAAGATAACACTAATCATATATCCTCTGTGCTACAATAGATCATATATAGAGGAGCCATGCTGAAGTTAAAAGTCAAGGATTTTCTCACCTTATTCACTTAACCGGGTGGGCAACATAGCTTTCTGGTAAGTAAATTTCTCCTCCAACTTCACCATGTTGTTCCCCACTGACACTTTTTTTGGCAGCTAAAAACTCAGCACTCATAGCATTCATACCATGTTGCAATGCTTCTTCTGCATCTCCATAACCATGTTCTTCAGCATATCTCCTTACATCTTCAGTTATCTTCATAGAACAAAACTTTGGGCCACACATGGAACAAAAATGAGCCACCTTGGCACCTTCTGATGGGAGTGTTTCATCATGGAATGCCATGGCAGTCATTGGATCCAATGATAAAGCAAACTGGTCCAACCATCTAAATTCAAATCTAGCTTTGCTTAGTGCATCGTCCCATTCCTGAGAATGTGGATGACCTTTTGCCAAATCAGCTGCATGAGCAGCTATTTTATAAGCGATAACACCAGCTTTCACATCATCCCTATTGGGCAAACCAAGATGTTCTTTAGGTGTCACGTAGCAGAGAAGTGCTGTGCCAAGTGCACCAATGTTTGCAGCACCTATAGCTGAGGTGATGTGATCATATCCAGGAGCAATATCTGTTGTCAATGGACCAAGTGTGTAAAATGGAGCCTCATTACACCATTCTAGTTGCTTTGCCATGTTTTCTGGTATTTTATGCATTGGGATATGTCCTGGTCCTTCATTCATCACCTAAGTAGCGAGTAAAGAATGAAAATGTTAATGGACTAACCAGATATTGGACGAGACTAATTCAAATTGATCCCATGCATTAACTGATATGTAAGAATGGTAGCAATGATTTTCTGGAAAAATGACCAAGCAACCAATAGCAATTCTGAGTTTGTAGAGAAGCTATAGCATAAAAAAATAATGCAAGGGGTAATATGTAAAAATGGGAAAGTCCTAAATAACTGAGAAAAAGCTCTCCAAGTTAAATTATTTTTTCTTGTTGCCTACCTGCACATCCTTCTCCCATGCTCGCCTTGTCAGCTCACCTTGTGTCAATAACTCAGCAAATTGAGCAGAGTCATTGGCATCATAAATAGATCCAGGCCTTAGTCCATCACCAATAGAAAGAGATACATCGTATTGATTACAGATATCAAGAATGTCATCCCAGTGATCATAAGCAAAGTTCTCCTTGTGGTATGCCAGGCACCATTTTGCATGAATTGATCCACCTCGAGAAACAATACCTGTCATTCTTTTTGCCGTCAAAGGTATGTACCGGAGCAGCACACCAGCATGGATAGTAAAGTAATCAACGCCCTGCTCAGCTTGCTCAATTAGAGTATCCCTGAAAATCTCCCACGTGAGATTTTCTGCAATGCCGTTAACTTTCTCAAGTGCTTGGTAGATCGGCACAGTCCCAACAGGAACAGCAGAATTACGGAGTATCCATTCACGTGTCTCATGGATATGGCGACCTGTCGAGAGGTCCATGGCTGTG
Source organism: Cymodocea nodosa (assembly GCA_036874045.1). Lineage (NCBI taxonomy): Eukaryota > Viridiplantae > Streptophyta > Magnoliopsida > Alismatales > Cymodoceaceae > Cymodocea > Cymodocea nodosa. The sequence goes on from CM072338.1 coordinate 25,248,682, forward strand.
TCAGCACCCCACATTGTTGCCCATTGAAGCTTATGCACTTCTTCCTCAATGGAGCTCACCACAGCAGAGTTTCCAATGTTTGCATTCACCTTAACTAGGAAGTTTCTACCAATAATCATGGGTTCTAATTCCAAGTGCTTCTTATTTGAAGGAATGATGGCACGTCCTCGTGCAACCTCTGACCGTACAAATTCAGGATCAAGCTTTTCTCTTGCAGCACAAAATGCCATTTCTTCAGTTATAATTCCTTGCTTGGCATAAAACATCTGTGTGAATCTTGGTGCAGCCAACTTTTCTCGCCTGTCAATCCAGGATTTTCTTATCTTTGGTAATCCTGCCATCCAATGACCAACAAACAAATATAAACAAGGTTACTTACACTTTATAGACATAGAGGACCAGAAAAACAATGAAGACTGGAAGCTTGTACCCTTATCTACTTCGATTATACCATTGTCCACAAACAACCATAGAGTATATAAAAGATATTCTTTAAAGAAAGAAAAAATATCAATCTGACTTAGAGTATCAAACTTAGTCAAGGGTTATACACTCATGATTCATGGCAGAAATTATCACATATGGTTGGTACAAAAAATCGAAACGAACGAAGAAAAGGCAAACACGACTCCGTCCGTCCGTCCGTCCGTTGCTCCTGCGTCTGTTCTCACACACTCACCCGTCGATCCGACCACAACCCGCCGCGCTCGCACGGTTAGTGCATCCGTAGCCGGGGAGACGGGAGCCGCAGTGACCGACGCGAACAGAACGAACGAGCACGCAGAAGTTTGACACAAGCAAGGGTGGGTGCCGGCCCGCTCTCCTCTTTTCCTCCGTCGCGTTTCGTTCATGTACTACCCCCTGCTTCCTACTCCTCTCTTGGTTGCAAACGCCACTGCCGCCATCACTTGTGCCCTCTGACTGCGTAGGGGAAGAGAGGGGGGGGGGGCGAGGTGTGCTGTCCTCCACAGGTTCGTAGCAGGCTGATCACGGGAGTTCAACTGCCTCAGCCGGTACAACGAGTTCCCTCCGGGAGCGTGCGCTGCCCCCTCGAGTCCGACGAAATTCTAGTCATGGTCACCCGCAGGATTTTCCGGCACCGATCATCCAGTCAGCCAATGGCCTGATCATCCTTTTTTTTTTAAATTTTTTTATACCCTCGCTGGCACGGTAACGACCTTCGCGACCGGCGGATCAACGCCGCCCGCGAGTTCCCAAGGTTCTCATTTGAATGCTCTCTTTACAAGAAAAAACATTAAAATATAACAAAAATATGAAAGACTTACAGTTAAATGCTCTCCTTACGAGAACATAAAACATTGAATTATAACAAAAATATATATACTCCTGGTAAGAGTATAAAAGGTTTGATGCGGCGCTCCCAACAACGGCGAGAATAAAAAGAGAGAAAAACAAGGAAAAATAAAGAAAGGAAGAGAAAGAGATAAAATCGAATACATATATTGCTGACAGAGTCAGATACATAAATGTGTGACAAATACGTATATGTTTTGTAAATTCATAAATGTATAAAATTAAATTGGCAAATACCGGTATGTATAGAATGGGATAAAATCAATATAATAGATACGTATGTGCAATATATATATATGTGAAATATAAAAATATCCAAATACTAAAATATTATATTACTCTTAGATAATAAGCTATCAAAAATATTAAATTTCCCTAAAATAAAAATTTAAACTATCTAAAATATCGAATTTCTCCTTTAAACATGATATATATAAATATCCAGATATTCATGAGATGCTTTAAATAAGATCTTAAACTGTCTAAAATATCAAATTACTCTTAAATAAGAACTTACATCGTCTAAAATATTAAATCTTTGCTTCGTATGTAAAAATACATATAAGGGGGGGTTTGTACACTTGGAATTTGAATTCCGTAGAATTTGAATTCTAACAGAATTTGACGGAAATAATTCAAAATCTAGGTGTTTGTGCACGTTCAGGAATTTGACGGAAATTGAATTCCAGGTGTTTGTGCACATGACATAATTGGAGGGAATTGAATAAAATTGATTTTTAATAAAATTAAGTATTGACTTAAAATAATTAGTGAAAATGTAATTAATTTATTAATGAATTGTTGACATTAATAAATGAATATATTATTAAAATAAATGTTTATATATCATTTATCATTATATAAAATAAATCAAAAATTACAAAAATTGATAACTTTTTAGTTATAATACATGTTTAAAACAACAAAAGGTTAATTATAAATTTTATATTACTTGTAATGTAATAATAAATAACTTTTATAAAAATATAATTATTATGAAGTGAATAAATGAAAGTAAATAATAAATAATTATTGAAATACTTTGATTATAAAAAAATATAATTCTAAACATTTTTTAGCCATAAATGACTTTTAAGACTTCGTTTGTGTTAGCCACAGAAAGTTAGGAAAATTATATAGTTTTTGAAAATTTGATATTATATATTAAATAATATAATATAATAAATAAAATAATAATAATAATTGAATTAAATAATATTTATGATTTTAATATTATAAAATTAAATAATATTAATAATAATAAAATAATTAATATTTTTATTTTTAATAAAAAAATATTAAAATAATTAATTAAATAAAAAATATTAACAATATATACTTCAACAGGGGAGGGTAAGCGTCCAACGATCTTTTGGAAAATGAATTCCGACCTTTTAGGTTGGGAATTCATTTTCCCAACCTTTATACATGATTGGAATTCAAATTCATTCCAAAATGTACAAACACCTCATGACTCGAAATCTGACGGAAAAAATTTTAAATTCCGTCAGATTCCGAGTGCACAAACCCCCCCTAAGTATTCAAATTTAAATCAGTTTTAAATAAGAGTTTAAACAGTCTAAAATATATTAAATAGCTATTAAATAAGATATTAAACTATCTAGGATATAATCTATCCTAAATAAAATTAAAATATCAAATTATTTATATATAAGAATTTAAACCATTTAAAAGAAGTTATCCTCTAGATAAAAGCTTCAACTGTACAAAATATTACAATGTTACAAGTGCTTTTCAAAAAATATATAAAGAAAATACTTTGAGACAAGAATATAAATTTTCCATATATCACTTCTTAAGTATGGAAACTTTTCAGATATTTATATACGCTTGGGGATGAATGTAAAATGTTCATTATCTTATAAACATTCGTTATCATCTTTTTTGCAAATTGAATTATACAACAAAATTTTGGTAGTTTTCCTTACGGGCGACGAAATGATATGATTTTTCCTCTTATACGTTGTTTTCAGTATAATTAATATGATATAAATGAGACATTCTTATTCTAAGAAAACATGAAGTATGAAATTATTAATTAATTTTTGAGAAGTTCTATGTAGGTATAAATATATTTGTTTAAATACATGAAATAAATAAAGGTATTTAAAGGACAAATTTATAATGCTTGCTCTCATGGTAACTTTTTTATCTTAAACTAATGATGGTGGTGTTGCAGTGAAAGTAACTCGGAAACAAGTTGCTGGATATTAAAGAACTACTCAAAAATGAACCGATAAGGCATGCCCCAAATGCAGCACAATTACCATCTCGTGGGTTAATGTTCTGTGGCCCACTTGTGTCATACGTGTCAAAATATTGCTCTTCTCCTGAAAGATGGACACGGCGGAATGGAACTCTGAGCACATCACCGGTTTGCTCATGCACAACGTCCCTATTGAACAAGAAAATGCACGATATTAACACAGTAACAAGGTGATACTTCGAACAGGACTAACAGTTAACGCTTTCACTACTACTGACGTGAATCCCTGCAAAATCTGTTAATGATCATCCCCTGGAAAATCTATTGTCAGCACCGAAATGTTGAAGGAAACCGACATTCAACAAACCACTACATCAAACGTGCAAACGACCCAAAAACTTGCACATTGAAAATTCTACCGAGACATGTCCTTTCTTTGCAAGGACACCAAATGGACTCGTCCTCAAGATGAACATAGCGTCAGAGGCATACCTGTATTCCTTTGTACTCTTTGGGAAACATTCCATGAAAGAAGGCAATGGAAGAAATTCAGGAGCTGCCGGATCAATAGTATGCTTTGCTTGCTTCGACTTTGTGGAATTGGCGGTTGAAGGTTCAAAAGTAAGAGAAGCTCTAGTCCTGGAACCGTAAGGACTGCGGTGGCTCCCAATTTCATAGAAACCACCAGCATGAGGCATTATCTCAAAAGTTGATGAAAAGTCAGTGCCGGGTAGCTTACTAGAGGATGAAACATTGCTCTTGTAACGTGGAAGGGGAGCTAATGCTAGTTGCATTGAGGCCATCCTGAGGAAAAGCAAATATATATCGTTACCACATATGACCAACAATTCTTCCACTAAAAATCTAAAAGTTATCCAAAATCACTCAACAGATGATTATTTTCCTTGCCCTACCTGGAGAGAGAATTCGAATGTTTTTTTAATTACCAAGTTATTGGCACCAAGGTTTAGACCTTGGGGGAGGGTCTGACAGTGGCAAACATGGCTAATCGACTTGGTTATGGAATGTTAAGTAGTGAAAATCAATCAATAAGAAGTTTAGGGGACTCTAGAACAGAATTTGGGGAGTAGGGGCTCGTCAAGTAAATAACTTGTCATGTTATATAAGAAAGAAGCCGTGCTTTGATATGTTGCACTGGCAAATACACGAACAGATTAATTTCCACCTTATACGTAACATGCAAAAATAAGGCAGAGGCCGAAGCTCAACATTTTTCTGTTTTGGGTTTTTGCTATCCTTTTTTTTTTTTTTTTTTTCATATGTCAGTTGATTCAAGTATTTCCTTCTTTGAGTTTTTATTTTTATTTTTCGCAGGAACGGTAGTCTGAGTCTGGACGGATGTAGGTCCAGACCTTGCTTAATAGATCAAGAATACCGTCAGGAAGAGGAGCTTTCGCAGAAAAAGAACTACCAACATATTGATGTTAGCAGCTTTAACCATTGAAATCGGAAACATTTGGATCAGTAGACAAATAGATGAACATGAAACAAGAGTACGGGGATGGAATCCTCCGTTTGACCTAGTATTTATTATTGGCAAGTGCACTCTCCACCGCAAAAAACCAAACGCAACTCTAAGAAATCCAGGATAAAGGAAAAGAATGGATGATGGTGATCCCAGTATTGCTCAGTACCGGGGAAACTTCATGGAACGATTACTGGGAACCCAATCTAAAGGTGGATCCAATACACACACGGTTTTGTCATTGGAAAAGGAAACAAGTGATGGATTGATTATTTTCCAAGTGGATGCAACCACCATTGATCGAGCTGTATCATCTGAACAAAGTAAAGACACGGCGCAGCCTAATCAATTTCACCTATCCTCACCAGTTTGGAAACACCCCGGGAAAATGGAGACGAAAAGCACGCAAAATAAAGGGAGGTGTGAAACCTGCAGCGGAGATAGGATTGGGGAGGATAAGAGAGAGACACGGTACCTCGTTCGACGACCGGAAGACGAAAGATGAGGCTACGGCTTGAGGCTTATCGGGACCTCTCAGACCTCGCTTGCTCACTCGCTGTTCCTTGCTTGCTACGCTTAATATGGAAGAAGGAGAGGTCCAGAAGGAGGGGAAGACCTATCTCATTCTCGCAGGTTTCCGTAGATATTTCCCGCAGAGTGGCATTTGCATGTACCACCCCCACGTAGTATGTTTTTACAATAACGTCGCACAATGTCCCTTGCGAAAGATACGTCACCCAATGGGCACGACGTGAATTTAATAAAATATCAAGGGGGATATTGACAAAAACGTCGAAGGCTTGCGAATTGCGATCGACATTTCTCCGGGCCATCCACGCAGACCTTTCCGTCACCGCACAAGTGCCAACTCCTCTTTCCCACAAACGCTTTCGACGCTTCAACCCTCAGATGGTGCCCATTTTTCACTCTAATAAATTTTAAGTACTGTTATTAACAAAAAAAATTAAACTTTAAACTATCACTTATCCAACCGCAATAATCTCGGGAAAAACTAGAAAAAGCGGAGTGGGGGGAAAAAGAAAGAAAGAAAGAAGGGAATGTACGTACGCTTTAGAAGGAGTCGGTCCAAGGTCACTTATTTTTCGTTTTACATCTTTATTTATTTATTTATTTTAACTACAGCATAATAAATTATTATATAAAATAAAATCATCAACAATTAAAGTACGTATTATAACATTGTTTACAAGCAGAGAATTTCGATACACGAAGTACAGTTTATCACACCATATGTTATGCAAAAATAAATTAACATATTATTCATGCTTGCGAATTTTTATAATAAATTACATGCATTATATATTTATTACCACCGTTCACTTTATTTATGAAGAGAAATATTGTACTTTTGTTTGAACTAAAATTTGTCAAGATTTCAATCATCAAAAAATAAACAACCTTGTAAAGAACCTCTTTAAGAAAACGTTTCTGAGAAATGATTTTATTCCCACAATAAATGATTCCAAATCCTTTTTTCAACATCTTACGTAATTTATACTTATAGCACGAAACCCGTTATTAAAATTGAGAAAAAAATTAAACTTTATACAATTCTTCAAAATCTCACAATCCCGAAAATCTTGGACTCCCTTTAAGTGGTTGTTTGTCTGTTATTCTTGGCCTGGCAATTAAAATGCAACGATTTTCTTCCTTTACATGAAAGCAATAAAAAATGAGGAGGTACTCTTGCTTTGATTCCCTCGTCCATGGTCCTCCCATTCAATACCACATGAACCAACCACTCCTTATCCATTTCGTTCGCCAACCACCGTGCCACTGTCATAATCTGCTTACAAGCATCTTCAGCCTCGGCTGTTCCAATTAACTTCTTCTAAAAAGTTCTACCCATGGCAGCAACATACATGCACCATTGTTGACTATTGAAGCTTTTTTTTTTGGAAATGAACCGTTGAAAATTTCACTCAAGAAAAGTTAAATGTAAAAATTGGAACAGTGTTTTCAATTATAAATATAAATATAATACCTAAAGAGAAAGGTCCTTTAAGTAAAACTTTACATTTAATGTTCATCTTTATACATTAGACTCTGATATACACAAGAACGATTGTATCTTCCAAACTAATATACAAAGCTATGTTACAGTATATCATCCTTTTTTGCCAACTATACCTAGAAAGATTGCATCATCCGTCCATCTGTTTTCCTCAGAGACGCTAACTAAGCCTGCCCTAGTTCCAACAACGGGGGGATCTATAAACCAAGCGCAAAATATCGAACAAAATGGATGCTTATCGGACCCTGAAAAAAAAAAAAAAAGGAAAATACCCCAAATTCCCTGAAAGATGAATAATGTTCGTGGAATAGGTCTTCGTGCTTGGAAAGGAATTTAGAGGTGGAAATACCCCCAGAGATCCACTTCTCCATTTGCAGGCAGATACTTTCCATGTCCTAACAAGGATTCCCACGTTTGTGGCCACAGATCTATGAAGATGAATATCCAGAACTTGAATCCAACTGAAGCACGTTTCCAGAGTTACCACTTATAAAGATTGTTAGTTCAGTGGGAGCAACAACCAACTTCAACCATTCCTGCAGCTCTTCACCTTCCACCTTTTCTTTTTCTGTAAGAGCAAATACGAAGTGAATGGAATTTTAGAATACCCAGAACAGGCGACAATTATTCATACTCAAATCGACATTTTTGTCAACAAGAAAAATACATGCTTCTATAAAATGCAACAAGCAAATCTAACGAGGAACATGGGCTTGCATGTTTTGAGAATAGGAACTTTCAACACTAGAATCTCAAAATTATATTTCAGCCTTCCCTTTGTTATTATGGAAAAATTAATTATAATAAAAAATAAGAAACATTAATTGACCTTCCAAATGAGCTCCAAGTCCTTCTAAAACCGTTGGATTGGCACGCACTACAGAAAGTGCTACTTCAAGGGCAGAGTGCAGCAATGATCTAACCTCTCCTTGGACCAAATCCACCAGTTGACCCTGGCAATTGTAGGTGTCAATGACCAAATAGCCAATCATTCAAATACAATGACGATACAAGGGAGAATAAAAAAGAGAACCTGATCCCTTGACCAAGGTGACCCTCCAGAATCATCAAGTCCACCACCAGATAGTATTGCTAATGATACAGGCCCTATTGTTTGACTAAGACCATACTCAGCCACTGCTTTATAGGCCATATCTGTTGCTCGTCTTATGTCGTCAAGGGCACCAGTAGATACACGACCAGAATAAACAGCTTCCTCTGCTGCCCTTCCACCTAAAAGGGTGACCAAGCGTCCACGTAACTCATCAACAAAGAGCAGATACCTGTCTTCAGTGGTGGGAGGTGCGTATGTAAAACCAAGGGCACCACCTGACCGAGGCAATATGCTGAGTTTCTGATTGAAGAAAAAGAATATCATAACATGAGTGGTGTTACAAGGAAGAAAGAGCATTTCTGTTCGTCAAAAATGCTTACTTCCACACGTGGTTGACCAGGAAGCAAATTTGCCACAGCAGTTCCAACTACTGCATGACCTGCTTCATGACGAGCTACAACAGCTTTCTCACTACCCTTCAATTTTGCATGTTTCTTCTCTATCCCCTGAAAAGGTGTCCTAGTTTTGATTAGGGCATAAAAGGGGGTTCCAATTCCATGGTAAATAATTACAGATGTATTTTGAACTACAAGCTTCGTGCTCCTTATTTTCAAATAAAATTTCACCATGTTAGAGTGAGTTTCCATTAGCTAGACATCCCTACGAAACACAAGTTTCATCATAATTTGCAAAGACCAAATCATTTCTATTCAATTTTTTATATTTGCAAAACAAAAAACATTCCTACAACGTTAAACAGCATCCAACTCTTAGATTAGAACACAAGCTGAATGAAGCACAACTAGCTATAGCACCTCGACTGCAAAATAGGTAGGTGCAAAATGGAAAAGGCCGTTGAGATCAAGTCTCATGCTCCACAGGAGTATCAACAATGTCCTGCAATCAATTGATTCTCGTTGTTGGGTAACCTTGACCTTATCTTCCAAAAAAATTTCCTTGAGGATATTGAATCAATTCCCACACAAGATGCTCACGATGAAGGGCTTCCAGTTTAAAAAGAAAAGAATAGACAATATGATAATAAAAAATTGTTTGCCAACTTTTTAAAGTTCAAGATACTAATTTCAGGACTGCTGTATAGTAATTTGCAGATCAATTTCTTCAAACATTATATGGTCGTTCTATGGTCAGCCATACCACTCATGCGAAAAGAATGATCAGAGTTTTGTATCAAGCATTTCTAAATCAAATATTGCAAGAATTTCAGCAATTAAAGAGCAAGGAGATTTCCAGCTAGGAAGTTTCTAATAGCTTCTTAGATTATGCATAATAAATTAGTAGTGTTCTTAAGCATTATTGTACAAGGGTGCTTTCTCTCAAATATTATGCTGATGCTTTAGCCAGCAATACTGTTCATATAAAAAGAATAAAACTGGTTTTATAACTTGGTTTAATTGATCAAATAAACAGCAATCTCAATGCATGAAGTTTTCACCAATGTAAAGGTCTGAAGAGAATTCAATTGCAGGCAATCTTACCACCAAATGGAAAGACTATTTCTTAGGATTTGATTCAGTGACCTCTGTATCACAATTGAAAATCTTTGCCTTACATCAGGGTTCACCCACATTTAACTCATCAAATATTCCACACGTCCAAAATCAATGAACAAAATGAGAGGAGTCTACCAATGGATTCTAGGGCTATGACATGATAACCGACTAAATAATTGGTCTGTGCATTATTTCATGTTAAGGTTCCTCCATGAAAGAAAATGACCACATTTACATCTTATGTTTTGCCTTGCATCCATTATAAACAATGATGGCATTCATTAGACAAGTTTAACTAACAAACCAAGAGAGGCCTACCAGGATACCTGGAAGTAAGCACCTTAAATCTTCATTTGTTTAATATTAAAAGCTGAAGAAATTGGGATAAAAATACTCATTTGTTGTGAAACAAATGCCTCTATTTAAATAATCACAAGTTGCTTATCAAGAAAGTAGGAATGCCAAAAGGCAAATTAATTTTTGTTGCAACCCAATAAGGTTGCTAAATGATATATAATCACTAAAAGTCAAGCATCACCTGAAACCAAAATATCAACAAAGATGAGAAAATTTAAATTATTCTTTTATTTATTAGTCAGCAACAGTGGTATGTGTAATCATGTAAGAGTGGATAAATGACAGACAGGAGCAAGCAACAGAGGTACAAAACTTAAAAAAAGATGACAAACATACAGCAATTGAGCGCTCTACAGCTTGGATAAAGTCAATTTTTTCTACAAGGACTTTGTTAACTCTTCCAGCTAATAATGCTGCTTCATTTACCAGATTAGCTAAATCTGCTCTGCATGATGTCATAATGATAGAGTAAATTCCTCAGAAGAAAAAATAGAGGTTATATACAAACAAAAGTGTTGTACCCAGTGAAGCCAGTTGTCATAGCAGCTATATCAGCAAGGTTCACATCTTTGCCCAAAGGAAGCTCCTTTTTAGAAACATGGACTTTCAGAATAGCTTCCCTTCCTAGCTTGTCAGGAGTTTCTACCTAAATACAAGGGAAAAAGTACAAATCTCATCTTTAAGATAAGAAGGCTATTGTGTGACAGTGAACCCTAAATGACAGTTTCAAATGGCTAGATTGTAGCTTGCACAAAAAAATACCATTACTACACGATCAAATCTCCCTGGGCGACGAAGTGCAGGATCTAAAACGTCTGCACGGTTAGTTGCCCCAAGAACAATTACTGCAGAGTTGCTGTCAAACCCATCCATCTCCTGTAATAATGTTGAAAACATTATAAGCTATTTGCCTATTTCCACACTCTAGAAAATATTATAAAATTAATAAAGACATCTCACAGTTAGGAGCTGATTGAGAGTCTGCTCACGCTCATCATTACTAACAATACGATAGCGACCATCACGGCTTTTGGCCACAGCATCTATCTGAAAAGGAAAAAGGAAATGAGATGAAAAAACTAAAAGTGTAAAAGATGTTTGCTAATTTTCTATCATAATATAAAATGAATAGTACATGAAATAAAAGGATTCATGTGACTAATCCTGGGATTATGACTTGGATTGTTATTGCTGTTATAATATAAAACGAATAAATAGGGGAGAACAAAAGTAAAGATCTCAACCTCATCAATGAAAATGATTGAAGGTGCCTCCTTTTTGGCTCTTGCAAATAAATCTCGAACGCGAGAGGCACCCATGCCAACATACAGCTCAACAAACTCACTTGCCGAACAACTAATAAAAGGGACTTCAGCTTCTCCAGCAACAGCTTTTGCTAATAAGGTCTTCCCTGTTCCAGGAAGACCCACCTGAAATCCAAAAATATTTAAAATGGAGTTTAAAAATGAACATCAGCAAAGCAAGCAGTAGCATTCAACTAACTGTTTATCAAAACTCACCAAGAGAACCCCTCTAGGAGGCCGAGCACCAAGTCGTATATATCTATCTGGATTCCTAAGAAATTCCTGCAACATCAGAAAAAGAACAACATTTGTATTTGACTGTTTGCTAATGTTTCTTCCAAAGGAAACACTTTCATAAAATAAGGATATCAAAATACTTCTTGTCTGGACCATAAGAAAGATCCAACCTAGTAACCTACCACAATCTCTTCAAGTTCCTCTTTAGCCTCATCAACTCCAGCCACATCAGAAAAAGTTACAGCATCAGTATGTTCAGACTCTTTTGCTCCACCAGAACCAGTCTTTCTGCTCCTAAGTTGTCCTGTGGTATGCTGAAAGTAAAAAGCCAACCTCATTTGTTCATTATTATGTTACAATATTAATATTTTATGAAGAACAACTATAAGACAAAAACAGTATGTCAGCACCTGTGAAAAACTTATTGGAAAACGCTGCAGGAACCCAATAAGTACAGCAAGATAAAACAGTGCAACCTGCAGCATGTAATCAAATATAATGTCTTTAAAATGCCACTTTCACAAAGGTGGAGTTATCATGCTAGCTACAAAGTAACATTATGGGCTACCCTCCATTTAAATTGAAGTCAAGAACCAAAGTTTGATTTTAAAAGATCACTCAATGCATGTGATACACGTGTCAAACAAAGCTGCACAACTAAGGAAAAAAAATCAACCAAACAATTGGTGAAATGCGGAATTATGAAACCATGAATAAATAAATATTAAATTTCTTAAGGATCATGAGTGTTTTAATATCCACATTCATTTGATCTACTCTTTCACTATCTCATCCTTTTCTAATTAAAGACCAGATTCCAGAATGAAATGTGATTTTTAAAGATTGCTCGGTGCATGTGTAAAAAATGTTGATGCAATTATGAATAGTATTTACAAAGAAGAAATACCAACTAAAAACAATAATAAACAGCAACAAATCACCTCAGTATATTTGACCATGCATTAAAATCACAATGCAGCTGTCACAAATAATATGTTTCAAAAGCATGTAGAACTTTGAAATATAGTAATATAAGGTTACAAACAACATGAACCTCCACGCAGGTCAGTTATACAGACCCAAAAACAAAAGTAATCAATGCCTTGATCACAGTATGAAGGGTCTAACATAGATTTCAACTCAGATCAACTACTGCACATAAAAACGTAACAAAGAACTCTCTAATGGAGAAATCCCAGATTTACATCAAGTTTGAGGATGAAAATTTGAACATGAAACTGTTCTTGTGAAATAGAAATGGTGGATTCTAATGAGAAATAAGTAGAATCCTGGATAAATATGGTTAGATTGGTACAGAAAATGGTTCCAAGTTCCAACAAAGATGAACCAAAAGGTCAACACATGTACAATGCATGCTGACTTCATAAGCAGGAAAAATGGGATGACCAAGATACCCAGGGACATATAAATTATATTTCTGTTGTTTTACACAAACAAAAATACAATTTATGATGACAGGGATCAAAAAGGCATCAAAATTTAGGATAATAATTGCAACACGTCATCTAGTAAATTATGAGAGACATCTACAATAACTATAATTTGAGTTGTAATCACACAACGTGAGGTTAGCCATATGAATCTTTTTTTTCCAAATATTTCTATCCATTGCCAAGTCTATCTCTATCTATGTCCAAATAAGAAAAACACATCCATGACAGATTAATTACCATGTATAAGAAATTTCATAACAAAAAAAACCACACCAATACTTTATTCACAATAATAAATAAAAATTTTCAAATCTACTCAGATGGTTAGGTCATATCAACAGAAGGCCTACAGACACACCTGTAAGAAAGTAGATCTAATTAATTTAGGCAAAACAAGAAGAGGTAGAAGAAGATCAAAAATTAATTTGATAGAAATAGTGAAAATAAATTTAATGTACAGAAATAAATGGAGGAAAAAGATTCATGTTGCCAACCCCACATGGTGGACTTAGCAATGACTGTTATTATTATTGTTATTAAATATTTTTCTTCATTGTAAGATAACAAATCAGATTTTGTCTGCATTATTAAAAATGTGATTTTAGGTGAGATAGTTTATTTATAACACATACTTATTGGGGGGAAGATCAAGCAGACATCATGACTGATTACAAATTACAATAGGTTGCAGTATTAGATCGTCCTCAGTGTTTTTCAATTTTTCATATCTTTCTCTGTCACTTTATAATCTTATGTCCAGCATTGTATGCAAGTTAAAATATGCTATGCAACGTATACAAAGAAGGAATGCAAAGGTATTTGATATTGAAAAGTGAAGGAGATATGTTCAAAGAAAAGGAAAAATCACAAAATGCATGATTTGCTTCGGAGGAAACAAAATGGTGTTTTTATGCATATAACGAGCAATTAAGTTTGCGAATTGGAATTTTGTTGCACATGACGCCTATAAAATACTTGCTTACAATTTTCTCAGAGACTAGAATTTGATTGAAGCATGAATGCCCAATATCGATAGTTCTTTGGGCAAGTAATATGGATTAGAACTCAAGAACAATTTGACGACCATTCTAACAATATTCAGCTTACCAAGGCAGAGTTCAAGAAACCTCCAGAACGCTTGTCTGGCGACCCAAACTCAACTTGGTTCTCTAGCATCTTCTCATATGGCGTCTTGATATCGGCAGGTCGAGTGGTCGTGTAAATAACCCTCTTCGTGGGTGGCACAGTCTTCATCAGCCCCTCAGACTCCTGTGACCTCAGCACACCACTGGCACCAGCAGTTTCCACCTCCCCAGCGCTGCTCCCACCCTCATCCCTTACCCTGAACATGATATGGACCCCGTCCACCTCAACCTTCTGCACTTGGTCGCTGCTAACCTTGCACAAGAACTCGCTAAAAGGGACAGTGATATACGACGTTGCGACCCGGGGCTCCGACCCAGGCAACGGAATCCCCGGTCTCAGAAGCTTCATGGCGAACATGACGATTCCTAGCTGCACCAGCAGAGAGCCGATCTCCTGCGCTTGGATAATCGGCTTCCATTGCCACTTCCCTCTCTTCCACCACCCGCCCTTCCACTTGTTCTCCCTCCTAGGTCCACTTCCCGACGCAGAAGGAACCTTCCCGTCCGATGGCGACGGAGCAGAGGAGTCATCGTCATCCTGACCGGGCTTACTATCGGGTCCAGCGGTGGGGTTCTCGTCGGCGTCGGAGCTGTTTGCCGCCCGAATTAGCAATCGGCCATTCCGGACGAGGGGATCGACGCCGGGCAGTAGGGTTGTGGTGCGCGGACGGAGTACGGAAGGGCGGTGGTGCTGTTGGCACGGTCGAGGTGGGAGTAAATGAAGATAGAGACTTCTGGATCTGGAGGCAAAAAGGATCGGTACGGAGGAGAATCGGGAGCATCGGAGATGGAGGGAGAGGGGTTGCAGGGTCTCGATTGCAGACATCGGAAACCCTAGAAGGAATACGACGACGGGGAGAGGGCGGAGATTTGGGCGGGGAGACGGACGAAACAGCGACGGGAAAAGCAATAAAGAAAGACTCTATTTTTTTAGTTAATTTAATATTAGAATTTGGGATTTTTTTGGGTTCAATATTCCCGTAATATATATATATATATTATAAATGCAAAGAAAATGCAGATCAATCATTTCTCCAATTATAAATAAAAACTTTATAATATATATTTTTTCAACAATTCATGATAATATCTATACTATTTGTTATTTCTACGTATTTTTATATATAATATTTGGAAAAAACCCCAACTTCTAACGATGCATTTTGCAGCTTTTTTAGAACCGACGTTTGAATAAGAAAAAAAAAAATATATATATATATATATTGCCGCTGGAACATGCAATTAATTACTAAAAGTCTATCACCATTATCTGGGTCGGCCTTGTCGATCGGGTCGACGTGGCCAGTAATTATTCCACCGTCTCGATCGTTCGGTGGACAAAATAAAAAACGCAGACTAATCAAAGGAAGAATCGTGTTTTGAACGGCGTTTCTTAAATTAGTTCAGTCTAAACAAAAGACTTTGCAGCCTGAAATAATGGTAATTTGGTTGATTTGAATTAAGTCGAAGTTGGCAATTTTGATCGGTAGGGTTCTATTTTACGCTGCTGGAAGAGATGTGATGGAAGGAACTCTTGTGTGATCTGTTGTAGTTGTACTTTCTTAATTCTTATCTTATTAAAATCTAATATTGCTACCAAAAAAAACAAGGTTCTTGTTACTTCACGCAAACGAGAAACAATAATCAATTTTTACGTGCACGTTGTCATGAACTTTTTTATTATTTTAAAATTCACATTTATTTGTGTGTTGTTAAAAAAAAAAAAACTTCCTTTTACTTTGGTATTCTGAAATTAAAAACCATACATTTTTGATAAGCAAATATGATTTTTTTAAAAAATAATACTCGTTCTTCCACAGAATGGATGCAAATGTTCTTTTTTTTGGTTAACGAAGTAAAGTTAATTATTAGTAGCTTCTCTATTTAATTCATCGCCAAGATGGCGCTTGCAGATTCGGTGTTAATATCAACAATATTAGAAGTTACGTTGCAGCTTTGCTGAACGGAAATTATCATCAAAAAGTGGTTTGCCGGAAAATCGAGATTTCATTTACATTGCAACGAATATGGAAAAGATGATTACTGGTTTCTAAACAAAAATCGCAATATGGAAGAAGTGTTAACAATCATGGATACAAAATCAATAAAGTATTGAAAAGAGGCCTGGAAGGGGGCTTTAAGCCCAATGAAGGGCAGGGAAAGAGGCCTCTAAGAGGGGGGGGGGGGGGGGGGGGGGTTTCATGGGATGATCCATTCCCAGGGACGGTTGTTAGATCAATAACATGATTGAGATTCCAAGGACTTCAATTTTTTGTTGTTGTTTTTTTTTAACAAAAAAAAAAAAAATCCCAAGGACTTCACAAGATGCGTCAATCAGATTGAAAACCAGGTCCGTCCGCGCATCACCTACGGCTTTCTATTTCCAAGATAAGTCTCGGCAGTGATCATGAGCTCCTCCTCCTTTCCCACCGCCACCTCTGCTGCGGTCATGTTTATTCTGTGACAACGACTCGTGAGCGGTGATTTTCTTTTCGTTTCCTTCTTTTTCTTACAAGGGGAAAATTCCTGTGGGCGTACACGAATCCGTCGCCCCTTCTCCCAGATCGACCTTCTTGTGATTGCTCGTTATCACCATGCAAGGGATTTTTGTTTTATTATTTTTTTTCTTAATTAATAAGGTTTGATCTGCGTTGGAGGAAAAGGAAAGCGAACGTTCTAGTCTGGTCTTCCTTCTCGAATTTTCTTTCTTTCCTTCTTACCCTAATTTGTCGTAGAGGTATGTCTACTCCACCGCTTCCTTTGCCAACTTTCCATTTGCTTGTTTGTTCTCTTGCGCGTTGGGTCACGAATCGTCTTTTTTTGTCGACATGTTTGCTAGGGCTTGCAACGATGGAGAAGGGTTTGTTTTGTTAGGGCTTCGTCTTTCTCTTCGACCCTACCTAGAATAGCAATAGTCAGATTTCGAAGCCCAGATTCTTGTTTTGGTTTTCCACCGAGGACAAGGAGTGCGCCAACAAAAAGCCTAGAACGTCGTCTACTTACTTCTGTGTGGGTGTGGTCGTAGAAGAGCCAGCCATACTGGGTTTGGGTTGGTTTGTAATCACTTTGACTGGTACCCAATGGCCAAGTTGTCCACCTGTCAAGATGGGTCCGCCCAGGTTCCCCCAGAAGTGGTTATTCCAGATATCTCCGACCCCGAGGTTGTACTACGAAGCTTATTTGATCAAATTGTCTTCATCAACTGCACGCTGGCCAAGAACCAGTTCAACGACTGCACACCCGGTGAGCTGGGACTCAAGTTTTTGCCAGGTCAGGCACCTCACGAGGTGTACATTGAGTTCTCCGACAGGCTTACACGTTGGATCCAGAAATTGTGTGGTGGGGATCAGGCCGACGAATGCTCCCGCGATAGGATCGAAAGGCTTATCTGCAAGATCTTGAATGAGAAGATACCTAAGTCCAAGAGTGGCAGCGACCTTTGCAACCTCAGGGGATGGGGGCCTCCGAATATCTCCAATGTCTTCCACGATTCTCTAGCAAGACATGACGAACCCCTCCTGGATATGTTGAGACAGTTGAAAGAACTGGCACTTGACCCTGGTGGCCTGACAATGTCTTGGGATGTCTACGACTCATGGAAGTTGCGAATGATGGTCCTAAACACCCGAAAGCTTTTAATGCAAACATCCAGTGCAAATTCAAATGCTGATGATTTCCCCTATTGGGTGAGAACTCACGCATGCATATGCATCTCTTTCTTTAAGTATAACAACGTGTTATTGATATTTTGCTTTTGTGAAGAATAATTTTGTCTGATCTACTTGCTGCTATGGTGCTATGATGAGACCTTGGGTTTTTTCTATATCTTTTTATCCTTAGCAATGACATATACCAAGTTTTTTGAAGAATGTGTTGTTCTACCCTTAGTCATGTGCATTTGTTGAAGGTAGTGGTGGAGTCAAGATATTAGACTTTGGTCTTTAGGATCTATAAACAATCCAATCTGAGTACTTGAAAGCTTCCCACATGGTGAAGAACTAGCCCTAACTCTGCCAACACCAACCCGTAGTATATTGAACTCCCTTTGTAGGGTTTGAAAATGGAAAAGATGCAGAGATATTCCACTTCACCTGTTGCTTGCTGGGTTTAAGTAGGGGTTGTAGTGGTATTGTTTGAAGTATAAGTTTGACCCATTGCTTTAAATTTCAAGAGCACAAATGATGATTGAATGTCAATGGGGTTCACTTCCAAGACACTGCACATTGTAGTCATGCCAGTCAGCCCATCATGCCTTTGTTTGGTATCCTCCTTTTTATGGGGAATAACATTGCTCTTTGATCTACAGAAAAAGGACTATGAGCTCTTTGGTATTCCTACTCCCACCTCCCCTCTCATTGGAATCATCCAACTAACGTAGAGAACAAAGCCTTTTGCCAAAGATTACCCTCCGTGGTTTGTCAAGGGCCAAGGAAGAGCACGTTAGAATGCCAATCCCTGGTCCTGTGCTATGACCTTACATGGGGTGTTATTGACTTGCTTTCCTTGATTAAAGTATAGTACTTTAATCCCTTTTAATACTTGCAATTACAATTTTGGATTTGTATTATATGAAGTTCCAGGAAAGCTTCTAACGTACCACTTGGTTCTCTTTGATTGCATACTTTTTCTTGTGTTTCATTTCTCGGTTCCTTCATGTAACTCTTGTTTGATTGCATACTCTTTCTGTTTTGTTAGTATTTCATTTCATGAATTTCTTTGATATTATTTTCTTTTGTATTGCTTGATTGGTAACTGGTCTTGCTCAATGAATTTCTCTTATTTTTTTAAATTTGATTATAAGAAAGTATGTTACTTGGACTATTATTCAATGTCCTAAACATTATCTGGAATGATGGAATCAATTGCCAATAGAATCTAAATACTAATTTTCAATTTGATAACTTTTGAAATGGGGCCTAAATTTGAACGGAACTGGAATTTTAGATTAGAAGGAGGTTTTGAACAATTTGATATTCATTTGTTTGTGTTTTTGCATATTATTGAAATAATTAGAATGTGAAAATCGACAGAGAATACCTTGATTATTTCTAACATGACATTCTGGCATGGCAGGGGCTAAGCCCATGATTGTTGTTTTTTTGGTCAGAAAGTAAAAACTGCGTGTATGTATAATAAATGACTTAGAATGAAACCATATTCATTATTAGATAAATCCTACCATAAAAGATTTGTTGATGAAGTAAATAAAAAAAATTAAATCAGTAAAGGTTACAAGGTAGAGCTTTCTTGATAGTATTCTTTGTAAGACCATCGTATACTAGCAATGGTCATGTGCTTTGCACAAATTACTTTTTAATGTATTAGATTTAAAATACTTACTAATCTTAATAAAAATTATTATTGAAGTAATGGATATAGTGAATGATGGTAATGTGGTGAAGTTGCTGATATGGTAGTGGATATGGTGGTAGTGGTGTTGAAGATGAAAATTGGTATAATGCTCAATGTTTTCTCATGGTTGGAAGAGGTCAAAGGTTCAAATCCAACAATATAGTTATGTTTACAATTTATATAGAACAAAAAATCTAAATGTTCATATTTGTATTCATATTGAAAAATATCAATAATATACACACGTTACATTTATTTGATGTTTTGATTTTGTGTTGTTTGTTTATTACATTTCTTAGGTTGAATTAGAGGTTGTTATTGTTGTTTGAGAGGTAAACAATCATAGCATAATTAAAGGTAAAACAAAATACAACCTTACTGAGAAGATAAGTCAAGGAAAACAAACCTAGACCAAACCAAAAGAAAAATTAGGGCAATTAACACTCTAACATAAAAAAGGATAGGGATGGGGACCAAGGAGAACAAGGATCCCATTGAAGGAGAACAATGCCACATCAAATGGATTCAACCTTGCAAGGCCTCATCTGAATCCAAGCAACCCAATGAGTCACGCCTAGCACTTACTCCTACCAGCCATGAAGTGATTGACCTAGACTGTGGAAGATTCTCTTGTTCCTTTCTGGCCACTTGAATCACTAGCTAACTGAAGAGAGAAGAGATTAAATTTTCTTATGCCTTGAAGTGATGAACCAACCACCCATCATAGACCTCCTAAAATGAAGTGGTCCTCCTAGTGTGACACTAAACAGAACCAATTATGGGTTATCACTGTTTAAAATGATTACAATGCTTTAAATATGTGTACATATATGAAATATTTATAAAAATATATTATTGAAAATGGTCTCTAGGCAATCACAGCATTATGGTACTTTGATGACTTCAGTATGCTACACACTCTTGAAAAGATTAAATATTGAATTTTTATACATATTTTTCCTCTAAATGAATATCAATTTGAATGGTAGCAATAAGTCGATAATATGCAATGGTAAAAGTAGACAATAACAACAATCTCAATAATGATAAGTGAAATAATTGGTAGCAAAATATAAATATCCAAGAAAAAGTAAATAATACTCATCAATAGACACTGCTTATTGCACTTCTTCAGAGGCTTGATGGACTTAGCAGACCAGCTGGAGGGTTTGATTCTCTAATCTGGAATGGCAGGAAATCAGGGGTCTATTCAGTATCTAGTTGCTATAGCTTACTGCTGCATATTGGTGGTGACAGTTGAATTCCTTACAACATAATCATCTGGTAACCAAGGTTAGATGCGGCAAGTGGGCCCTGGAATTGGATGTTCTCTGCATGTGCTTTTGTAAACAAGAAGAGGATCATGATCATCTATTCTTTAGGTGCAGCATTATGAGACACTTATGGACCTTAATTCTTCCTAAGGTGGTCGTGGCTGGTCTACAATTCAGTTCCTCTGACAATCTTCTTGATTCAATGCTGTGCCTTGTTTAGAGAAGTTAAATCAGGTGGGAAAAAGACTGCTCTTGGCGATTCATGTTGTTTGCTAGTATGTGTGGCTGCAGAGGATTAAGTGAATTTTCAAAAGAGCTAGATATTATATTTGAATGCCTGTCCCTTTGTCAAATGAAAGAAAATTTTTGTAGTAGGCTGGTTGTTTTTCAAAAGTATATATATGTTCAAGTTATCTCAAATTTTTGAGACTCCTACAATTTTTAAAGTGACAGTGTTCTAATATCCTACTTCATGCATCTCTTTTTGAATGAGAGTGCTCAAAACTATTTGTTAATAAATCAAGAAATCTGTTTAAATATTAACACAATTATTCCTACAATGTTGAAGGTGACGGTATTCTAATATTTTACTTAATGCATCTCTTTTTGGATGAAGGTATCTACAAGAACTTTTTTATACATCTTGTTTTGGATATTAAAACATAGTGGGCATGAACTACAGTAAGTTGCAACATAAAGTTTGCTCTATTGCAACTTATTGTCATGGGCTTGGATCTTAGGAAACAATCTCTTCATTTATTAAAGGTAAGACTGTATAGTTGGATTCTCCTTAGACCTTACAATGTTGGGAGTCTCATGTATTAGGCATGCTTCATCAGTTCAGAAATTATAAGCTATTGTCTCACATATTTGATTGCTTTGAATCAAATATTATCCTGCTATGACCTTTGTTTCTATCTATTTCATTTTGTGTATCCTACTTTTTTGAATGGCTTGCATTATTTCCTATATGAATTGAGATTGTTGTGCAGATTAATTCACTTACAATCTGAATCTTATTAACCCATATTCTTGAAGTTCTAACTGGAAAGTCTGATTTTTAGTCTTTGTAATCAGTGGTCTAATTTTTTCCTATCGGACACTAATTCAATAAAATGTTGCATCTCAGAAAAAACGGAGGGTACATCGTTATTTAGATAAAGCACCAAAAGTTGCATCGTGGACCGGGAGTTCATGCACGGAACAGTGTCATGTCAATGGGATGTTGAATGTACCAAAAAGAAGGTCAGAAAGGATGATCAACTTGCTGAAAATTGGTGAAACTGGTATTCCTAGAAAACGCATCCCTGTTGGACCCTCTTTTCAGGCTGATGTCCCACAGTGGACTGGTAAACCAACGGAACTAGCAACTACAAATCAATTAGAATTAAATGATGCAAGATGGTTAGGCACTCGATTGTGGCCTATAGAACAACATGCTGTAAGACCTGATTCAAAGTTGATTAGCAAAGGAAGAGACGACTCATGTTCTTGTTGCTTCACTAGATCCATGGAGTGCATCAGACAACATATTAGAATGGCAAGGCTCCAGTTGACCTCTGAACTTGGTCAAGCCTTCTTTAGCATGGGATTTGACAACATGGGTGAAGAAGTTGCTAACTCATGGAGTCCAGAAGAGCAAATGACATTTCATTCTCTTATAATGAATACCGAATCACATGAGAACACCTTGTATCCCCCATTGACGAGCTTTCCTCCCAAAAGTAGGCAGAATTTAGTAAGCTATTATTTTAACGTGCATGTTCTCAGAAGGATGAGCTTCAAGACCAGATCAACATATGGAAAAATTGACAGCGATGATGATGAATGAAGTGAAAGGAATTTAAATGAAGTACTTCTTAAGGTATGATTATCCTTTTCAAACTTTTGAAGTTATTGTACACAGTGAAAATGGAAAACACCTTTTTCTCCACTTGTTTTGTTTGAACGACATATATACCACAAAAGCTTAATAAATTTACTTGCTGTTTTCTGTAATTAACAGATCAGCAATGCTAGTGGTGGCGACCTGAATACAACGGTGGTATTTGGGAAGAAAGTGGTAGCTAGGATTTTCTGTATTTCCTACTTGGATTTTTAACACTTTTTAACTTTTAAAACCTAAACTCTGCTACCATATCAGAACAAAAGAATAAGTAGGAGTTGTTGATTTCAATAGGATATGACCTCCATAAATAGAGCCTACAAAGAGTGGATGCATATATGATAATTAATGTAGTACTAAACCCACCTATAACACTACTTGGTGTCCATATAAGAATCCATTTATTCATAGACTCCAATAGATACATTTAAAAAAAGTTAAACCAAGCAGTCTTATTTTTAACTTATCTTAGAGTTTCAGATTATTTCTTATTTTAACTTATCATAGGGTTTCAGATTCTATTTTCATGGATTTTCTATGTATGTCAGGAATGAATGTTTAAAATCATCCTACGAGAAGAAAGAGGGGAATAATGAATTAATATGGTAAAATTTATAAATTGATGAAGATAATTTGATGGCGATTTATGTATCTAATCATTTATGTTATGTTCGAATATATGATCAAACATAATCACCAAAGGAAAAGGCTTAGCACTTGAGTGATGGTGAATCAAGCTTTACATACTGGGCGCGAATACCCAATTTCTATAATACTGGGCAATTCATTTCTACTAAAATCACTTTTACATGGAAGTGGATTGGTCGGTATACTTGACTTTAAATGCGCTATGGTATTCTTTAGTTTGTTTGTTAGAAATTACACTATATTCTCTCAAAAGAACTTGTTGTGTATCATGTTCAGCAGGAGAAGAACGGGCTTTGCAAATGAATTCTCCCATCAAGCCATTCAGCTGGTGAATTTCATTTGTAGCGTTGGGATGAGAGCGGGAGTGCAGCAACAGTGGTAATATCCGCACGTGTTAACAAAAGTTGATTGCAGAGGAGCAGGTACAGCTGGATACCATTATTCTGATTGCAAGAAAGTGTTCATAATGGGATCCTCCATTGTTTCGTGTGTAGATTTGAAAGCGTGCATGTTGTTGGGTAAAGATGGAAATATAATTTCGAGTTTGCTGGGTATGGGTCCTTGCTTTTCATTGTAGATAACTAGATATCATAGAAAGATTGGATTAGTCTTTGAAGCCATTGCTTTTGTTTTATCACTCGTACGTATCATTGAGTTTTATAACTTGCTGAAAGAAAAGGTCCAAACTGGTGTGGGACGCCCGTGCTGGTGGTACTTGGAGCATTCTTTGGAAAACGAAAGGAGGGGGACTACGTTAGTTGGTACAGATGCCACAGAACAAACACTCTGCCGGAAGAAACGTAGGAGGAAATATTTCGTTTGTTCCTCGTCGTATGAAGGGCCTTTTGTGGTGATTTATTAGGCAACGTGTATGTGGGTAATGCCCATCCGGTTAAATCTCTTAGGTTTCGATTTTCTAGTGATGATTCAACTGTGGCTTTGGTTGAATCCCATTCTTGGAATTGTGGAGTTTGTTTGAACTGTTTGGAGATCTTTCACGACGTCTCATGTTGATGAATGAAGTCTTTGCTTTCGGAATATGGAAGGAACGTTGGGCGTTTTCGTACTTAAAAGAGTGACCACTTTATTCATTCATACGCATTGAAATGTTGGAGACGTTTACAAGTAAATCGCCTGATGAAGCATTTTAAGGAAGACGCTTATTACCTCGTGGTGGTGGTTTGTGACCAACAAACTACAGTTTTGGTGGAAGTGTTCATTTTTTACATCGTTAAAAGAGAAGTCTTCGACGAGGCATGTAATTTTTTTGGCCACACATTTTGTTTTTTAATTTTCGTTTCCTTTTGGGTACATTCGAATAAGCAACCAGACATCTGTTATGTTTTTGGCAGTATCGATATCTTCTTTACAGTGAAACAATGATCTTGTAGGTCTTCTGGATAAATGGTCAAGAAAGAAATAAAAGTAAGAGGGAATTATTTTACGCCCATCCCACCATCTCCTCTTTTCAGTGGCATGTCTTTGACTGACGCTCTCTCTCTCTCTCTCTCTCTCTCTTTTCTTCTTCGCCGTAACAACAGCAGCAGAAATGACCTCTTTTTCTTTCATTTTCACCGTCGATTAATCGATACCGTATGTGTCATTTTGTATCCCATCATCAGCAGGTGAATATTTATTTATTTGTTTCATTCAAAGCTGAGCATGCCTTTCATTAAGAGAGAGAGAGAGAGAGAGGGGATAAGGAGGGGGCGCGTTGGCATTCGGACCGACCGACTGTTTAAGAAAAGAAGAGGAGGAAGAGGGAGAATGTTGGAAGATTGAAAGGGTGCGCGCACACGTAAATGGAAAGAGAAAATGAAGGGTGTTTTATCAGAGACGCAGGCGTGTAACTTGCATGCTATCATCAGAATGAAGTAGTTGAGAATATTTTACGAGGATTTCATTTAACAGCGTTTGAAATGTGTGTGATATCTAAAATTAAATGCGAGTGTGAATATTCGCTGTAAGAAGAAGAAGAAGAAGAAGAAGAATGAGAAGAAGGTGCATTTATAATGCATGGTAAGGTGGAGGCACGAACTCCAATGGGAGTCCGGCATCAGAATCTGAGAGGATCCCATGGGCTACTGCTTTGAAAGCAAAGCTGCAGCGATTCCACACATCAGAATAATAATAATAATCTCCTGATACATGTCCTCGATTGAATAGAATTAGAGCGTCGGTTCGGAGAAATAAATAATCTGGTGTCCCGTGTGTCGTCGCCATCACACAACACAACGAAACCGACGAAGATGAATAAATTAATGAACGGCCTACGACAACGACGATGACTTCCTTGCCGGATGGCATTGGGATCATCTTGTGCCTGCATGGTTTTCTGATATTCACGAAAATATCAGAAAATATTCTGTTGAAATTGAATTTCACGAAAATATTCTGTCAGCCGACAGAAATAAATCCTTTCCCTAATCAATTAATTGATCGATTAAATCGTGGCCAAAACAATAAAACGCATGGCCTCCTGTGAAAACAAAATCGCGGCTCCCGAGGACGTGGAATGCAAGACAGGTCCTTTTATTTTATTTTTTCGCTTTTATCATTATCATATAAATAATAAATAAAAGGAAACAGAAAAGTGAAGCGGCAGAGGTGCACGCTGGCCCACACGTTTGCTCACTTTCGCTTTCTCTGAATCCGTGCATCCGCATGCAGATGACCCATCCGATCCCATCCGATCCGTCATTGTGTTGTTTTGTCTGTCTCCGCCCCACCAATCAACGCTTTCCTTCATCTTCTTCCTCCTCCCGCCCCCCTTCTTCTTCTTCTGCTGCTGCTGCTTCTTCTGCATCCTCTATTGTTCTTGTCTCACCATTGTCGGTTGAGCGGTAGAGTTGTGCAGCAATACCATCATCATCACATCATGACCGCTGCTGCCGCCGCCGCCGCCATGCTGGACGACCATGAACACCTGCGTTTACACTTCCACAACACCAACTCCACCTGCGACCGCCATCCCGACGTTCCCGTCACCGGCTTCTGTGCCTCTTGCCTCCGCGAGCGCCTCCAAGACCTAGAGACCGCCACCAACAACCGTGGCCGCCCCTCCAGAGCCACGTCTTCCGCCATCAGGTCAATCTTCTCACGCAACCACCCATCCTCCTCCTCCTCCTCCTCCTCCTTCCGCCCGGGCCTCCGCCGCTGCAACTCCTTCTCCGCCACCGGGCCTCGCGCCGTCACCGCCTCCGCCTTCGAGCCCCAGCGCAGGTCCTGCGACGTCAGAGGCAGGAACACTCTCTGGTCGCTCATCCATCAAGAGCAGCAGGGTAGCGATGCCCGTGCTGTCTCCGAGGGAATTGGAACGGAATGCAGGAACGTAGGGGTTTTGCCATCCACACACGTTCCGGAGCCACCACAACAACAGGACCATGATAATCACCAACACGTCGAACACCTCCAAGACGTCATGATGAAGGCAGACGAGATTCTAGAGGAAACCCAACAAGAACAACGAATACAAGAAGACGATGAGGTCGAGAAGAATGTGAGCGCAAACGGAGCGCCTGAAACGGAGGAGATCGTCAAGCCAACCAAGGAGCAAGAGTACATCGACTTCCACACCAATCACGGGAAGAGGGCGTCCTCATCCAAAGACCTGAAAGAAATCGCCGGTAGTTTCTGGCTGGCGGCGTCGGTGTTCAGCAAGAAGCTGCAGAATTGGAGGAGGAAGCAGAAATTAAAAAAGCAGCAGCAGCAGCAAGGTGGGAAGCCAGGGGCGATGCACCGCACGGAGAACGTGCCTGGGATGAGGCCTCGGAGGCTGTTCGAGACGCAGTCGGAGGTTGCGCTCGACGTTCTCGGGCGGAGGATGTCCTGCGACGTCGACCCCAGGTTCTCGCTGGACGGGGGCAGATTGTCGTTCGATGATCCCAGAGGATCATGGGACGAGCCCAGAGCGTCGTGGGATGGGTACCTTTTTGGTGGGAGGTCGGTATTTTCGTCTCGGTTGCCTTCCATGCTTGAGGATGTCTCGGTGACCGGGGTCGTTCAGCGTTCCGACGGACTGATCCCGGTGGAAGAGGACATAACGATGCCAGGCGGGACGACGCAGACGAGGGAGTACTACATGGATTCTTCGCAGCGCCGAAGGAGGAGTCTCGATAGGTCAAGCTCTGTGAAGAGACCGGCGGCCAACGAAGTGGAGGACCCAAGAGTGGGGGGTCCAAAATACCAATCGGCTCACGTGAACGGCGTGCACAAATCGGAGAGGGAAGCCAAGGACTGGAACTCCAGTTCAATGAGGCATGACCGACCCGAAAGCTTCGAGTACCAGAAGGGCGGCCCGCCTCCATCGAAGAAGTCACGGCTGTGGAGCAAGGCGTGGAACTTGTGGGGATTCATACAGCGGCGGAGTAGCGGAAGGAACACTGGACGTGGGGTGGAGCGGTCGATGTCGGAGTGTTGGACGGAGTTGAGAGTGACGGGCGGTGACGGGAGGGTGAGGCGAAGCAACAGCAGCCTAAGCTCGAGGTACTCGTGTGGCAATGCGAACGGGATGAGAAAGAGCGGCAACTGCAACATTGAGGTGTACGGGCATTCCATGAAGAGGAGGGACGAAGGTGGGTGGGAGAGAAATCGCGAAGAGAGGCGCGACGTGGACGAAGGGGCGCCGACGCCGACGAGCGGTTGGCCGAGACGAGGCGGTGGGCCGGGGAAGAGCCGGCACAGGAGCTGTCATCCACTGGCGAGGAGCGTGATGGAGTTGTATTAATTATCTGCTCGGTGCCTACAGCAGCCGTGACCAAACTGATGAGTTGTTCTGTTTTCTCTTCTCTGTTTCAGCCGTCGGTAGAAGTTTGTTTGATTCACGAAAGAGATCTACCGTCGGCGATCAAAACGATGATTTCAAACGTGGTTGCATTCAACCTGCCCTGCCATGAGAAGAAAACCACCTGTTTCGTCCGGCGGCCCACTGCTGTCTTCTTTCTCTACATTGCAACTTGGGGCACTCGCGGACGCATCTCTTTCACAACTCGTTTCATTTGCAACATTGTCGTTGGGTTTCAGCCTCGTACGTCCGGTGTAGGATGTACTTAATCGATAATCAATTTAATTAGGTACATGATAAATAAAAATAAAAGATGTTCTGGTTTAATTAGCTAGGCACACACATCTATCTGACCGGCATGCATATATCGGTAGGCGGTGTGGCGGGTGAATCGGAATCAGGCGGCGGCCCCGACGGGAGCAGCTTCGGGCTCCTGCAGCCTGGAAGAGCCGTACAGGGTCTCCTCGAACCTGATGATCTCCTTCTTGGACCCGTAGGCGACTTGGGTGCGTTCGTCGAGCTGTGTGATGGTCTTGTCCAGCACCGACTGCTTGCCGTCGCTGCTGTAGCCGCCAGCCTTCTCCATCAGGAAGCCCAATGGCGCCACCTCAAACAGCAGCCTCAGCTTGGCTTTAGAGCTTGGGGACGTGACGTTGGTGAATATGCCCTTCTCTTTCACGATGATCTGAATGATTTTTTTTGTTTTTGGTAAGGAGGTGAAATGATCTGGATGTTTTATGCGCGTGTATATTGGAATAATGAATCGAAGCAAAGCAGCCAGCCAGCAGGCACGCACCAACTATATTCTCTGTATATATATATATAGATGTAAGACACTGCTACTGTCTACCTGGTTGACGTCCGGCACCATTCCCCCCGTGTAGCGCAACGTGTACTTCTCCCTTACGTAGTAATCAATCAGCTGCGGGAGAAATATATATATATATCCATGGGCTTGGTTAATGTGTTGCTTCCGTACGTACCATATATAACATAACATAACATAACATAAAATAAAATCTCGATGGATACCTTGGCATAGTCGGCGTTATCGAACGTGGCCCTCAGGTTGCCAGGGGAGAACATCTTCCCTTCCCCGATCGTGGTGGTGTCTTTGACGTGCTGCCATTTCCCTGCATAAACCTTATATGTGATATGTGTGTGTATATATATATATATATATATAGAGAGAGAGAGAGAGAGAGAGAGAGAGAGAGAGAGAGAGAGAGAGAGATATGTATATGTGTGGATGTATGTATGGACAGTTCATGATTTCATTTCACTGGTGGATGGATTGATCGGTGACGTGAATACTGAGGCGCACACCTTCGTCGAGAAGCAGGAACTCATGAGTTCCGGGCATGTCTTTGAGGGCAAGGACGTAAGTGGTGCGAGGGCCGTAGATGCCCATGGCAGCCGCCACTTGATCTCTTCCCGTCACTCCCGTGAGCTTGTCGCCGGGCCACACCCCGAAGATGGTGCCCACCGTGAAGTTGGTGTCTACGATGCTTGAACCGTCCAGCGGATCGAAGGCCACACTGAATCCTCCTGCCGCCGCATTTGACATTTGCTTATCATTGTTATTATTTCAATAGTTATGGGAAGCTTATTGTTGATATATGAATTACTAATCAGGTTTGCGGGCGTACCTTGCACGGGTCCTCCCATGTCTACCAGCTCGGGCACCTCTTCGGAGCAGGCATACTTGCAGAAGTGGGAGTAGGTCAATGCCTACGTATACGTACCAGAGGCAATTGATAATGATCAATAACAAATGACCGAAAGCAATTGTTGTTGTGCACACATCAAACAGACAGACAATCAATCAATCAATCAATTGGTACATACCTCGAAAAGAAGCTTGTCTGCAAGCAAATCGACGGCGAGCTGTTCGTCGCCAAAGGAGTTGACGCATGCGGTACCTCCGCAGGAGGCAGTCCTGACCTTGAAGGCGATGGTCCTCATGGCCTCCCCCATGCACACCAGCAGCCTGATGAGGCCCTTATCCGGCGTTGCCTTGGTCAAGAACTCTTCCTGAACGCCACCAACCCCATATACATATTTACGTAATACTCCAGCCCCAAAGCATCATCCACACTTTGATATTCATACATACATACATACATACATACATCCATCTATTAATCAAGTGCGTAATTAGCATACCAGACTGTCTCCTATCTCGCACTTGGTGACGAGTGAGTAAGAATGAGAAGGGGCGGCGACCGGCCTGGATGCGAACCTCAGGCTCAGGGATCGTCCGAACAGGGAGGTGGACTTGAGGCACTGCGGGTATGTATGTATGTATGTATGTAAGTACGTACGTAGGTAATACTATTTGTTATTGGATACAATGCATAAATATTAATTCGGATGGAGATGAGAAAATTAATTGCTAGCTTACCCGGGCGTTGCGAGCAGAAGAATACGGAGGCAAGACGGGTGAGCGTGGGGGGCGAAAGGCGGCACGAGGGAGAGCGCCCTGCGCGTAGCTTGCGACGCTCGTCTCCATCACACAACAACAACAAGCCCCTCTCTCTTCGATCTCTGTTCGATGGAGAAGCTTGGTTGGCTGTACCGACCCCTGCCCTGCCGGCGATGGAATCGAAGAAGAGGAGTGTGGCTGCATCCAAAAGGCAGAGGGGAGGAGGATAAGCCGTTCATCCTGGATGAGCCACGTGGCGAGAGTACGCGAGGGGTGAGTATGTGTGGCCGGGAGTGCGGAATCTCATCCGCCCTACCACATGCCTCCAATGACAATTATTAACAAAGAAATCTAATAGAAGATTTTCAATATGGAAACTATAAATGTAAACAAGCGAGAAGATTTATCGCAATACCTTACAATGTAAACTTTTCTTATAAAACTTTTAATGACATAAGTTATTTAAATAGACATTTAGCTACCTGTAAAACTAGATCTATAAAATATGTTAGAGATAATATTATTCAAATTCAAATAATCAGACCGAATGACCCCAAGGCCTTGACCGACGTAACCCATGGTAATGGGCCATACCAAAGGAGCCCATGCGAATGGCTCCTTTATGCTTAAGTCGTACCAGTCGATGCCGGCCTAAATCCGATACAAACAATCTTTAAGCTGAAAAGAAGATTAACGCGTGGCGCTGAATAACCTTTAATCTTTAGCACACACAGCCCATCAACATACGTCTACGACAATGACACTTCAATTACGGGGTGGGTGTGAGTCAAAGTCATCAATCGAATCATATCTGCCACTTAAAATCCATCTTGGAGTAAAAACTTTTTCATTCAAAATCGATTATTCGGCTCGATCAAGACCTAGCCGATAGATAAAACTATTACTAAGTTAGTTTGTTAATTATCAGGTGTAAATACACCTATTACTAAATAATTATTTTTATAAGAATTTTAAAGTTAATTATGTTTAGGTGAAAGTAAAATCAAGATAGTTCAACATTTAAAAAGTTCTCGTGTATTACCTATAGCCAGTAGTGTTGATTTTACTCAAGTGTTGACAAATTGTAGGTGTATGCATCACTTACTTAATTCACATGCCAACATTATAAGTCTTGACTCAGTTAATAATCTTAATCGAGTTAGTAGATAAGGTCACTTAAGATACCTCTAACTAGTTGGAAATCTCTACAAAATAAAATACGTGATACTTGGAAAAATCTATCATGTTAGGACTTAACAATGTTTCCTACAAGCTTTCGTCTCCTTGGATACTTCTAATGTATATATTTGAGTGTCTATTGAGACTCATATGTTATCATCTCTATGTATATTCCTAAAGGATAAAAAAAAAAAAAAATTGTTAATTATCCAAACAATAAATGATAATTTCGTAATATAAATATTTGCAAGTTACATTACATAATATTTACTAATGATTTTATAGTTTGATGTCTTAAATAATTAGGGAGGTTTTGTGCTTTAAAGAAATATTGGGAAAAGGTTTCCCAATGTTTTCATATATTTGTGCATTAAGAAAACATTGGAAAATCTTTTCCCAAGATTTCCCAATACGTTCAAGATAATTTTTCAAGTTGCTGACCCCCTGAGGTTTGAAACAAGGAGAAAGCTTGCAATCAACACTGTGTCACTCGTTGCTTGCGCTTGCCCGCTTGTGGCTCGTCACTTGCCACTCATTGCTCACCACTCTTGCTCACTGCTTGTCGCTCACTACTTGCCACTCATCGCTTGTTGCTGATCGCTCACCACTCCCGCTTGTTGTTCGTCGCTTGCACTCACCACTCGTTGCTCATTGCTTGTCACTCACCACTCGTTACTTGCCACTCTCGCTGCTCACCACTCCCACTCACTATTCATCGCTCCTACTCGTCGCTCATCACTCTTGTTTGCTATTTAGGCTCACCACTCGTCACTCCTACTCACCACTTGTCGCTCTTGATTAGGTGAATGTTGTTAGAGAAGATGAACAGTCAATTGTGAAAAAAAAAACTTTTGATAAAATAAATAAAAGTTATTTGTGAGAAATAATGAAAGAAAATAAAACTTTTAAGAGAAAATAGTAAAAATGGGAAAGAATGAAAAATAGATGAAGATAAATATTTGTGAGATATAAGTATACGAATGATCTAATTATTAAAGATAAAATTAAATATTTTAGATAAAAATTATATACCTTGTTAATTGATTAATGTAATTAATTAATTATATTTTAACTAATTATTTCAATTCATTAATTAAAAATTTAATTAATAAATTAATTACAAATAATTATACTACATTATTATCCTTTTGATATATTTTTAAGTTATACTATTATTTACTATTTCAAAAATTATTAAAAATTTTATTTCTCATCATTTTCTATTATACACAAACACATTAAAATTTCATGTTATTTCTCATCATTTCATTTCCTATTTTACACAAATATGTCAAAATTTTCTATTATTTTTTATCATTTTCTGACATACACAAATAATTAAATTTTACTGTCATATCTTATTTTTTCCTAAATTTTTCATTACCCAACATTTTCAGTAATTTCTATCATTTCCTCTCTTGACGAAAATTGTACACAAATACCCCCTAGATTGTATATAAAGACGTGAGAAATTTCCAAATCATACTGTCCAAATCTGAATAAATCAACGAACCAATTTGACCGTTACTTGAAGCTGCTGTTTTGGACGCATTCATGCAATTATTCATTTCCATATCATACGAAATTACCAGATTAACATCGTCGTATGGAACCTTGCACCGTAATTAGTAACCATAATCATATCATATTGACTTGTCGAAAGCCCGCACTATTGAATGAATATGTACGAACAGGGGAAGGCCACCAACCAACCTCAGCGCTCACCAAACCCCAAGGGCAGTTTCGTCATTCCATGCTCACCACCCAAGCGGTATCACTGCCGAGCTCGCACGGCACCCGAATTTTTTAAAAACGTCCATAAAAGAACCGACGACCCACCATCCTCCTCGGCCTCGGCTCCTCCTCTTTCCGCTTTCGGCCCTTCCTAAGTAAGTGCCCACCCCATGGAAGCATTACCTGTGTCTCCTTCTCCATTCCCATCACCTTCCAACCTTCGCCTCCTCAGAAAACATCTGTGCAGGCGGCCGGCGGCCACTTCCATCGTCCCCCCCATTAATATTACCCGTGCACTCCGCTGGAGATCACCTCCACCGCCGCCTTCTAATTCCATCAGCTACGGCCATGCTGCGGTGCCAGGTGGGGGAGAGAGGAGCAGACGGAGGCTGCTTGGATTCGAGTGCAGGACCTCAAGGGTAGATGGAGAAGGGAAGCTGATCGGATGGGGTGCTGCTCCGGCCGACGAAGCCCACCCACAGCCGCTGCTACTGAATTGGCCGGAGAGGATGAGGGTGTTGGCTCTGGTAGCACTCGTCATGTGCATCTGCAACGCCGACAGAGTCGTCATGTCCGTCGCCGTCGTGCCTCTCGCCGCCAAGTACGGCTGGTCCACCTCCTTCATGGGAATCGTCCAGGTTAAGAAAACGCACACAATCAATAATCATCATTTTTATTCTGTCATCGTAGAAATGGTAAAAGGCATGTCAAGATCTAAACCATCCATCGTATGGTGATTTATTCGGATGCCCGAAAAAAACGAAACCAAATAATTAAAAAGAAATATATATTGTGACGGACGGATTTATTTGTTTACTCACTAATTAATAGCAGCGATCTGAACATCATTAATTACCTGAGGGATTAATTAGGCACCGGGTCTGATTGTTTGTTGTGCATTGCAGTCATCATTTCTGTGGGGATACCTGGTGTCTTCGGCCGTGGGAGGAGCATTGTCCGACAAGCACGGCGGGAAGTCGGTCCTGGCCTGGGGAGTAGGCCTGTGGTCATTGGCCACGTTGCTCACACCTTGGGCCGCCAACCACTCGACGGCGATGCTGATAGCAGTGCGTGCACTCTTCGGCCTAGCGGAGGGCGTTGCCCTGCCATCCATGAACGTCATCCTGTCCGGATGGTTCCCTCCTCACGAGAGAGCCAGCGCCGTGGGATTCTCCATGGCCGGATTCCACACGGGCAATGTGATTGGCTTTCTCGCCACGCCTCTTCTGATGGCAAGAGCTGGGATCACGGGCCCGTTCAAGCTTTTTGCCGCACTTGGGTTCATATGGATTTTGGTGTGTAGGTCAACGATGGCAAGAGATCCTTCCAGTAGCGATCGCATCCGGCTCATCCAAGCGGGAAAGATGAAGAGTTCGACGAAGGGTGACGACCACAGGATTCCATCGCTTCGCCATCTGCTGTCGAAGATGCCTACATGGGCCATCATCCTGGCCAACATCGCCAACAACTGGGTGAGAAATTTGCAGTGTCCATTCGGCTTGATTGATTTCTGGTGAAGGAAGGAAGGAAGGAAGGAAGGAAGCCCTTAACTAATCCCTTGTTGATTGACTTGACATTACAGGGTTATTTCGTCCTGCTATCTTGGATGCCAGTATATTTCAGAACCGTAAGCCATCAACCCCATCATGCCATACGCCATACAGATTATCAGATTGTTTTTATTTTTATTACTTGTTTTCACCTTCAAACAAACATTTGACTCTCAGGTGTTCAACGTGAACTTGAAGCAAGCGGCGTGGTTCAGCGCCATCCCCTGGGGGCTGATGGCCGTCTCGGGCTACATCGCGGGTTTGAGCTCTGATTACCTGATGAAATCGGGTCATTCTGTAACGAGGGTTAGAAAGATAATGCAGGTACATGCATGTCACACCATCAGAAAGTCTTACTTTGTGCATACATTATTCCTCTGTCCGTTGTGAATAAACAACAAGTGTTATTTGTGGGACAAATGACAGTCGATCGGCTTCGTCGGACCGGGTCTAGCACTGTTATGTTTGAATTCAGCAGGATCGCCATTGGTAGCATCACTCTTCTTGACGGTAGCTCTTAGCTTGAGTTCTTTCAGCCAGGCAGGGTTCCTTCTCAACATGCAGGCAAGGCAGCTTCTTCTTCTTCTTCTTCTTCTTCTTCTTCTTCTTCTTCTTCATCCATACCATGGTTGATTCGATTCAATTCAGATAATTGATTGATTGCGCCTTCCTTCGTTCAGGACATCGCCCCAAGATGCGCCGGCCTCCTACATGGTGTGTGTGGGTCAAGTCCTCGGCTTTGACGTCGTTCTCTATTTGTTCCTGCAACATACACGCATAATACATATGATGTCGTCGTTTGCTTATTTATCACATGTCTGTCCCACAGGGATTGCGAATTCCGCGGGGACTGTGGCGGCCATCATGAGCACCATGGGCGCCGGCTATTTTGTACAGCGCCTGGGATCATTTCAAGCGTTTCTCACCCTCACGTCCGCTCTCTATTTCCTGACGGCCATCTTCTGGAATCTGTTTGCCACCGGAGAGCAGGTCTTCCACTGATACATGCCTGTGTATAATTATAAGCTGCGCTGCGCGCGTCGGAAATTTTTTGTTTGCTTTTTGAGATTTTGTCTCAGAGGAGAGCAGCTTCAAATCGTACGTTCTGATATCATGGATTTATCTATCTTAGAGGAGTACGCAGTTTTAGTAAAAAAAAAAAAAAAATTTTAAGTTCAAGAGTAGAATAACGATATTTGTACATTTATAATTTTTATTTTTTATTTAGTTTAAATTGATCGATGTTTGGTTATTTGTGTTGTTATTGCAAATGATTTTACAAGTTTTATTATTTGCCACATAAGAATAAAAAAGTTAAGTTCTTCCTAACATAGTTTTAACTAACTCCACTTCATAAACGAATCACGTGAATAATAATCTAAAGGTGTTCATTGAATTCTGACATCACGTGCGTAATCATTTCAAATGAACAATTATCATTTTTCGGCACGACATTGCCACCATTATCGATAGTCTTAACGTGAAATTTAAACTCACATTGAATTTTTTGTCTTTAACAATGCTGATTTTGCCTGATTCTCTATCCATTTTATATAGGTATGTGTGTTTAATACCGTGCATATATATATATATAAGAAATAATATGTATGTTGGATTGCAGGTGCATATACGCTTTGCAATTGATTTCATACATGTATCACATATGTATTTGATTTTTGCATTCATGTATCTTTTGTCAATTATATACACGCATTTGATTTCTGTATCTGGTTGTTTGACTTCCATACATGGATGCATCCAACTTTGCGCCATATGCACACACACACACACATATATATATATATTAAAATTCTGTACACACCTGTATGAGTTTGATATATGTGCATTGCGCCTGCACAGGTATATCTATAAAATTGTTATTGTTTGTTTCGTGTTAGCACACATATACTGGCCTGAATCGATTCTTATTATATTTTTTTCTATTCTCTCCTTCTTCTCATGTTCTTTATTATTTTGTCCTCTTCGATCTTGCCTATCATCATTATTAATTTAACTCTCTTTCCCTTTATTATTATTATTATTATTATTATTATTATTATCGTGCATGGAGTCAATACGTTCATTTTCGTTTCTTTCCTTGTTCGCCATCTTCCTCTTCTTCCCTAATATTCTTCGTTCATTCAGTTTCGGTAGATTTTTCTTTCTGTTCATTTTGTGGATTTTTTTAGTTTTAGTCTTTACTAATTTAACGTAAGAATTTTCCAATTCTTTAATTTACTTGTGATTTATCTATGTATTTATAAGTATCGATATATTTTGAATGGACTTGTTTAGATGTCACGTAAAATTTAAATTTGAAATTAAATAACGATGAGTGAAGAAAATTCCGTGCTTAATGCAGTTTGGATGGATGATGACGGCGTCAAGCGTTAATCAGCATCTTCCGTCCTTGTTTTCTCATTCACGGCAAATGCATTTCGAAAGGATTTATGTTTAAATCGGAAAAGTACGTGGATTTAAATACGTAAATCAATTAATAAAAGAATAATCGTCATGAAACGGAAACCTTCCAGTGTAAGAATTATATCGATGGCTGTAATTCTTTATTTATTTTACAATCCACGACGCCGTCGTCGTCAGCACGTATTTAATTCGAAGATTAAAACAAAATGAAACGATGGATGAGCAAGGGGGGGGGGGGGGGGTGGGGGGAACTGAATTTTTTAAGCTTTCCTGCCACCGTGAGAGAGGAAGACAACCGGCTCCACGTATTGTTTTTGCGCCATTGCAAGCAAATCTTTCTTTCTTTCTTCGCTTGCACGATTCCAATCCCATCCGTGCGTTGAACCGGTCGAAAGGAAATCAGAAAACATAAAAACCAGATGGATGATGTACCTTCAGGCTTGTGTGTATTGTAGGTAGCTCCAAGAAGCCCATCTATGAAGCTTGATGGTCAACGCTTCTCCAGCCATGGCAAAACGAGCTATGGTGGTGACTTGTCCAGAGCATCGTCAGCTTCCTTCTTCACCGATGCTTCCACGAATTTTGGCAAAAGTTCAAGGCGGTCATCTTCAAGGTCGACGTCCTTCAAATTGTTTTCCCACTGCCTCAGCAGCGCTTCCAGCGTCGAAGAACAAGACACCGACGAAATCGAAGGTGTGTCTTTGTTTCGAACATATTTCCCGACAAGGCATTCCCTAGCTGCTTCCAACACTTTCAATCATCGCCATCTCCAAATTTAAACCCTAACAAGTGCCCAATACCCCCTTCCCCTTCTTCCGATCAAGGATATAGCTCAGCGGAAATGCGGTCCTTCACACGTTTGAACCCAACCAAAGGACCTCCCATCCCGCTCATGTGCATGATACATCATTTCAAGTAACTTCATTCAAATTCATTTCTATCTCTCGATGATTATTGATGCCCGCTTGTACTTGCAGCAGTTACAAGTTTGAATAGAAAAGTATCTCCATTAAGAAAAGTGCCACAGATCGAGTCTCTTCGTATTTAACAACGAAAATATTCTTTTGTTCGAATAATTGCAGTTTCAGCGGCGCTATCAACTTCAACTGCAGCCTCCAACTTTGAAAACAAAAGTTGTCATGACACGAATGGTGGAGAGCAAGGAAATACACATTTCTCCATGCAAGATATCATCAAGGCAACCAATAACTTCTCTGGAACCAATAAAATAGGGGAAGGACATTTTGGGACGATCTACAAAGGAAGAATCAGAGACGGATCTTTTGTTGCTGTGAAGCGCAAAAAGAAGGTATATGTAGTAGTTTAGATGGAGAGTATTTTAAGTGCATTCTTCGGTGACGTTCCAGCTAAAGTGCATATATTTCTATAAAATTATTCTTTTGGCAAATAAGACATTATCAGAACAAGTAACAGGAATTTGAGTTTGACGTCCATTCCCAACTTGTATTCTTATTTTATTGACGATATCTTGTCAGGATGCGCATGACAAGCATGCGTCAATCGAGTTCAAGAATGAAATTAAAACACTATCAGAAATAGAGCATTTCAACCTGGTCGGATTCCGGGGATACCTTGAGCATGCTGATGAACGGATAATTGTTGTTGAGTATGTTGGAAATGGGAATCTGCGAAGTCATCTGAACGGTGACATTCTAAATTTAGAATTATATTTTCTTTAAATTTGTGATGTATTCTGATTTTATTCCTTTAGTATATTTTACCCAAAGTGTTTAAAGTTTTAGGATTGCTTCCTACTTCTTAGTAGATTATCCTTGGTAGTCCTTTGAATCATTAACTTGCATTATTGAACTACAGAACATCCACATTTTCAAGCAAACTTTTATGGATGTTGTGGTCGTCCATTGGATCGTGAACTTGGTGATCAAGGTTAAATTACTCTGTGATCCTTCAAAATAAAAGGAGGATCTAAGTATGTGCTATCAACAAACAGATTTTTGTGAATGCCATGTTATGTTAAATCAGGCTTTGTACTGATGATCAGGATCAATGTGTTCTCTAATCACTCAAAAATAGAGAAATGGATCTAAACTCTTGCTTTCCACGATGAAATAATCTAACTGTTTCAGAAATCAAACATTAGTGAGCTAGGTATAATGGAACGAATTCGGATTCCAGTAGATGTAGTCCCTGATTGCAAGGTGAAACTGAGTAGCGACATAAATTAATAAGAAGTATTGCTATCCTGTACATTGTTTTATTTTTCATTTGAAGAAGGAAGAAAAGCATAATTGGAAAATTACCCTCATATTAACATGCTTGCATAATTGACAATTCTACGGAATCATTGTGTTATTTATGTCATTTTTGTCCATGTCCCATGCTAATATTTTTTGAATAATGGGCGTACCGTAGGTGAACATATTTTCAGGTTGGATAGTATTGAGTGCAGAAAAGGCTAACAAAAATGTTGCACTTAGCAACATAGCATGGCCTTGTGATAGCTTTAATTACAAAAACACATGATATAATCATGGTAGTGGGATGTATAACCAGAGTTTGGGAGGTGTGGATTAGAAGAGGGAAGCTGAATGCATTGTATTGTTAATGAGTTGATTACGCTGAATAGGGTTCTGGATTAAATGATTATCCAATAACACACACACACACACACAGAGTCATATAACTTAATACATATATAAGTCTTAACAGGAGGCATATTGAACTACTTGAGAGGAACTGACCTGTATTATCAAAAATAACCCGATCAAGGTCGACCGTGTACATGAAATCATCTTTAATTTCCTTTTAACACGTCTGTTTTTTCAAAAAAAGTTTGTTGAGAAAGCACCCAAATCAAAATTTCTCCTCTGCTTCCAGTTTGAAGCATAAATATCCAGGATATCTTGATCAACAGGGAATTGAATTTCCTGTTACAAATTTAACCCTGCATATCCTTCCCCACCCCACAAAAAGTTAGTAAATTCTGTAGAAGCCATTTATATTTGTTTTTCCTTAAAAATCTCCCCTAATCCACTTTCAACTTTCAAGATTACGTAACAGCGAGTCATACTATAAATGCTCATTGTTGAGCCTGTTATGATTTGAAGAATGAAAATTGGCCATCAGAAAAAGCTATCATACGTTTTTTTGCTTTCATGCTCTCGTAAAAATTCAAATTAGTTGTATACCACTTTTTTTACTTACATGATAGAAGAAAAGTGATTTTCCTGTGGCATGTAAGCAATAAAAGTAGCATACAAGTAATTCAATACTTTTTCTATCTATGCAAGCAAATATTTTTCACAAATGTGTACTGTTTTTGTTACGGCAATAGTCAATGCTTATTCCTATCACATGGGCTTAGAGATATCTAGTACTTCTATTCACAAAACAAATGCTATTGCAGGATCTCGTGGAAGAGTCTTGGAGTTTGCTAATAGGCTTCAAATTGCTATTGATACAGCTCATGCTGTCACTTACTTACATGCGTACGGAGGTTTGTTTCGGAAACATTTAAAATTGTATTGCCACTTTTCATGCCAAATATCTACAAATACAACATTTTGTGTATCATCAAGCGAGTTCAGCATTTCAACCAAGATATTTTCCAATGTTTTCAGTCTTCCATTTTCAGTAATGCTTCAGGTGAAAATTATGATGTTCCTAGAAATAGAATTTTATTTTAAGTAAGCTTGGGTTCCTGAAAAGTGAAAACCAATATTTGTTGGGTCCATATAGCTAGAGTTCGTAGAATATAAGACCCATAAACCCGCAGAATGAAAATCAATATTTTGTATATCTATTTGCTTAGCAGGTAATGTCTGGATCCACAATGCCTAGATCTCTATAATAAAATATATTTTAGAGAAAATTCTAGGGTACCCAAAATGATATAACTACCATTAAATATTTACAATTACTTACAAATATAAATCCAACCATACATGCGTTTCATTGAATGGATAAGAATAAAAGTTAATGTTATCCATGAGAATACCATGGCCATACCCATATTTTAGTGACTATAATTACATAACTATTTATTTTAAACGAAATTTCATTTTTTGCCCCATGATTCTTTTTTTTTAATATTTGATCTAATACCATGAATCAAATGGAGATAAATGTTATTGTGAAAACAAAGAATAGATGGAAAACTGAATCCAATAATAAGAACAATATCTCTATATATAGAGCTACTAAAAAAGATCATTACATAACAAATGATGTAGGACTAAATCTGCAAAAAACCTTAACGTACACTAACCTTAAGATTCGTAGGAATCTATTTATTCATGCACTCTAATGTTTCTCCTCAAGCTAGAGCTTCTAAGATATCTAGCTTACAACAAGCCCAAATATAATTTTAATTAATAAAATAAAACATAGACAAATATAATAGCCAGGAACTGAATCGAGTGCTGAAGTAGTAGCAGCAAGTATGTAGGTAACATTGACATATAAGCAAAAATAATGTTCAATTTCTTTCACCTTACGGTAGGCAAGCATGCACAAAGACAAGCGCCTGTAGATATTAAAAGAAATTTGCAAATTTGAACACCTGCAAATACTAATGCAATTGCCATTAAACTATCTAAAAATAGTGACGGAGCAATACCTTCGAACATTGAGAGACCCAACTCGTAGAAAATAAACACTACATTGACAGAGCAAGATTGCTTCAGTGTTAAAACTCATGAGAAGAAAGTAAAAGAAAATTGAAGGTTTATGATAAATGTATTAGCATTTTATTGACTTTCCTTTTTGAACTTCTTTCACCATTTTTTCGACTCAGTTTTCTTGAATTCCAAACACTCTATCCCCATCTCTCTTCTCCTCAGTGAGCTGGGAATGCTACCAATTTTGGACATCCAATCATGTGAAAATTTATTTTCCCTATTGCATCCTAGATTCTTTACCATGTATCTTCAGGATATTTATTACTACCTCTTACTAAATCATTATTCTAGTATCACAGATGTGGCTGGAGCAATGTAAATTCGATCATATGCTCAGTTTTAGTGGGTTATTCTCACTGGAAAATTACCATGAAATGAGCTAAACGGAAACATCTTTATTAATAGACACAACAATTTGGATTTTCCAGAAACACGAATTCTAAATTATGTTGCCATCTCAAGTATGTATTTGCTTTTTGGAGCTCTAATGTGGCACTAAAAAGGAAGTTTGTTTTGCATGAACAGATCATCCTATCATCCACAGAGACATAAAAGCTACCAACATTCTCATTACAGAAAATTATAGAGCAAAGTTAGCAGATTTTGGATTTGCACGTCTGGTTGAAGTGGATCTAGAAGCAACACATGTCATAACACAAGTCAAAGGAACTGCAGGATACTTAGATCCAGAGTACATCAAGACGTTTGAATTAACTGAGAAAAGTGATGTGTACTCTTTTGGGGTGGTGCTAGTTGAATTGGTAACTGGAAGACGCCCTATTGAATCAAACAGAAAGGAGCGAATGACCATAACATGGGTAGTAGTTCAATCATTGCTTCAAAATAGATTATTTTACAATATTTGTTTTTTTTTTTTAATTTTATTTACATACTTGTGGAGTTGTCACTATGCTAAAAGAGAATAGTGTGTTTTACAGTTAAAAAGGTGTAATTAATTAAGGTATGATGGGAGTAAAGTTGGTCTTTAAGCATTGACCAACACATCCACTTCACCAGGCACTAATTAGCCGTTAGTTGTGTAGGCAATGGAGAAGCACAAGATGGGGGAGACAGCAATGGTAATAGATCCAAGCCTAAAAAGAAGTCCAGAAACAATCGCAGCGGTAGAGAAAATTCTCAATTTGGCTCGGCATTGTCTTGCCCCATCAAGGCGACAAAGACCACCGATGAAGAAATGTGCGGAAGTATTATGGAAAATTCGGAAAGACTTCCAAGACTTGCAAGTGCTAAACACTTCATCCTCCACCGATAACAAAGAGGAGAATTCGGAATGCCAATTCAAAAAAGATTCGTCCGATCTTAGTTCAACCAGTAGCTCTAGGACATGTGGAGTAATGTCGGTACAAGATGTGGTTGCACGGGACATGGATACTCCAGCTGACAGAGGAGGCATGGCAGAACCCAGTCCAAGCTATGATAATCAGGTAACACAACCTAACAAGTCAATGAAGCCTTCAGATTGTCTTTGTCTAGGGGTGCTAATTGTAAGTTTGCGCTATAAACTATTGATTTGCCTTTGATCATACGCATTCCATTTCCATTTCCATTTCTGTAAGATAAATGTGAAGATATGGATATTAAAAAAAAAGAAAGAGT
This sequence comes from Cymodocea nodosa, assembly GCA_036874045.1. Lineage (NCBI taxonomy): Eukaryota > Viridiplantae > Streptophyta > Magnoliopsida > Alismatales > Cymodoceaceae > Cymodocea > Cymodocea nodosa. The sequence continues at coordinate 25,292,341 of CM072338.1, forward strand.
GGTGGATAAGTTTGGCGTTGGGAGGAAAGAGAGAGAGAGAGAGAGAGAGTCATTTCTTTTCTATCTTCTTTCTTCCTCACCACCTCCCTTCCTGCAGGGTGATTCTCGCGCGTGGAGACGTGGTCGGTGCCCTGTGTTGTGAGAGTTACTTTTGATTGTGAAGGCTATAATGGGTGTTTTGTGTTGTATGTTCGTTATCTAACGGTCATCATTTGTAATTAACTCTATGGTGGTTATTTGTGCCGGTAATTACCATATACATGGAGAGTTTTGTGTGCTGCAGTCTTTACATATATGGTTGGGTTGGAAGATCGGAGGGTCGGTCCGGAATACTGTAATTAATTATAAACTGTAATGTATTGTGGAGAGAGTCTGCCTCTCCAAGCGTAGCCGTCATTCAATAAATTAATTACTTTTTTCCTAAATTCCTGATCTACTATTTTCCTTTTCGACATCGTTTTCCTAGATATATAAATATTCATTTAATGTATTGTCTGTGTTTAGCAATTGGTTCTTTACTGCTGTTATTGGGCGACTGATAAGTTTAGCTTGTTAAATTTGTTTTATAGTTTTTAATCTATTTTGTAAATCAGGAACATAACGAAGAAGTTAAGATTCGAGGAAAAGATTTTTTCCCCTTCTTCTCCTTTTCCAAATATTAGTGTTTTCTCTCTCTTGATCTGTTTTTACAAACAAGTGCATACGTCGTCTTTAGTTGAACATCGGGCAAATTCAATGTTATTTAATTTCGGTGGTTGTCATCGTCAACCATCTTCCGTGCTTGTTTTTTTATTCACGGCGAATGCGTCTTGAAAGGATTTATTTATGTTGGAATCGTGAGAGTACATAGATTTAAGTACACAAATCAATTGATAAAAGGAATAATCATCACGTAACTTTCAAGGATAAGAGTTATTTTACAACCCCGCGGGAGACGTCGTCGTACGTATTTAATTCAAAGATTTAAAAAAATAAAATAAAACGAATCAATGAGCCCGATTTTTGAAAAGCCTAGGCTTCCCTTCCCACCACCCACCGTGAGAGCGGAGGTCAACCGGCTGCATATACTTTTTCTGCGCCATTGGAAGCAAATCTTTCTTTCTTTGCATGTGCATTGACCCGATCGGGAAGGAAGAAACCAGAAAATACAAAGGCCAGACAGATGATCTACCTTCTGGTTTGTGTGTACTGTAGGTAACTCCACGAGGCCGCTCTATCTATGCAGGTTGGTGGTCAACGCTTCTCTAACCATGCTAGAATGAGCAGTGGTGGCTACCAATCCCGGCATGACTTGTCCAAACTATCACCAGCTTCCTTCCGAATCGATGTTTCCCCGAATTCTGGCAGAAGTTCAAAGAGGTCATCTTTAAGCTCGAGGTCCTTCAGATTGTTTTCCTACTGCCTCAGCGCTTCCGGCGTCAAAGAACAACACACCGACGAGATCGAAGGTGTGTCTTGGTTTCGAACATTTTTCCCGACAAGGTATTCCCTGGCTGCTTCTCGGCTCGGTTTTGAGTTATCGTCATCTCCATATTCGAACCCTAACCAGTGCCCAATACCCCCTTCTCCCCTTCTTCCGATCAAGGATATGGCTCAGCGGAGATGCGGTCCTTCACACTCTTGAACCCAACCAAAGGACCTCCCAACCTGCTCATGTGCATGATAGATCATTTCGAGCAACTTCGTTCAAATTCATTTCTATCTCTTGATGATTATTGTACTTGCAGAAATTACAAGTTGCCATGACACGAAGGGTGGAGAGCGACGAAAAACACATTTTTTCTCCATGCAACATATCATCAAGGCAACCGATAACTTCTCTGGAACCAATAAAATAGGGGAAGGACATTTTGGGACGATCTACAAAGGAAGACTCAGAGACGGATCTTTTGTTGCTGTGAAGCGCAAAAAGAAGGTATATGTAGCAGTTCAGATGGAAAGTATTTTAAGTGCATTCGTCAGTGACGTTCCAGCTAAAGTGCATATATTTCTATAAAATTATTCTTTTTGCAAACAAGACGTTATCAGAACAAGTAACAGGAATTTGAATTTGGCGTCCATTCCCAACTTGTATTCTTATTTTACCGACGATATCTTGTCAGAATGCACATGAGAAGCACGCGTCAATCGAGTTCAAGAATGAAATTAAAGCACTAGCAGAAATAGAGCATTTCAACTTGGTCGGATTCCGGGGATACCTTGAGCAGGCTGATGAACGGATAATTGTTGTTGAGTATGTTGGAAATGGAAATCTGCAAAGTCATTTGAACGGTAAGATTCTAAATTTAGAATTACATTTTCTTTAAATTTGTGATGCATTCTGGCTTTATTCCTTCAGTACATTTCACCATAAGTGTTCAAAGTTTTAGGACTGCTTCTCACTTCTTACTAGATTATCCATTCTTGGTGGTCCTTTGAATCATTAACCTGGTGATTAAGAGTGCACTACTGAACTACAGAACATTCACAATTTTCAAGCAAACATTTATGGATGTTGTGGTCGTCCATTGGATGGTGAACTTGGTGATCAAGGTCAAATTACTCTGTGATCCTTCAAAATAAAAGGAGGATCTAAGTATGTGCTATCAACAAACAGATTTTTATGAATCTCATGTTATGTTAGATCAGGCTTTGTACTGATGATCAAGATCAATGTGTTCTCTAATCACTAAAAAATGGAGAAATAGATCTAAACTCTAGCCTTCCACGATGAAATAATCTAACTATTTCAGACATTAGTGAGCTGAGAGGTATAATGGAAGGAATTCTGCTTCCAGTAGATGTAGTCCCTCATTGCAAGGTGAAACTAAGCAGTGACATAAATTAATAGGAAGTATTAACAGGAGGCATATTGAATTACTTGATAGGAACTCATGATCAAGTTTGACCATGTTCATGAAATCATCTATAATTTCTTTTTCACACATCTGTTTTTCTTCGAAAAAAGTTTGTTGAGAGAGCACCCAAATCAAAATTTCTCCTCTGCTTCCACTTTAAGCATAAATATCCTGGATATCTTGACCAATAGGGAATTTAATTTGCCGTTGTTCAATTTTTACCTTGCATACCCTTCCCCACCCCACAAAAAGTAGTAGTTTCCTTAAAAATTCCTCCTAATACACTTTCAACTTTCAAGATGATGTAACAGCAGGTCATATCATGAATGCTCATTGTTGAGCCTGTTATGATTTAAAGAATGAAAATTGGCCATCAGAAAAAGCGATCATAGGTTTTTTTGCTTTCATAAAAATTCAAATTAATTGAATGCCACTTTTTTTTACTTTACATGATAGAAGAAAAGTGATTTTCCTGTGGCATGTAAGCAATAAAAGTAGCATACAAGTAATTCAATACTTTTTCTATGCATGCAAGCAAATATTTTTCACAAATGTGTACTGTTTTTGTTACGGCAATAGTCAATGCCTAATCCTATCACATGGGCTTAGAGATATCTAGTACTTCTATTCACAAAACAAATGCTATTGCAGGATCTCGTGGAAGAGTCTTGGAGATTGCTGATAGGCTTCAAATTGCCATTGATACAGCTCATGCTGTCACTTACCTACATACGTACAGAGGTTTGTTTCGGAAGCATTTGAAATGTTATTGCCACTTTTCAAGCCAAATATCTGCAAATACAACATTTTGTGTATCATCAAGTGAGTTCAGCATTTCAACCAAGATGCTTTCTAGTGTTTACAGTCTTCCACTTTCAGTAATGTTTCAGGTGAAAATTATGATGTTCCTAGAAAGAGAATTTTATTTTGAGTAAGCTTGGGTTCCTGAAAAGTGAAAACCAATATTTGTTGGGTCCATATAGCTAGAGTTCGTAGAATATAAGACCCATGAACCCACAGAATCAAATCCTGACGTATCTGTGTTTGCTTAGCAGGTAATGTCACTACCATTAAGTGTTTACAATTACTTGCAATTATAAATCCAACCATACATGCATTTCATTGAATGAGTAAGAATAAAATTTAATGTTATCCATGAGAATACCATGGTCATACCCATATTTTAGTGACTATAATTACATAACTATTTATTTTTAAGGAAATTTCATTTTTTTTCCTCATGATTCTTTTGTTGTAATATTTGATCTAACACTATGAATCAAATTAAGATAAATGTTACTGTGAAAACAAAGAATAGATGGAAAACTAAATCCAATAACAAGAACAATGTCTCTATATATAGGGCTACAAGAAAAGATCATTACATCACAAATAATGTAGGACTAAATCTTCAAAAAACCTTAACGTAGACTAACCTTAAGATTCAAGTAGTAGCAGATAGGTAGGTAACATTGATATGCAAGAAAAAGTAATGATCAATTTCTTTAGCCATACAGTATACAAGCATGGACAAAGACAAGCACTTGTTGATATTAAAAGAAATTTGCAAACATGAGCACCTGCAAATACTTGTACAATTACTGTTAAACTATCTAAAAATAGTGACGGAGCAATACTTTCGAATATTGAGAGACCCAACTCATAGAAAATAAACACTACATTGACAAAGCAGGATTGCTTCAATGTCAAAATTTACAAGAAGTAAGTAAAAGAAAATTGAAGGTTGATAATAAATCTATTAACAATTTTTTGACGCAGTTTTCTTGAATTCCAAACATTCTCTATCCTCATCTCTCTTCTCCTCAGTGAGCTGGGAATGCTACCACCTTTGGACATCTAGTCATGTGAAAATTTATTTTCCCTACTGCATCCTTGATTCTTTACCCTTGTATCTTTAGGATATCTTTTACTGCCTCTTACTAAATCATTGTTCTAGTAGCCCAGATGTGGCTGGAGCAATGTGATTTCGAACATCTGCTCAGTTCTAGCGGGTTGTTCTCACTGGAAAATCACCATGAAATGAGCTAAAACGGAAACATCTTTATTGATAGACACAACAATTTGGATTTTCCAGAAACACGAATTCTAAATTATGATGCCATGTCAAGTATGTATTTGCTTTTTGGAGCTCTAATGTGGCACTAAAAAGGAAGCATTTGTTTTGCATGAACAGATCATCCTATCATCCACAGAGACATAAAAGCTACCAACATTCTCATTACAGAAAATTATAGAGCAAAGTTAGCAGATTTTGGATTTGCACGTCTGGTTGAAGAGGATCTAGAAGCAACACATGTCATAACGCAAGTCAAGGGAACTGCAGGATACCTAGATCCAGAGTACGTCAAGACGTTTGAATTAACTGAGAAAAGTGATGTGTACTCTTTTGGGGTAGTACTAGTTGAATTGGTAACTGGAAGACGCCCTATTGAACCGAAAAGAAAGGAGCGGTTGACCACAACATGGGTAGTAGTGCGATCATTACTTCAAAATAGATTATTTTACAATATTTGTTTCTTTTTTGTATGCTGAAAGACAGCAGTGTGTTTCACAGTTAAAAAGGTGTAATTAATTAAGATATGATGGGAGTAAAGTTGGTCTTTAAGCATTGACCAATACATCTACTTCACCGGGCGCTAATGAGCCGTTAGTTGTATCTGTAGGCAATGAAGAAACACAACAAAGGGAACACGTTAATGGTGATGGATCCAAGCCTAAAAAGAAGTCCAGAATCAATTGTAGCGGTGGGGAGAATTCTCGATTTGGCTCAGCACTGTCTTGCCCCGTCAAGGCGACGAAGACCGCCGATGAAGAAATGTGCAGAGATATTATGGGAAATTCGAAAAGATTTCCATGAATCGCAACTGATCAACTCCTCATCATCCTCCATCCATTACAAAGAGGAGAGCATGGAATGCCAATTCAGAAAAGGTTTGTCCAGTTTTAGTTCGACCTGTACCTCTACGACACGGGGAATAAAGTTAGTACGAGATGGGGCTGCATGGGACATGAATTCCCCAGCTCACAGAGAAGGCATGGCAGAAGCCAGTCCAAGCCCTGATGAGAAGCTGTGAGAGTTATTTGTGATCGTGAAGGAAATCTTATAACGGGTGTTTTGTGTTGTACGTTCGTTATCTAACGGTCGTCAATCATTTGCAATTAACTCTAGGGTGGTTATTTGTGCCAGTAATTACTGATATACATGGAGAGTTGTGTGTGTTGCAGTCTTATACATACATATGTGGTGTGGTTGGGTTGGAAGATCGGAGGGTCGGTCGGTCTGGAGTACTGTAATTAATTAATCATAAACTGTAATAAATGAATTACTTTTTCCTAAATTCCTATTCTTCCTTTTAACAATAACTCCATCGTAGATCGTCCACCTCGTTACCATTACAACATCCTCGGATGATCACAAATATATAAAAAATATATATTTTATTTTTAGCATGATTCTTGTTAGAACATGCATTATACGTACATCTTTAGTTGTGTTGGTTAGTCAGTCGGTTATGCATAATTTATTTTATTTGACATAAAATACTAACTGACAGAAAGATTATTGTTTTGTATGTGCATGTGCATGTGCATTGCATTGTTCTTGTGAAAAAGGATTATATATGGGCATGCTTGTGTCATATTGCTTGAGGAGATTCTCAAATTTCTAAAGCTAACTAATCAGGTGCATTTATTTTAAGGATTGACAACTTGTGATGCATTTAACACATATGTTTATCTGGATGTGATTTTTGCATGCTTCACTTATTTTATACGACCGTAAACTATGTTTATAATTATTAGAAAATAATAAAATTTATGACTGACTTATGTAATAATCTCTGCACGCATTTCTGTGTTGGTGCTGGACGACCTGAGCACAGCACCGGTAGAAAAATTCATACCAAACTCTATTTATTATTTGTCACAGATTCTTTTCAACAGTACTTTTACTCTATATAAATAAATTAATTTGAATGAAATTTACCCTTAGATAATAATAATTCCAAATGACAAACATCCTTAGATTTTTAAGAATACTTCGAAAATTTATTTTGTACATTTGAGAGAGCATGTTGTGGATATAACGATGTAAAATATGGTACCTAATTTTCATAATCTGGTTTATAAACTTATCTTTGCCTTTTGGCAAATCTAAGGGTTTATTCTTTTCGTTTGAATCCAAAAAGTCTAACTGCCTTCAAGCATAGATCCCACAGTTCATTAACCTTATGTGTAGGTTTTCTATGACTCATAATTTACTTTGGGTGTTTCACAACTACTATCAATTTTTTTCCTTTCAACTTTAGAACCTATACTTACTTCTGTTGAAAATTAAAAGACTCATTTTTAAAAGTTCATCACTCTTTGGTTTAGCTCCAATAATGTATTATCAATAAATATAAAGTAAACACATAATTATATTTCATAACCTATTGGTAGACCTTTTTTCCTTTGAACCTAAATAAGGTTACGAGTTCAAATTTTATCTCTTATATACCAAAATCCAATTTTTGAGATATACCTAATTTTTTTGTGTGTCATGTGGCTAATTGATTCACATTAAGCTTCCAGCATCTCATAACAAGAAGATACGTAGCAATGCCTTACCATGTGCATTGTCACGTGGCTACCATGCCATCAGTCTTATATATTTTCTTTTTCCTAAGACCAGATCTAATCGTTTTATAATTTACCACATCATTTAATCTAATGTTCTAGATTGTACCATCTAGATTCAATTTGATGGTTTAAATTACATCATCTCATCCATTGATCTAGATCAGATCATCTAATGGTAGAGAACTGATTTATTTTTTACCCAAACAGTTAAGATTTCAATGAATGACTAAAAATGAAACCGCTTATATTTAATTAGACAGTTTAAATTTCATCAACCTTGTTTTGATTTCCCTGATCTAATGATTGAGGTTTGATCAATTTAAAATCTAACAAATTATATTAGATCTAAGATCTTATCCAACAGTCTAGAACTTACAATCATTGTTTTCTTTGTCTCGATCCAACAATCATAAATCAAACGAATCTCAACTATTTTGACCTACAATGCCAAAGCTTCACCAACTCAGCCTGCCATCAACTAATTTAGTGTTTGGATTTACTATTTTACCTAATTACAAATAAGTCATCTGTTATTAAACATGTGTACTAAAACTATACTAGTGACTGGATCTCATATCAACCTCAAATATTTTTGTTTTATATTTTTCTTGAAACTAAACTCATTAAGATTTTATATGCCTTTTTAATCATCCTATTACCGTGATTTTTTGTATTCTGCACTAATTAATAGATACCATCATAGATCTATGAAGTGCCCCTAGTTTCTTGAATTTTTTTTTGTAGCTTTTAATCCAGATATTTTCATCTTTTTTGGATTATAAACTCAAAATGCTTTTTTGTCACACAGATAGTTTCAACTAGAAGTGATTTCATAAATCTTTTTTGAACTCAAAATTTTCGTATTTCTATAAGTATTTTAGCAATTAAATGACAGCACTCTATGGTCTTTAAAATTGCATGCTATGCATGTGATTACTTGCTTAATTGAATGGTTGTAACATTATGCTTGTGTGACATGTTTGATTATATTTTGTTTCTGTACTTATTTTGCTATATCACATGTCACGTAATATTATTATTGTATTTTGTATTATTATTTATAAAAATATATTGTTTGGAAATCATATTTAGATTTGCACCAGATAACTTGTAAACTAAAATCAAATTATGTTTCTAAATCAAATAGAATGACATGATTTAAAATCTGAAGTACACTCTCTTGTTTTGATTTCCTCCAGTTGAGTTGAGTTGTGCTCGTAGGAGTGTATTTGACACTTTTTATTTAAGATTATTTAGGGTCATGCACACACACACCTTTCTCCTCTGCTCTCCATCCCAACGTCACAAGGATCGCCCCCGAGGATTCCTCTGGGACTCACTCGCCGCTTCGCACTGGGTTGACACTTCCAGGTTCTCTTTTTGCTTCGCATGCGTGCCTGTGCTTGCCTTTTGTAAGAAAATGTCCGTTCTTTTCGTGGGAACCATGCCAATCTTCGAATCCCTTTGGTTCTCCACACCTGAAGTTTTCCGTATGCTCTTTCTTTAGGAAGATATAACTTGTGATGATTTTGAAGTTTTTCCTTTTCTTTTCTTTTCTTTTTTTTCTTCAGATGTCAGCATTTTTCCGTTTTCCATTAATTGGAAGTATCGATCGCTGCTAGGGCATTCTTTTTCTTTCCATTTTGATCTCATCATTTGAAATGGTCTTCCCGAGATATCGTTAGTGGTTCTTTGAAGGCCCATCACATTTCGTTCAACAGTTACAATGAATGATCCTCAATTACTACTCTTTTCTTTTTATTCACAAAGAAAGAATTGAAAGTTTCCTTGGGACGGCAGTAGCCAGACCAGCCTTGCATATCCAAATATTCTCTCACTAGTATTCCATTTATTTGGAGAAGAGTCTGAATCCAGTTCAAGGAAATATCCTACATGACGCATAGGGCATGTGCTTCATAGTTAGTATGGGCAATATAGGGAATCATATCAAGTGGATCACTTTTCTTTGAACGAAATCAAGTAGTTCATTTGCTAGCTCCACGAGGCATAACTCCACTTCTTCCTCTAAATACCTTATCATACCAATTTCGTACTTGCCGTATTATTTTCAAGTTATTTCTTTAATTAGTAAATCAAGAGAAAGAGAATCCTTATCTCATTAGGAAGGACGCAAATCTCATTTTTATATTTGACTATTATTTTTTTGATAATGGATATATGCTTATTCTTAACTTCCTATTCGTTGGAAAGTATAGTTCCACATAGATTAATTAAAAGATGAAGAATGTGTTAATATAGAAGATTACCTCTTCACTCGTAATCAATTAGTTTTGAGTTGGATGTCCACATTTGAACACTATTGATTGATGTTGTCTATTCAAATTTTGTGGTCTATGGGGCTCCTCAAGAATGACTTCGTTTTCCAGAATCAGATTTGCACGTTGAATGATATTGTGGGGACTAAGGCTGTCTTTTGTGGAAAAATTATTTAATGAAAGCTTTCTGCGCTTCTTGGTAGAGGTTGGAAATAGTCTGGTGATCCAAGTTCAATTACTCGGAGCCTTGCTTCATGGGTTTGACCTTGATTTTAGAGTATGGATATTGGATATAGAGTGAGACTCATGCAAAATGATGGCTCTGCACTAGATTCAGCAGGTAGATTCAACCCATTGCCACCCTATTTATAGTTATATATTATGAGACGGCAATTTTCAAGATTGCATGCACATGGAAGGAAGTTAACCCACATTGTTCTTGTCTTAGGTTGGGGTTACTTTCTCCCTTGTATTGTCTGAGACTACAAGTTCCAGTGCATGGTACAGGGGAAGGGACCATCACATAACAATGGCACCAAGAGGGAAGTTATAGAAAGGTAATTACCACTGCTCTCAATCTCAACTTCACTTTCTCCTTTTTCTTAGTCACCGTCTCCCATAATGCAATTGATGATGAGAAAATTGTTTGTTTCCTATGCTTCAGGTGGGACTCAAGCACATTGATGCTGCCGTTTATGCATTGCTTCCACTAGGATTTACCAAGTCTGTCATTTTCAAGACTATCAAGGACCTCTTAGCTGTTAGTATATAATTTTTTTCTTCTCCACAATTTTCATCTCCCTCTTTGATTTTCTATCAAATTGTTATATTTATATGTACGTATAGGTCTACATGGAGATCATGGTTGGCCCTTCATCGAAGAGGCATCCTACAAACTCCTCATTAAAACCATTTCAGAGAAGCAAGAAGAGGAGACAGCAAAAATACATTCCGAGGATGACCACAAGGTCTCTCTTCAAAACACTTCTCATTTTCATTGTTTTACTTTTATTCAGTACTTTTTTTCCCATTTTGGGTGCTGATGTACAGATAGCTAATAACTACATACATATCCCATCATGATAAAAGAGTGTATCTAATGTACGATACTTTGACTAATGTAGGGTTTAGGAAGGATACAGTTGTTTGCAGTTTTACCTGCATAAACCGAGATGCTATTTTCTAGGGTTTGAATCTATAAACCTTAGATTAAAACAGAGCTACTTTGTGGGCCTCTCACAATTTTAGGCATTCTCTTGCAGACTAGTTATTATTCAAGAACATGTCAAACAGAATTTGAGATATACGATTGGGTTTATCAATAATTTAATACTATATCTATCAAAAAGTTATCAATACACTAAGGTTTCCACCCTAGAAGATGAGGCTCCTTTAATGCCTAGAACCGTAAACAAAATTAACAGAAAAGCAAGGGAGTTCTGATTCCCCTCCATGTATTAAAATATGATATGTCAATTGATATATCATTCTAAACTGAATACGAACAACATTGAAGCATACATAAGCATAGGATTTGAATAAAAAATGATGTGATCTCCCACTTGGTGGTGAAGGGGTCTAAAAATGCTTTCATGTTGTAGCCAATGCCTTAATGAAGTATTGTTTATCATTATTTCCCCAAATGCATTGAAACTATTTTTTATTTGAATGAAAAGGTATTGTTCAGACCTTGTATCCCCAGATGTTTTCTTATTGCTAATGAGATTCAACGTACTGTTTTTCAAAAAAAATCACAATTCCAATTTTCTGAGAGTAGACCATGAAGAAAAGAAGAAAGTACTGAAAAGGATAACATTTTGTGGCAAGTGAACCTACTAAATCCATGAGAGACGGAGGGGATAGCACCATGAGAGTCTGTTTCAACCATTAGAGAAAAACAGAGAATGAGAAGATATAGAGATATGAATGTGTTTCAATTTTTTTTATTATTTCAGTCTTCAGAAATGATAAGTACGTATTTATAGTAGTAGATTCAAATCTTGAATTGCCAAGGTTGTTGAAACACAAGAAATGATGAAAATGGATTGTCATTTATACTAAACATAATGTCTTTATATATAGAGATTACATAAAAAGGATAAACACAAAATAAGTGATATGAGACTAAATCTATTTACAACTTAATACTAGACTAACTTATAGGCTTTAACGCACTCTCTCAAGCTAAAACATTCAACTTATAACAGCATAACAAATGAACATAACTAGAAGTAATAGTAATATTGTATAAGAAAAATAGTTAAATCCTAGTTAACTGCATCAAAATAATATTAATACGTTGTTGATATCATTGAATTGAGTCAAAATCTATACACCTGCACATATTAAGAATACTTGTATACTTGTTTATTCAATATAAATATTATTAATTATCCAATAAAGGTATAGATTGTTAACTTGAGATATCCACAAATCTCAGATCTTGTGTAGAATACACATTTTTGACTGAACTAACATTGTTATAATGTCGAAACTCACACGAGAAGAATATAATTAATTTAATTGAAGATTGATGACAGTAAAATATTAATTTTTTTTATCTTTTTCTTTTTTAACTTCGACCATATATATATATATATATATATATATATATATATATTCTCTCTCCTTCATCCTCTTTTCTTTCTTTTTTTTCCTTCTTTCCTTCTCTCCCCTTGTTTTCTTCTTTCCTTTTTTTTTTTTTTTTCTTTTCTTTTCCTTTCTTCTCCTTCTCTTTTCTACTTTCTTCCTTGTCAGTCTGTCTTGCCCTTTGAACCCTAGTGGTGTAGGCGATGAGGAAGACAATGACGACTACTAAGGAAGAAAGGTTGGTGGAGTTAGGCTTAAGGCGATTTTTGAAAGAGTGCAGGGAGGAGGTTGAGGTTGTGGATGAGACTTAGGCCATGTCGCAGCTGTGGAGTCAGGTTGTCCACGACAAGGGAACTTGAGTCACCAACGTCAACCTTGGATTTGAAGTGGTTCTCGTCGATCGTCCAACATGATGCTTGTAGTTTGATAGAGAAAGGGAAAATATCAGAGGGCAACCTCTAGCCAAGGGTTGCTCTCCCTTTGTGACATGGTCCGTGGCTTAGTATCGATGATAATCATTGTCATGGCAGTATCTCAAAGGAGGAGCGGAGTGAACAGGAGTGTCGGGAGGGAGACAAGGAGTGGTGGTGACGTCTAGAGGGGTCACCATTAGTAGAGGTTGGGAGGGAAGAGGGTGCCTAAATTTTATAATTTTGGACTTTTAAAATCTAACCTCTGATGCTATGTTACAACACAAGGAACGATAATCAAATATAAAGTGTTTATATATAGAGACTATATAAAAAAGATAAATACAAATAAGTAATGTGAAGCTAAACTTTCAACATTATGTTAAACTAAGTTATATATACTTTAACAAGCGGGATGTAACAACCCAAAAGAAACTTTTGTTTATCAAATTCAATGCCTTGAGCAATTGATATTTTTTGCTAATTCCTGATGATTTCCGTCTAAATAACGAACAGGAACATTTTTTGTGATCGAAGATGAAGGCTTCATTGTATTCATTGCAAATGGAAAGGCTTTCTGCATGAAATTGGATGGCCGCTAACTCTACCTGCTGATTTTGGAAGTGCATGATGCATGTATACAGAGTGTGGGAAGGACGGCAGATGAGAACGTGTTGGTCGCGTGTTTATTTGAGAAAATGTCGCGAAAAAGGGATTCACACGCTGGACGTTGATGGTGAGCATCGATATACCTGATAAAGCTAAGTGACGACCTTGAAGTTTCAATCCCTTTGTAAGGAAGTCTAGAACCTTTGCCAATTGGCGGCAGATGACATATATGTTATTTTGCTTGTAACCCGGATGGCGGCCTCTTGTGTTGCCTGCCTGTCTGATAATTCAACCTTCTTGTAACATGAGTGAAATTTTCCTGGTAAGAAGTAAAGCGACGGAGTTGAAATATATCTTACGGAGGGGGAGGGCTGGTTGTCTGGAGTGACGTATATATCTAGTAAAATGATGTGTTTGAATTTCTGATAATGTTAGTTTTTTTTTTTCAGTTTTAAATAAAGGTTTTCTTTTTCTTTCTTTTTATTCTCACAAATCACAATAGAGGAGCGGAAGGAACCTCATGAAGAGCCTCAAAAACATTTCCTTTGTGGTTGGTTCATCTACCGATACGGCCTGTGTTGTACCGTGGAAATGGTAAAAAGGAAAATAAAATAGAAGATGTTCATGAAAATGGTTGGAAAACACGTTTATCCTATCGACGTTAATAACGGTCGACACGTGTCAAGCGACAATGCGACGTATTGGTTTATTCGGATATATTGACCATCGCTCCTTGGGGAGATAAGGTGCACGGGGCCGGTCGTCTCCTCTGCGGTGTTTCGGTTCTTGTCTTCCACTCCTTCGATTCCCCGAGCGAATGAATCCCGATACGTAGAGGAGGAACGATGACCTCAGCAACCGCAGTACATTCTCACGTCAATGCCCTCCTCGCTCCCACTGCCTTCGTTGCCACCCTTTCCACTCGATCCGCCAAATGCTACTTTGCTACGGCGACACCAACACCAAGGGGCGCCATCTCCTTCCCCCGCCTTCTACTTTCGCTTACCACCATCCACAGGTTCCTTCCTCCTTCCTCCTTCCTCCTTCCCCTTTCTTTCTTTACTTACCTCTCCTTGTTGCACGACCTCCTCACTTACAATCGCTTTTGTCGATTCTGGTTCATTTTATTCCACAGGCGAGGTCCAACGGCATGCCGGGCAACGCAAGAAGAACACGCAGAGAAAAGCGACGATGATGCCAAGAACAAGGTATATGTCTACACCGGCATCAGTCGCCATTCACACCTACTTCTGTTGTCTGGCCTTGCTTTCTCTACCAATTGTTTTGTCTCTTACTTCTTCAACTCATGTATGATGCCTCGTTTATTGACAGCATAGCCAACTTTCTGCCGATGGGCAATCTCCTCCACAAGCTGATGTGTCCGATTCTCAGCCCAATGTCGATCAGGTGATGATACTATGTCTTCCTACCATGTCTCTTCCGTGTTTCTCTGCACAAGTACTTGCGCAACTTACCCTGTGCAGAATCACTAATGGATGTCAGCTCTTCTTTTGTAGACTACTATTAATAATAAGTCCTCAACCACGGAAATAAGCAGCAATTCCACTGGCAAGAATGATGGGGATCTTGAGGTCCCAGTTGACAGACAGGTATTCACATAAATTGACTTGGACTCGAACTGTTTTGCCCATGTTCTGAATTTTCATTGCTTCATACATAAACGTTGGTGTGTTATGTAACCTTGTAAATAAATATAGCATTAACATTGGACCTGCCAATCCATAGGGGAAGGAAGATGGCACATTGGTCACAACTCGATCTCCATTTCCTGGCATGAAGGTCATTATCACCTGAAATAGTCGTATACCAGGAAAAATTTCAGCAGTAACTTGTTCTGTTCATCTTTTTCCGTTGGGATTTTTAATGTCTTTTACCGGTTCTTGATAACATGGGTATTTTTCTTTTGATTGTTCACAAGCAATTACAGCAACTTGGAGAAACTATCAGGATCCCAAAGGCAACTATTGATATCCTCAAGGACCAAGTTTTTGGCTTTGATACCTTTTTTGTCACTGGCCAGGAGCCTTACGAGGTGAGTTTTTTAATGTCTTTGATTTTTTTACTATGACAACTAGCGGAAGAAATAAGCATCTGAGTCTGGACATGCTTCTGCGAACAGAGGCATTTCAACCTCTTAAAACATCAGCTTATCATGGACTTGCAGGAAATACACTAGTAATTAATTTAAATGGTGTTTGTGTAAGGTTTATATCTACCTGCATACCTATGTCACACTTCAAGTCAATTGTTTGTAGACACAAAAAAGTGTCTACTGGTTGCTCTCTCACTGCTTGTAGATTTCATTTTTCCTGCTGATCTATGTTATCATATAGATATAGTTTATATTTTGGTATAAAATGCTTGTTCATATGTTCTCTCCTGTGCTTTGGGTTTTGTTGTTTCCGGGTTCTTCTTGTTTCTGTTGTTTTGTTTTTCCCAATTTCCATCTTGGGTTCCTTACTGTGAACACACATTCTCTTTCCTCAGAAAATGCATACTTATAAAGGCCTTGAACTTGTTTCTTGATAGGGTGGAGTGTTGTTCAAGGGGAACTTGAGAGGAACAGCAGCTAAAACTTATCAAAAGATAATGAAGCGAATGCAGGTGGGTTAAACTATTTACTGGCCATTTTCAAAATTTAAAAAAACTTAAATCTGTTCACAATCATCTTCAAGTTTCAGCTTATCCACTTGACAGGATAAATTTGGAGATGAGTACAAGCTTTTCCTTCTCATAAATCCAGAGGATGATAAGCCAGTGGCTGTGGTAGTTCCCAGAAGAACACTAGAACCAGAATCAACTGGTAATTGACATTGTCCGAATTCAATATATTTAGTCTTGCTCCTCTTTTTTCTAGTTAACCAAGTTTATTTGTGCATTATAATAGAATTCTTTTTGAGCAGTGTGTGCATTATGATAGAATGGTGACCATATTATGTTCTGCATTTCCTCTCAAATTATCATCATATAATGGTCCTTTTCCATGCATTATTTGTTTTTTAATTTGTTGTAGCTATGTCTAAATTTTTGTTTCGGAATCCAGCGGTTCCAGAATGGTTTGCGGCCAGTGCATTTGGATTGGTGACTGCCTTTACTTTACTTGTCCGAAATGTTCCAGCCCTACAATCAAACATTCTGTATGACTTTCCTGCCTTAGTTGTTTAGTATTGTTCCCATTCTAAAGCATAAATCATTTGAATATTTCTTTAGATTTTGTTTTTCAGTGATAATCCTCAATTTTGGAATATGCATGGAACTACTACTGTTGGCCAACAACAGAATAGCATAGTTATTTTTCTACTTTGTTTTGAGATAATGAATGTTGAGTTTAAATTCAGGTAAAAACACTATCTTTCTTAAAAATACTACTGCTACCGTTCAACTGCCCATAGATTTTAGTTTGCTAGATGGTGGTCTTCGTTCCATTTTAGTCAATCAATTCGTTTCCTTTTTGTTAACCATTAAATTTAATTACTCAATTAGCTACTTACAAATAGTTTCGTGACTTGAATGTACCCAACATTTTTAGACTTGTTATCTTCCTGGTTTGTCATACGTGATTCCTAGCTAATTATCGACCATTGAGTTCATTTTCTTTCGGTTCTAGGTCAACATTTGCCAATCCAAGCTTGTTAAAGGATGGCATCCCTGGAGCCCTCGTGCCTGCACTCGTTCTAGGAGTTCATGAAGCTGCACACTTCTATGTTGCAAATGATATTGGAGTCAAGCTCGGTGTTCCATACCTCGTACCTAGTTGGCAGGTGAGAAATAATGTTATTATTATCATGCACTATAATTTCCTCGTAAGGGGTGGTAATATGTTTCAGGAACCTAATTTTTGCATATGTCGATCCTTGTGATTGTGTTCATTCATACAATAGGATGAGGCATGCTTGTTATTGTAAATGCACGTGCTCTAATCAGGGTTAGGTGCTTAGCTTTTTGTCTCCTTTTCTGAAGCATGATTAGCTTATTCCGTCACAGATAGGCTCTTTTGGCTCAATCACAAGAATATTAAATATTGTGCGTAGCCGTGAGGACCTCTTGAAGTTGGCTGCAGCAGGCCCGCTTGCTGGATACGCATTAGGAATTGTTCTTCTTCTCTTGGGTTTTGTTTTACCTCCCAGTGACGGCATTGGAATTGTTGTAAACCCGGCTGTCTTCCACGAATCATTTCTTCCAGGTGCAATCGGTAATGCCTTCCTTCCCCTTTATGGTTTTTTAACCACCAATAATTTGATCATACCTTGTGCATGCCCGTCAGACCAATAATATATACACTGCCATAAGAAATAACAACTATCTATCTATTGCTTGTGGCACTTCCAAGAACATTACTTATTTGTGTTTCCACGTCCAAGCTATTACCATGGGATCTGTTAATGGGTGTGGTCTTCGGTTATTTCGAATTAGGGTAGGTCTAATTTGAAAGAGCTTTATGTTTCGGGCGATATAAAAATGAATACATATTGTATCTCAGCTAAACTGCTGCTAGGAGATGTTTTGAAAGAGGGAACTCCCATTTCGGTGAATCCACTTGTACTTTGGGCTTGGGCAGGGTTGCTTATAAATGCCATCAACAGCATTCCCTCGGGAGAGGTTGATGGAGGTCGGATTTCGTTCTCTCTGTGGGGAAGGAAGGTACCAAATTACTCTTGTATTCCATAATCTGATCGACAAACTCTTTTCTTTTGACGTCTGAGCATGCATTGTCAATTGCTGCACAACAGGCATCGTCTCGGATTGGTGCGGTTACCCTGGGGCTCCTTGGCGTATCGTCTCTTTTCAGCGACGTTGCGTTCTACTGGGCGGTTCTCATATTCTTCCTGCAAAGGGGACCAATCGCACCCCTTTCAGACGAGATCACGGAGCCAGACGACAAGTACGTTGCTCTTGGTGTTGCAGTCTTGCTCTTGGGGCTGCTCATATGTCTACCGTACCCCTTTCCTTTCAACACGGATGCTGCGATGAGCTTTGATTTTTGAATAGGAATTTTAATTGCTGTAGCAACAGCGTGGAAATTTTGCTGGCCCCTTGTTAATTCGCTGCTAATATTATTTTCTCTCAAATGTGCAACCACAGAATACCTGTGAATTTATCACGAAAAATTGCGGAGTTGCTTATTCCTTGGTAGTTCAGTTTTCGAGGGTGGAAATGAAGAAATGGGGTTGGCATTGACGGAAGTTAATGAGATTTATGACACCATGAAGATCGGCATGGCACTGAAAACGGGAGATGATAAAGCAAGACGGCGACGATCGATGACACCTTGCGGAGCAGCAGCAGGATCGGGTGATCGGCAGACTATGCTTTTGAGCAGAGCATCAGGTCCTGGTCGATGTTGAAGGAGGGGCTGCAGTTGACTAGTTGATTGTGTGAATAAGAATGATAAACGTGAACGGAATCAGAGATCAATAGCTTGTTAAGCTAGAAAGAACTCGTAGGAAGAACCGTCACTCCATCGAAAACCCTCCCACTTAGATGTAAAATCATCCATCCATCCATCCATCCATCACAGCAAGGAAGGAAGAAAGAGAGAGATCGGAAAAACTGTATTCAATCTAAGCACAACAAAGAAGCCCAAGACCGAAAGAGACAGACGACGACTCTTTCAAGGAAGGAAAGAGGACGCAATGTTCAAACCAAACTCTAACGCCGGCTTCTTACTAAGATTTGTTCCCAGAAGTGTCTGCGTCTCAGTGTCTGGCGCCGCTTCTTTCCTTTTATCACATGTCTCATCCTCCTCCTCCTCGTTGGATTTTCTCATGATAATTCAATTAGCACTTGGCTCGCAAAAATAAAATAAAATCAATGAGCACTAGACTAGCCGCCGCCGGCATCTGACCCTTTCGCAGTCAACGTTGTCTCCTCCTCCCAATCTTTCTACATATATTTACAGGTGGAGTGTAATCGGCGAAGCCTATTACAAAAAACTCAACGCCCCGGCCACTCGTTCACGGCAGACCGCTGACGCTACCCATGGAAACCCTAGCGGTTGCACTCCACCCTCGCCTCCTCCCTTCCTCCCACCGCATCCGCCGCATGCCTCCCCTCCACCTCCTCCCTAACTCAACTCTCCGCCCGCCCACCCGTACCGTCACCTCCTCTTCCACACGCCACCGCCGCTCCGTATCCTTCCAAAGAAGACCCTCCGCAGTCACTCCTCCCCACGTTACTGCTCCCGCTGGTATGTCCTCTTTTTTCCTCGTAAGAACACAGCTTCTCCTCGCTTTTGTTTGAACTCCAAATTGCTGCAGTGGACGAGGAAGAAGCCGCCAGATTTGCGGAGGCCGCCAAGAGAGGGAACTTGGTCCCTTTGCACCGTTGCATTTTCTCCGACCACCTCACCCCCGTGCTTGCATACCAGTGCCTCCTCAAGAAGGGCGACCACGATGCCCCCAGCTTCTTATTTGAATCGGTGGAGCAGGGTTCCACCGGAACCAATGTGGTTGGTCACCTTGTCTCCTCATCCACTGTTCTTCTTCTTCTTCTTGGTGTGGCTTTCATGTTTTAGCACTTTTCTTTCCCGCGTGTCACGACAGGGACGTTATAGTGTGGTGGGAGCTCAGCCCGTGATGGAGATCGTAGCAAAGGAGAACAAGGTCACTATCATGGATCATGAAGAAGGCAACAGGATAGAGAAGATTGTCGATGATCCCATGTCTGTCCCAAGGGAAATCATGGAGGGATGGTCTCCCCAAACGATCGCCCAACTTCCAGATGCTTTTTGTGGTAACCTCTACCTTTCGTACCCTTTGCAAACCTGGCAATGCCTGTTTTTATATGCTTCGTTTCGAATAAATGTATGCAAAGACGATGATGCTTCGAATAAGGTACTATTACATGTGTAACCAATCTAGCCCAACACACTGAATTTGTTATGTCCTTTTTTCTCAAAGCGTCAAGATACCGTGGTATTGGCCATGGGTGCCTAGGACGCATAGGGGCCATTATTAGTATGATGGGTTTTCAGAAATATATTGGGTTGGCAGAATTGGAGACGTCTGATGAATCTTGGGCTCCTATGCATCTTTGGCTACAGTGACCGACAGAGAACATCCACAAAGATCATGGTGGATTTGAAGGAGGAAATCTGTCCATGTTGTGTGAGTAGCAATGACAACTAACTCAAACCTGCTTGGTGTTGCTCAGAGTTCAGGGCTTTGCTTCTGCTGACCCATGGTGTAGGTGATAGAGGAAAAAGGATTCGCTTGTGCTGAAATGTTTCGAACATGGTCATTGGCAAGGGGAGTGTCAAAATGGATGTGTTGTATGAGATCTCCTGGGGTCAAAGACCAGGAAGCTGGATGATTGATTGTTGGCCAAAAAGTAGTCTTGTGCTAAGGTGGTTCACTGCATCAAGCAGATAAAACCAAGTCTTGCTGGTAGTGGTAGGGGGGTGGTTCCAGAGGTCTCCTTCATGGGTGTCATAATTGACAGGCCTCCTTTAGGTGGTGTGGTGAAGGATCTATGTCATCTCAGGTGTCCTTCAATGCCTTGGCCTTGAATAGCACCTCATTTGTCAAAAGTGCTTTCCTCTCGTCTGTTGGTATCTCAGTGCATGAAGAGATCAATTGGGACAACTTCCATGGCATGTTCTGGTGCACAAATGATGGGGTGTTGGCTATTCTCGGTTCAGAGTGGCACATGGCAGATGCAAACATGCCTTTACAGCCTTGCCGAGACTCCACATGGTGCTCTGGTGGAAATTGAAGGCTAGGGAGGTGATTGCCTAGCCTTCTTGGCATTCTAAGTGGCTGTTGTAACCTCTGCAGCTGCTTCCGTGAAGACAGTGGAGGCATTTTGGCAGTTATTTCACTATCAATTACTGGGATTTAACACCTTATTGGCCACGATTATAGCAGCTGTTCTGTAGGATTACTGTATGCAATTAAAAAAAATTTCACCTGATGCTCAACTAGAGTTTCTGCTTTGAAAAAGGAGAACCAACAATGTTGATCATTGTAATGTTTGTCTTCATGCAGGTGGATGGGTGGGCTATTTTTCTTATGATACAGTGCGGTATGCTGAGAAGAAGAAACTTCCTTTCTCAAATGGCCCTGCAGATGACAGGAACCTTCCAGACATTCACTTAGGTCTCTACAATGATGTCATAGTTTTTGATCATGTGGAGAAGGTACTTTTCATGCTAGTGACCATTTTTATGCTTCATTGACATTTATGAATTTTGTCCAAGTTCAGGTGCAACATTAGTGTGTTGCTAGGACTAGTTATTTGTCATGTCATTTCTCTGATGACGCATCATTACCAGATGTTTATTTCCGAGCAGTTGCTTGAATATGATAGCAGAATGACTGTTCAAGAACTGCTTATTCATAAATATACATGTGATTCAAATTCCACACATCTGATTTCTATTCTGCTTCTGTATTTTTCTTTTTCTTAGAAAGCACACATAATTCATTGGGTGCGGGTAGACAGGCACACTTCAATCGAGAAAGCTTATCATGATGGGATGCATCATTTGGACGTATTAGTTGCTAGAGTTCTGGATATTGATCCGTGAGTTCAAACTCCTGTACATTTGTTACCATTTGGGAAATATTAATTGGATTTGACCAAGGGAAACATTTGCTATCCTTACATTTTTTTTATTTTTATGTTTCATATGGTTAGTCCAAAGCTAGCTGCCGGGCATGTGAACTTGCAAACTCATCAATTTGGAACTTCATTGAAGAAGTCATCTATGACAAGTGAAGCATACAAAGAGGCAGTTCTGCAGGCAAAGGAACATATCTTGGCAGGAGACATCTTCCAGATTGTCTTAAGTCAACGTTTTGAGCGTCGAACATTTGCAGATCCCTTTGAAATATACAGAGCATTGAGAATTGTGAATCCAAGTCCGTATATGACCTACCTACAGGTATAAAAATGCTAAACAGTTCTAATTATTTGTAATTATCAGCTCTTATAGTTGTGTAATTTCTGAAAATTTTCATTTCCCCATCAGGCTAGAGGATGTGTTCTTGTTGCTTCAAGCCCTGAGATTCTTACTCGTGTAAAGAATGTAAGTACACTGCCATTTATTACCACAATCAATATGCAATTATGTTCACAGTACTAAATCTGATTCAACTATATAGAGATTTTGACTTTATAGTCTCAGGTTTAAATTACTCTTGTTCATTTTTTTTGTTTCTAATCACATATTGTGCATTTGATGTTTGAATTTTGGCATTTGTTATGCATCATTTACAGAAATATACGTGTTTGCAACACAAGGTGACGTATAGATTTGGTAGTTATCTTGCAAATGAGAGGATGCTTCAGTTAAATAATGTGATTGCTAAATTCTGTTTGTCTTTAACAACCTTTTTGTAAGGAAAAAGGTCCAAGATCTCAACCTACAGAAGCGTTAATGGATTGAACATTGTAATTAGTATCATGAACTAGCATCGTTATTGTGATTAAAATGTGCAATCACTTATTGCAATTACATAGGTCAACCACTTGGGATTTTTTAAGGCTCGTCATGCTTTGTGTATGATGCAGAAACTAATTGGGTCAATCCTTTGTGAGCTTCTTATGGTTGCATTTTTCTCTTTTCCCAGATTCTGGACATGCATGCTTTTTCCATTAAGCTAAACTATTGTAATTCTATCTGGAATTCTTTTGATATACATGGTCTTCTCCCCTGGTCCCATAATATCATTACATGCATGCCACCGTTGAATTGATGACCGATCTTTTCTCATGAAACAATTTTAACAGAGGAAGATCACCAACCGACCACTTGCTGGGACGGTAAGGAGGGGCAAGAATGAGGAGGAGGATAAATTACTAGAACAACAGTTACTGAATGACGAAAAGCAGTGTGCAGAGCACATTATGCTTGTTGATCTTGGTCGAAATGATGTTGGAAAGGTTTGCCATTTTTCCTTACGATCTTGAATTACTTGAGATTTTCCTGATCTAATTAGTCCTCGAACTTACTCTATTCACCTTATTCTTGTGACATCGACCAATGAAGTTGTTCTTATAATAATTTTATACATTAATCCCATTTTTCTTGTCATGTAAAATGAATTGGTTTTGCTCCAATTATTTTTTACGTGAACTCATCCAATCATGATCAAATTTTCTTTATCCTGTTCATCATGCCTTTTGTATTTTGCAGGTTTCAAAGCCCGGTTCCGTTAAGGTGGAGAAACTCATGAATATAGAAAAATACTCGCACGTGCAACACATTAGCTCAACTGTAAGTCTTTATTTCTCTTAATCCGTAAACCCTGTATTATTTTTTAATTAATCATGAGATGTATGTCTCTGGCATGAGCTAGAAATCTTAGGTTGAACCGAGTGATGAATGCATTGGGTTATTCATTGTTTGTCTGCAGGTGACGGGAGAACTACTTGATGAGCTTGGTTGCTGGGATGTTCTGCGTGCGGCATTGCCGGTTGGGACCGTCAGTGGAGCACCCAAGGTATCTCATTGCATCAATCATGAATCATGATATGGTTGGTTGTGGGTGGTAAGAAGCCAGCACGGTATAAAATATATTATAAACGGAATAAGTGGTTGGTGACACATACAGGTGAAAGCCATGGAGTTGATCGATGAGCTGGAGGTTACGAGGCGGGGACCATACAGCGGTGGATTTGGATGCCTGTCGCACGGGGGGGACATGGACATAGCTCTGGCGCTTCGCACCATGGTGTTCCCCACGGGAAACCGCTTCAACACGATGTACTCGTACAACGACATGGACGGGAGGCAGGAGTGGGTGGCGCACCTGCAGGCGGGGGCCGGCATCGTTGCGGACAGCAGTCCCGACGACGAGCAGAGGGAATGCGAGAACAAGGCTGCCGCTCTTGCTCGTGCCATCGACCTGGCCGAGGCGGCGTTCGTCGATAAATAAAAACCATGCGTACGTTTTGGTTATTGCGGCCCGTCTCTTTTACCCTTGCGGCCGCGATCCCAACCGTCCTCGATTTTCGAGAAAAACAACAACAAACAATAAAAGCTTCCAGAAATGGCTCCAGGCTCGTTTGTTTTGCGCACCAGATCAAAATGCAAATGGTCTCTTACCTGGTTCATTCATTTTTTTTTCTTTTTTCTTTTGTTGTAATGCTTGTATCGAATCAAGATGAAAATGCACTGTTCATTTGCCTGTTTTTGTTTGCTTTTTAAATCAGAAATAAAGAGCCGATTTTGAGCACAGATTCGATTTACTACGAAAACGAATGCAAATGGAAAATAATAACGTTATACTTGATTTTTTTATTATATGTTAGAAAATAAATTTTGATATTTATGTGTTGACAAAATCAGACGGAAAATGATTTTGAGTTAGCCTTTTATAAAAAAATATATATTTCACTTTATATCATTTTACCCTTTATATCATGGGAAACAAGAATATTTTCGCGTGAACGCAGAAGCAATCGATATATATATATATATATATATTCTCTTGCGACTTGCGCTGGTGGATTAAGAGCGAATGTGACCAATTATTAAATAAGAGCGACAGCTGGCAGATGCACCCATCCAGCTTCCAGCTTGCGGGCCGGAGAGAGTTATCGTCCGGAGTGAGGGCGATGCCGAATCTCTTCGACGACGAGGACGACTACGAAGTCGTCAGCGGCGGCGGCGACTTCGACGGGACCACGACCTACGCACCTCCAACTCCATACCTTATCCCCGACGACGATGACCAGTCCTCCTACTCTGCCGCACCCGAGACTCCTAACGCGCCTCCAATCCACGCCGCCGCACCCGGATTCGAGGCCAACAGCCAGCCCTTTCACGGAAACATCCTTCCTCCTCCTTCCGACATGGAGAC
The DNA here is from genome assembly GCA_036874045.1 of Cymodocea nodosa. Taxonomy (NCBI): domain Eukaryota; kingdom Viridiplantae; phylum Streptophyta; class Magnoliopsida; order Alismatales; family Cymodoceaceae; genus Cymodocea; species Cymodocea nodosa. Next base: position 25,317,531 of record CM072338.1, read on the forward strand.
CGACGAAGGTTTCGCCCTGCGCGATTGGAAGCGGTCCGTGACTTTCCCCCTTCGTCTCTTTCTGCCCCGATTTACTCCTGATCTCTACTTGTCCGTGAAGTTTCCTTCTTTCCTGTTCTTGTACTTGAAATTTAAGTCTCTCTTGCTTATTTTGTTTGCAGCCGGAACGCTATGGAATTAGGGGAGAAGGATAGGAGAGAAAGGGAGGCGATCATCCAGATTAGAGAGGAAGCAGACGAATACAAGATTGATTTTCAGAGGAGGAGGAAACTCAATCAAGATACAAACATGACCAACAATAGAGAGAAAGAAAAGGTTAGCCTTGCTCTCCTTTGTGTGTGAGCAGTAGACTTCCACTGTAAGATTCCATTTGTCAATTTTACGGCATCATTTCTCCTGTTTCCAGTTCGTCCTGTACTTAGATCGACAAGTCACAGCATATCTCAGTAATGAAAGAGTGCCGTCAACTTGAATTAAGAAATTTATTCTCTTGCCATTTCCCCAATGGTTCTATACCTGATGAATGTAACATGGATGCATAGGTCACATGACACTTTGAGATATGATCTAAACCCTATTTCGTAATCTAGGGCATCATATCTATATTATTTGGATAGGGGAGTGTCGGTTGACGTTGCATATAAATCCAGTCGAAGTTTTTAACGTGTCTTACGGAGCAATGACCAAAAAAGACAGTTATCTTGATGCAACAAAAACAATATGGCCTGTAGAAAACAACTCTTTATGTACTCAAAATATACTGTGTGTAAAATCTACTGTTGAACTGATCTAAGCTAATGTCAAAATGCAAGACATTAATTCTAATGAACTTAAGCTAAAAACATATGTATTACAAGATCCTTGCATAAGTTTGACCAGTATAGAAGAAATCACATATCAAACTATGCACATCACTTTGTGAAACTAGACAAGGACAAGGTGATGCATGAGTGACACTTTGCAAAACTGGACAAGGACAAGTTGATGAGTGAGTGTTAGACAAGGCAATATCCAAGTGTAGCTGGCCAGTCAAATATGGTAGTTTGTAAAATTCCATGAATTCCGTAAGGTAATTGATGAAAAACATAAGCACCCTGTTCACTTTTGCAACATATTTCACTTGTTTCAGTTGTTCAATCCAAGAATGTTCTAAGATGTTCTACATGCACACTGTCCTCCATGTGATTGTTTAATCCAGCTGTTTTATTATGTATCTGAGAATGTTTGTATGAATCCAATGACTTATTTTTATTCACTGCAAAGAACTTTGCAAATTATAGATTTGTTGTAAAGTTTAAACCAGTGAATACACTAATGCCCTCATATGTGACAGCTGACTTTGGTCTTATAATAAGTTCATTTGATCTTGAAGGATCATCTGCTTGGGACCAAAGTAGACATTTCTAAATTTTTCTTAGCATTAACATCTCTAAATGCCTCCTTCCCCAAAAAAAAGAATAAGATCTTGTCTAAACCACAGTACCATCAATTTTTGTTCATAGTTGGTTTCTTTAAATCATAATAGTTCTGGCATGTTTAATAGAGGGAAAGAATTTGTGTAATGGTAAATTTACTCCATTATAGCCTTGAGGTCATTTGTTTGAATTTTTGGAAATAACCTCAGCATTATGGAGGTAAAGTTGTGTAGAATGAACCTTCCCTAAACTCTACATTGGTGGAAGCCTTGTGCAGATTTTTTACCTTTTTTTAACGTTTGGCTAATTTTTGAGTAGAAATAATACAACAATTCAAATCATAATTTCATTATGTAGAGTTGACCACGTGAATTTTTTACTTTGATGTATTTTTTGAACAGAAAGAAAGAGGAAATATATTAAAATGATAAAATCAAGGGACTTAACAACTTGTAGGCATTAACAAGATAACAATATAAAACTAAAAATCAACGAGAAAGGGTTTCAAGAATGAAATCTTGCAGCAAAAGAGGAAAATAGAACATAACAGAACTAAAGGAGACAAAACATGACACACTGCTCAACCATAGGTTGAAAGCAATGCTCATAATGTCAAAAAATTCTCAAGCCATGTGCAGTGATCTCTACATCAGAAAAGACACTGTTGTCAGATCACTGTCTTGTCCATTCAATCACACAACCCACAGGTTTGGATTTGAAATGAGGGTCATCTAGTTTTTTTTTTTATAATGGTAGTTTTTTCTTTTACTAGGATTCGAATTGGGAGTTACAAGTATCATTGTTCTTGATTAACACAACTATTGCAATTGATTATGGGTGTTATCCAAGTGTCGGGTAGTTTAGTGTCTCATAAACTTGTTTCCAAGATGGTTAATTTTTGGAAAGATGTGACAAAAACTGAGCTTTTTTTGAGCTTGTACTAGTATGAAATATTATGTTAAAAGCACCAGAAGATTTTTAATTGGTGGTATTTTTGATAAAAAAGAGAGTTATGGTTGCCTATATCCAGGACATATTCACTGTTGGAGCCTCAATATTTTCCATTAAGTCAAATCATATCTGTTATTTTCCACTACCCTTTGTTGCTATTGAATAATTATTTTTACAGTTGAAACATATTTAACACCATGATTTTGACAGTGATTGCATGAAATACATATAACTCTTAAATTTGTCATCATTTTGTATGCCAATATTTTTTTAATATTTTTGTAAAGGCACGTTTAGGGATTGTGGGAAACGATTTAAATTTATATAATTTAATCAAAGATTTGACAATACATAAAAATACATAAAGAAAATGATTCATATAGTTTACCTCATGTAGTGAAATTATAACTCAAATTGTTGTTTGGAAAAACATGATTATGTTATGAGTTCCATGACTGTAATTAAGGCAAAAATGGTCCCATCAGGTTCATATCACCTTTCACTTGTTTGATGATTCCTGTTTAATTGTGACTTGTGGGCTAACATTACATCTTGACCCGTATGGTGCATTTTATAATATGCATTGAAAATGGTAATCATTGTTACATTTGCACGAATGAAGTATGTTTTGGTTGATCATCATTTTGTAAATTTTTATTTTTGATTTCCATTGTAAGTTGCAGTCCCATTGAACTGGTAATTTTATCGGCTACGGTATAAATTGAACATAATACTTACTAATTTTGCAACTGTTTGGCTTAGGAGGTTCTTCTATTACAAATTTTGTCTTTCATAGTTTTAAGATGCAATCAAAATGAGAATGTCCTTGCTTAGTAATGTATTGGTGTATACTGGTAACTAGCCATCTTTTATTTGCTATTGAAAAGGTATCCTTCTTAAGTGAGCTGGTATATGGATACTTAGGTTACACTTTGGATAATGTATCCTCAGTATTTGATTAGGCATGAAAAAACTACAGATGAAAGAAGCACTTTACACTTTAAAATCATGATGTTGTAGACTGTAAAGGCATTCAATCTTGATTCAACTCTTGGCATTCAAAAAAACTCTCCCACTCTCATTTCATGGACAAGTGCGTGTTTGGTTGAAATAGTTTCTTTTAGTCTAATGGAAAAATTTGTAACTTGACCCATACTTTGCGTTCTATTTTTCGTAAAAGTATCGTATACTCTAATTTGCTATTTTTCTTATGTCAGCTATTTCTAGCCAATCAAGAGAAGTTCCATTCTGAGGCTGACAAGAATTATTGGAAAGTGATAGCAGAGCTTATTCCAAATGAGGTGCCAAATATAGAGAAAAGACGAGGGAAAAAGGAGGAGAAGAAACCAGTGAGAGTTGTTCAGGGACCGAAGCCTGGCAAACCCACTGATCTGTCGAGAATGCGCCATATTCTTCTAAAACTAAAGCACTCTCCATCACTTAACATGAAACCACTTCTGTCACCAACTTCTGCTTCTGCCAACTAGGTAGAAGGTAAAATTTCTGCTACGCCTACCCAGAAGGGAGTTTCTGTGTCTACCACCCTAGTGACTGTAGTTGGGAGTTGAATTTATCTTGTTTAGCATTGCTGTGTAATTACATAGGAAGGTAGGTGCTAAGCTGCTAGTCTATCTATGTTCTTGACTGCTCGAAGATGGTGCCTTTGTAGATTATGCAAGCACCTGGTCGGTCGTGGCAGTGTGGATGGCTATCGAACTATAGATCTATAATGTAATATGTAAGTTTGCATTTGGCATATTGCTATTGAATGTCTAATAGACTGGAGACATGTAAATTGTAATGATGGGTTGTCTATAAAACTGCATTTATGTTTTTTAGCAGTATCTGAGATTTAATGATTCACACATGTATGTTGATGGAGGCAATGCCATGTAGGCTTTAATCTTCATTACATCAGTTATTAACTCTCGTGCTTGATGAATCAAACAAAGATACGCTGGCCTGCTGTCTTGTTCTCTGCCACGGACTGGAAGCACTTGCAGCCTTACAGGAGGAGCTACAGCATATGAGAACCTACTACCCAAATTTAGAAACAGGGTGGACCAACTTCTTGATCTACTTACTGCAATCCAGAAAAGAGCGGGTGCCCTTGTTCTCCGTCATAGATTCTAGAAAGGACCATTCCTACGTCGCACATTACGACTGTCTCCCTAGTGTAGTTTACGGTTCTGTTATCAACCCTCTTTATTAACCTGGTTTCGGAAAAAAAAGCTTTTTTATTAACCTTCTCTCAAGCTTCATATCTGTAATACAAATGGATATCTATACTATAAACTTTTGACAAGATACACGATATGTACACGATATAACATGATAGTACGATATCTTTTCATTCAGCAAAAAATTAGATACTTTAAAGTTATTTTAAAATAATTATATAATGAACATAAATTTTTGACATGCTTTTACAAAATTATAATTTAGTCATACATGCTTCACATTTAAAATATTGATATATAAATATACAATTGGGTGCAAATATACTTTTCCCATATTTGAATTTATATTGTTGTCAATAATTAATCGTAATTTTACTAAATTATATAAGAACGTGAAAATTAATTAAGTTTACACAATGACAAGATACCTGGGTTTACGTCGAACTCAGAAAACTTTCCTTGCATCAATAGCTTCTCAAGATGATTGACATGGTAAATTTCACGTAAAACACAGATAACAAATTTACAAGTCCATAATAACTTCCAAATTTCTAACTATATTATAAGTCATAAAAAACTAAAATCAACGACTATCTATCACGGTGACTAAAAAAACCTTTCCTCATCCTTGGAGTACCCTTACAAAAAACGATGTTAGTCGGCCAAGATTGCCGCCTGCGTTTACAATAAGAGTTCGCGTCAGACAAAAAATGAGCGATATACAAGAAAGAATCATTGCTCAACCAGGTTCACGTTCTAAACATGCTGCAGAGCCAGCCCGCAGCAAAAGCTGACTCTGAAGCCTAACCCACAGAAGAAGCCGTATCAATTGATTCCCAAAAGAAGATGCCATCCGTCAAATGAAATGCCTTTTGGAAATCCTAGGCCTGTGGCCACCAGCTGACGATGCAATAGGTAGATGACAGCCTCATTGACCACGCCAATCTCCGGTTGGTGCAAATTTGCTTTGCATTGGTGCGAGGAGATCGATCCCCACGACAAGTTAATTTTCCACGGAAAGCTCTAAATTCGGTGCAAAACAAAAACATACAGATAATTAGAGATTGCAAGATATGAAACAACAATAATGGCACGCACAGCTAATTGTCACAGTACGATTTCCATCAGAAGTTTGACCTAAGGACTATGATCATGACCCACCCTTTCCTTGACGTCGATGATAGGTGGAGTCTCGATCACGAGTGTCCGGATACGATTCGCTCTTGCGGTGCCTAGCAGACTCTCTGTCACTCGAATGTACATCTCGTTTTTCATTTCTCTCTCTCACTCGATCATGCTCTCGGTGATACTCAATCCAATGGTGCCTACCGGACCGCCTGTTGCTAGAATGTTCATCCGTATCTGCTTTACTTTTTGTTTCTCTCCCAGATCTCTCTTGCAGCTTCTCATGTCCCTGTTCCTCCTGATTCTTATGGTCGTGGTGATGCCTACGACCTTTATCAACTTCATATCTTGAAGACCGTCCATCCTTGTAAGATAGTCTATACTTCGCTTCTCTCTTTTCAGATTTGTCTTCCCTAGATTGGCCCGAGAAAGCATCCATAGGCCTTTTATGAGACTTGGGCGAACCCCCAGATCTATCATGCTCCCACCTTGCATTCACCTCTTGTGCACCTGTGTTTGCATTTCTCTGGACCAAAGATAAAATTAAAAATATGCACCAAAAGACTTTAGTGATGCATTTTCTACAACTTATAAGTTACAAGAAGAAAGTGCCAAACAAAGAGAGTATCTGATTTAAGAGAACATCTGTTTTAAGCCCAATCATTAGAGAATAACCACACTGGATGGAAAGACGTACAAGGTTTGCCTAATAAATAATTACATCCAAGAAAAAACATTTTCTGTGAAAAAAACTACCAGTTGGAAATTTTGGTTTAGTAAATGTGTGACCACAGTGATTTCATGAAGAACAGTGAACAAAAAAATTGGACTAACAGGATTTGATAGCAAACAGCAATCTTCGTCTTAAACTCCAAATATCAGTATCCCTATTGCAACCCTAGTTTCAAATCTTGAGATTTTGGATTACAAATTGGTTTTCCCCAGTATTTTTGTTGCTCCATTTTCAAATGGACATAATTTAGTTCTCATGAGCTTAATAGACAAATTGAAATTAAATGGTTAAACTAACATAATGGATATTGTCGATTTGGTGTGAATATTTACAAGATCAAACACTAGAGATCTCCAACTAGACAAGGTTGCTCGAATGTTTGCACTTCAGTGTCTAGGCAGTGCCAAGGAACTCATTTTAAATATCTATCTTTAAAATTTTGCATGCATATATTATATATATTTATAAATATTTAACAGTAATTATACATATTTTTAACTCTATTATTTCTTAAATAACATTGAAATACATATATATATATATATAAATATATATCAGAAAAAATATATGAACACATATTTCAATACAATTTCATTAAAAAATATACAATGAAGTTTTTTTTACACGGAAAAAGTTAAAAAACATATATTTAATCAAACAAATCTAACAGAAGATTTAATTAATTAAGACAAGGTAGACTGAGTCACACTTGAACGCCGAGGCAGCACCTAGATACCTACCTTAACAAGTATGGTTCATTCATCTTGTAAAGTGTGCTCGAATATTCTGTGTGAATGATGTGTGAAATTGTGAAGGGTTTTTCGCTACTAGTGGAAAAGATAAAGAATGGTGGAACTTTACGGCATAATTGTATGAAGTTTGAACACTTTCATATTGATGGTTGAAAATATGTGATTGATTTTAATTAGGTTTAGCTATTTTCAACCATTTTTATTTTATTTTCACCATCAATATTTTTGTTGTGTTTTCTAACAAACAACCACCAAGGTGGCTTTACATGAAACCCTTTATCAGTTTTTAAATGTTCATAAATATATTAACGTTTATTATGGCTTGATAATAATTCAATGTAATTTTTTATTTCAAGTCTGTTTATTATTAGGGGAGCCTGAGAGGCAATATTATTAACTTCTTGTCATTTCTTGTTTAAGTTGGGGGACTTACAACTTTGAGTATTACATATGATATTATTATTATCTAAAAATAAGGGAGTGAAAACTCATGCATATATGCTTTCAAATTTTGTATGTGATTTTTGTGATACTTTGTGCAAATCTTTACTTGATGGGGAGCCTTTTCATATTTGTATTAGCCTATCTAGCTTGCATTATGAGTTTTTCTGTAATCAAAATAGGAAAGATTGTTGAATATATTTGATTATCATATGTATCACTGTATATTAAGAAAATTTCTCTACTATTACAATATTGCAGAATCCTTTTACTTTCTGCTCCTTTTTTGGTCTGGAAAAGGCAGAGAGATCATATATTATTTGATATAAACCCATTTTTTCTTGATGTGTGCATGTCTTAAGAGAAGAGGGAGGGGGGTGGGTGTAATTTTGAAAGTAACGTGTGCTTCTAAAATAGAGAGGGAGTAAAATCAAAATAACTATAATTTCCATCATTAAAAGGGGGGATCACTAGAACATATTATTTTATTTTATTTTGATGACATAATTATTTTAATTTCAAATTTCGATGTGATATAATCAATAACCATGTGGTTAGAAAAAGGCTGATCTGATTTTGAAATAATTCCTTATAAAAATTAGTATTTATTGGCGTTCATTGCATTCTTAATGGCCATTAATGGTCAAATGTTGCCATGTATCATTGTTTTGTGGGATGAGTTTCGTAGACAAAAGTTCATATTCATTGAGAAGGCTTGTAGAACATACAAAACAGTGAAATTTTGGATGTCTGGGTGGGCATCAACATTGTTTCATCAATTGGGGCAAAAAGAGCTCCTAAGGGCTGGTGCACAAAAGTGTTCGTTTGGAGGAACTCCCAAAAAACTCTGCTAGAGGTCCCTAGAGCTAAACTAGATTACAAGAGTCATAAACAAACACATCCTTAAAGAGAAAAAGAAAGTTCTTCCACCTTGTGCTCTCTTGTTCTATTGATTCTCAACGTTTTTGGTCATCTAAAAAGTGAGCATCCACTGGACCTTTCAATGTAGGAAAGACAAGTGAGATTGTCAAGGGTTTTTCCATACTTGTGGAAATAAGAAAAATCAATAGAACTTCACGGCATGGTGATGCACAAGAGATAGGATGTAAGCTCGTCCAAATAGACAACAAACAATAACAATTCAGGCCATAATGAGGGATCAGCCACATGAATCCTTTTCTTCCATGTATTCCTATCGATAATCAAATATTAGGTTAGTCCAAAGCTCTATAAAATTTTCCAAGTGCATTTCAAATTGTCAATCCCACGTATCTTGTTCCTGTTAACAATATTTCATGCATATGCTTATTGTTATGGCCTATTGTCAATCATGATATGCATGCATTGTAATTGTAATGATGTAATTTCTCATTTTTGAAACCAATAACGCATTTACTAGTGTCAGTCAAAATGTGTTCATCGTGCACTGCTTTCAGAGCCGTCCTTATCTCCTTCATTCCACATTTTCTTCTGGTAATATGGATTGCACAGAGAAAAATGTGGATAGAGAACATATATTTATAATTAGAACAGGGTGACAAAGCAGAAGCTAGAATTATTGTGGAAATAAGCAGAATGCAAATGGGGTTTGATAAAGAATTAAAAAGAAAAGGACCGTGACTAACTTGCTCATCATGGGAAAACCTGCAGGCATCTCCTCGATGGCATTCGCCCCTCTGGAAAGCGTAGCAGACACCACGTGCCTCACGCTTTCGCTTCTGTTCTTCGTCATCCTCCTCTTCTTCTTGTTTCTTCTTGTAGTTGGCGACATGATCGACTCTGACAATCCGGCCGAGGATGCTGGCCCCGTTGAGATTGTCAACTGCAAGGTTGGTGCTCCGCTGGTCCTCGTAGGCTAGGAAAGCGAAACCCTTGGATTTTCCGGTTCCCTTGTCTCGCACAAGGTTGACATCCACAATCTCACCGTATCTGGGATCATATCACCATCAACAACAACAAAGTCAAAGAAAGAAGCGAGGAACAAATAAAGAGGTAGCAGCATCGAAAGTAGTTACTGGGCAAAGACTGCCAGAAGATCCCCCTCGGTGAGTGTGAAGGGGATGCCTCCGACGAAGACGTAGGCGGAGTCCTTGTACTTGGCGTGCCAGGACGCATCGTCGGAGATGCCAAGCGACGCCTCTGTGGAGTTGATCTTCTGGATCCGCTTCACCAGTGTCAGCGGATTCATCCTTATCGATTTTCTCTGTTCCTAATTCTCATTCCCCACCGTTCGTTTGCCGCCTCCAAGTCCGACTCCTCGGATCCAGGTGTGCTTTGTTTTCGGGTAGGGTCTTTGCCGACCATCCAAGCCAGCGAGAGTGCGGCGTTTTCCTCTCTCTCTCTCTCTCTCTCCGGTTGTGTCGTGCTTGCGTCGCCCGGGCGGATGGCGGCTTCGTCTTCGTCGGGGGCTTTGCCTTTGCCAGTTAGGGTTTCAAAATTAAAATTTAACTAGTGAACTAATCCACAAAGCTCTACCTCGGTTTCCTTTTTCATTCATTCTTTTTCTTTTTAATTTTTATTTTTACAACCACAATGACCTACCTCTGCAATCCTCGTGTGCCAATACTAAGGGGGTATTTGTGCATCCGAAAATGGCGGAAAACGTTGGAAATTAAAATGACGGAAAATTTTTTATTATTTTATGGGTGTTTATGCACTAAATGAAAAATTTTCTTTCGTTTTTCTACCTTCTGATTTCTGAAACTGATGGAAAATAAAGTAAAAGAAAATATGAATTATCACAAAATATATTAATAATATGTAATTTTAATATAAAAATTATTTGTCTTTAATAGATGAAAATTGATATTATGAGAGATATGTAGAATAATAAAGATGTGTAAAATATATTTTATATTGTAACATTATTATAAATGAATTTATCTTATATTATCTATGATAAATTTTGTTATTCTCTATCTTATAGATAAATATAAAAAATATTTAATTTATTAATTTTAATATTTTTATTTTATAAATAAATATATATATTTTATATTTTATGATTTTTCATTATTTTCTATTCTATATACAAATACATGTATTTCAAATTCTATCATTTTTTGTTATGTGCACAAATATCTTGATTTTCTACTGATTTTTCGTTAATTTCTGTCATTTTCATTTCCATCATTTTATGTGATATTCCGTTATTTTCTTTTCGCCATTTTCTAGGTGCACAAATACCTCCTAAATGAATATATTTTGTTATAAATTAAATTATTCATTTTTATGATTTTTGTTTATGTGAGTAAGAATGATTATGCAAGATAAGAGTAACAAATGCACTTTTTTAAGTAAGTCCTAGTTTTATCATACAGATTTTTAACTATTTAAAAAAAAAAAAAACTAAAATTGATGGGGGGTTTTATTTGGCAATTACAGAAATGCGTCAAAAGAGATCTACTTCCACTTGGTTCTTTTCGTTTCACCTGTACGTCAGCCAAGTATTTATCGAAGAAAGGAGATACGCAGGCACCGCTGGATCTCCTTCGGCTTGAGAGCCACGTCGTACCAGTATCACATGCTTGGCATACAGAAAATGAATGGCTACCGCAGAGCCGAATGTGCTAAACGCAATTTTTTGGTTCATAGTAATATGCATCATTGGATACGGATCTGAATCCTAGAAAACAATCTCTCAATGATACATGCAGCAAGACTCTCCTAGACACAATATTAGTGGAGTCACATGTATTAGGTTCGTCCTTTCTTTTTCATGTATAATTTTTGGAAAAAGAATGTCAATCTCAAGCCTCATGCCATTATGCAACGAAAATGACTCCAATGTGGACATCTATATATTCAGTGTAACAAGACTCAAAGAGTCCATAATCTCAAGCAACAGTGTAATCTGAAAATATGCATTGTCCTTGTTGATATGCCAGTATCTTCACACAGGAAATGAAATACCCGTTCAGCTCCAAAAAAAATATCATTTCCAAGATAGTTTTGCATATACAAACAAGCAAAAAATAATAACAATTGAAACATTTAATAAAGTAGAGGATTTAAGACACTAGAATGCATGAGCAACCAATACAATCAAATAAAATTATTATCTAACTTCTCAATAAATGCATTTACCGATGTATGGTCCATTAGTAGTTTACTTGCAAATCTTCAACCATATTTTGCTTCATTTTGGTATATCCCTATTCTCAACTATAAAATCATTCACTCTGGTACCTATGAGTATTATCATTAATCAATCTACTACTTTCATTATATAAAGCATTCTTCCATGTCCGATTCTATAATTTACTTCTTTCTTACGCTTAACCAACTCAAAATAATTGAGTCGGTCAAGGCTATGTAATTGCATACTTTCAAGTTCATATCTGGTGACAACATTCTCTTGTCAATTTTCAGAAAAAAAAAACCCCCCATCCTCACCCATTTCCATCACTCTTGCTTCAGTGGAAAACCTCCACAACCATGGCCCGCACGTCCCATGCACACTCTCACTGGCGGTTGAAATAACCAAATACAACTGAGATCTTCTAAGATCTAGGATGAAATCCAAGAATACATCGGCATGTTTTATTGGCAAGCAAATTGCAGTTGCACCTGCATGACAAATAAAACTAATGACTCCCTAGACAGATGTCATACTTTAATTAATTACTCTATAACAACATCAAAGCTTAAAATAAAATCAGATGAGATGTGGGGAAATGTCAAATGATGATCAACAAAATAGAAAGAAAAGAAGTCCCATAGAACTTACCGGCAAGGTTAAGCATCTTGGCTGAGATGGGTACATCGACCACTAAACACAAACACTTTGTTTCATGACCATCACTTTAGACAGATTCTTCCTTGAGGGATTTTTTGCCAACCCCTACCTTCCCATAGCTCACCATCACCATTGCCTCGCTAGCAAAACCAACTCCTTACTTCTCCTCCAAGAATTCCCCTCACTACTTACCAGCACAAACAAACACATACACGCACACACCGTTTTCATCAACATCACTTTCCACGTAGCCTGGCCTTGAAATCCTCAGATCTTCCCTCTTCCCTTACTACCTATTAATGAGCATCACCATGTGTGTCAACTCCAACCCTTTGCATTCATAGACGCCTTAGCATTTTCAATACATCCGGCTCATTGGTCAAGTAATTATGGCCATAACAATTCTCACAAGGAAGCATTGTAGCCGTCATCAACATTCCCATCATTGAAAAGAAGTAAAATAGCATTAAGGGCATAATTATTTCAAGATAAAAAAATTACAAATTTATGCATAGAAGTTATCCAACCGAATAGTTTGTAGTTGAGGATACTAAAGTCAAAAAAATGTATAATTAAGGGTTCATCATTTCCTTTTGATAATGTCAACCAACTGTTGTTTTCGATAGAATTGACAAATTTCAAATATTGCCTCACAACAAGTCTCCCAAGAACTGATTAAGTTTTAGCAGTTACACTTCAACGAAGTCATACATAATACGGTAATAGGAAGTTCCCATTCAATTCATGAACCAAATACATCAGGAAAAATATAACGTTACCTATAGAAAATGTTGATCACATAAACAAACCCCACCATTAGAAATTGTAGAACATTCTATGGTGATTATTACAAGAACTCATGATTGATAAAGCAAAACTTTATTTCAATGTACCTCCTAACGAAGACCAAGGATTTTTTTTCCCATAAGAGATAATGAAAGACCAAATTTGATAAATTCCCTTTTCCCTTCATGTGGGAATGTAGCAATGCTTAAAGGTTTGAAAATAACAATTTATATACCAAAATGAATGCATAAAATGTCATTTAAACTAAGTACGACTGTTCCACAACTCTCCTAGACTATGATAACCATGAAATCGAAATAAATGAAGTAATCTCTAAGGGAAGAGACTGTCATAACTATGAAATCAAAATAAATGAAGTAATCTCTAAGGGAAGCACCTGTCATGCGCACATGTATTTTAGCAAGCCAATGAACTCCATATGCTTAGATAAAAGGAATGATATAATGACATAAGACCATGTAAGAAACATAATCAGAGTCAAATAAATGGGTACGATCAGAGAACAAAAAATATATTGCTAATTGCAATCCTTTATCTAGTAAAAGATAAATACAAATGATGATTAGATGTTGCTTGGAAAATAAGTTTTCTTCTCTCTAACCTAAAATACAGTAGAAGTGTGTGAAATATAAGAAAGTACAGCCAGCATACTACACCATATCATCGTCTTCTGGTGCTGTGATGCATCTCCAGTAATTGATCAAGAGACACTGCATGCCATCCATCTTGTCTTTGTGCAAATAGAACCTGATTAAAAGAGTCCATGCACATACTGACATTCCCAAATGCATATACAGGAAGACCATTGTAAGTCCTGCCAGCCTTTGGGATAAACAACAATCCGTTTTCAACAGCATATGCTTCAACAGTTTCTTTCAAACTCATTTCAGGAATGTTGCTTGCCACATCCATGCGGATACCATTTCCAGATATTGTAGGGGCATGTTGATAAGATGCACGAGCTGCTGCCTGCTGCTGAGCCTCAAACTGTCTTTTCTCTGTCACCCGCAGGTAACTAATATTCTCCTTCGCTCCAGGTTGTACCACCTCCATTCCTTCCACAGCCTGATTCATCATGTCAAGCCCTGTGTTCAAAAGCAATCGTATCCTCTCATTTGCAAGAAGTTCTTGTGGGAAGAGACCCTTCCAACCCAGAAACCACTGCATAACCTCATTGAAATCTGGGTTAGAGTTCAGCCATGTATACAAAACCTGATGCCACTTAGTGAAAAAGCACACTTCCAACATATTAACCATATGATGAATTGGGATAGCAGATGCCCATTGCATAACCCAGTTAAACTGATCCAATTTCTGATCCACAGGGTTTATCTGAAATTCGTGCATTGCTATCATCAGCTTTGGAACAATGTATCGAACGACAAGTTGCTCCCAACTGGCAGCATCAAACACGTCCTTCCATGGAGATAGCATGGCATACGCAGATGCATCACTTGCACACCAGGCATGAAGGACATTCCCCAGCTTAAACCTTATGGTGTGATACAAAACTTCAAGCTTCTGCCCCAGCAGTGGCAGCCAAGGATGGATCCACACGTGTATTGGGATTGCATCTCGACATGGATCCCATTTCTCCACAGAACTTGTAAGCTTGGGCATCACTATATGATCTAGAATACTGTTTAGTATTGGGGGAGACAGCAGCCCATCCCATGACTCCAAGAATCGGAGCATCGGTTCCGGATCCCTTGCCTGCCAGCTGTTTGTCCCAGATATTCTAACTGCAGGCAAGATAACTTCACTGACAAGCTGAGAATAAGGTGATGAAGTTGATGTCGAATCTGAGTAGTCGAATGGCTGATCCTCCTCCAGTAAACCTTTCCACGATGCCATTAGGTTCAAACCATGTAAAGGATTCTGCAGTGGTTCCCAACCCTGAAATACACGTATTAGCAATGGGTACGCAAAGGAACATGCGATGGATCCTAAACCACAAAGCTTGTACTCCTCCCCATGTCTTTCCTTCAGACCAACAAATGTCTGAAGAAGTGAATCCAATGTCAGGGCACCAGAGGAGCTTTCCTCCGCAATGCTATCAAGCACACCCACAATGGCCTCCATAACACCAAGCTGCCTCTTCTGCTGGGCCTCCTCCTTCCTAAGCCTCTCTTTCTCTGCCTGCAAACTAACCACAGTCTCCCGCTCACGCCTGAGATCACCATCAATCTTCTGTATGTCGGTCCCTGCTATGTCAACAATCAACCTCACATTGTGCTGAAGCTCAGGCATTGGTATCTGTTCTTCCCTTGCCTTCTCCTCAGCATTCAGATTCTCAAGATTGGTCAAGACGCGGACCTGGGGACCTCTCATGTCCAGCACCTTCTGGATAACTTCGAGCCCCTGCTCCTGCTTTTGGGCAAGCAGTTCCTCTGCCGTTATGTAATCCTTTTTCTTCGTTTTCCTGTTATTTTTCCACTGCCGCTGCTTGGTCCATAGTTTCTCTTTGGTGGACGCCTTCTCCTCCGTGGCAGGTGGTTCATCAACAGAGGGAAGCTTTGCCTCCTTGAAATCGTTGAAGCCCATGCCCATGTTCTTAGGGCGTAGCTTGGCCTCGATTGGAGCAACGATACCCTGCTGATTCTTGCCCAAGCCACCGCCCTTGTAGCCCATCTTCTCGAGAAGCTTCATGCCGATACCCCTGGTGTGAATCTCGAACTTGCCGACCTGTGAATCGGAAGACACTCTTTTGGTGGTGGACCTGGCTTTATCTCTTTGCTGCTGCTTGCGGCGTTCAACTCCCTCCTGAATGGACCTCCCAAAAGCAGTGGGGATGAGAAAATCCTCCCCGTTTTCATCCACCATGACACTATCGACAGAGGCGGCAGCAGGCTTAGGCATCACCTTCTTCTTAGATTTGGGTTTGGAAACGTTTTGCTGGAAACCTAGGCCGAAGGAAAAGCCCAAGCCTTGGTTGGAAACAGCATCCAAGTCCATGTAACTTCTATCGGGATCCTGCTGCTCCCCCTCGTCCTCTTCCTCATCGTCTTCAGATTGCCGCTGCTGCCGTTGTTGGGGAGATGATTGTGTAGGCTTGAAATTGCCGGTGGAGACGAAGGCAACGGGTTTGGTGAAATCGCTGGTCTTGATGAGGCGACTCTTCTTCCGAGAGCTGTGGCCGGCTGAATCGTCGGAGTCGGAACCGACGAACGAGCCGTAAATCGCGTCCTCCCTGGTCTGTGTCCTCCTCTCCTTTTTGCGGGTGTAGTAGTACTCGCCGTCGATCCATCGGCCGCCTTCGTAGTCGTTGTCCATGTCGAACCTATCCATTCCCTGGTACTCCTCCATTGCCAAACGAGAGAACCCTAGCCAACGAGGACTGCGATTCTCCCCTCGCGCCCTACCGACCACCGCTTCGTTCGAACGGAGAAACACGACGGTATTTTAACATTCTTTTCAAAATTTTAAATATAAATTAGGAAAATTTTCCAATGATCTATTTTTAAAATTACTTTATTATTAAATAGAAATCTATTTATATCATTATTTAATATTTGTTATAATCTGTTACGTATTAAATTAAGGAATTAATCTAAGTAATATTTGTTGTTATTATTTAAAAATAACAAAACTTGACGATTTGAGACTTTTGGGTCAGAGACAGATACTTTTAATTTAAGTAAAAATGTAATATGTATTTATAATCATTTAATAATAAAATTTATACGTTTACTTTCATCTCCCCATCACGAGAAAGTAAAGGCTTCGGTAACTAAGCTATATTTATCGTTAATTTTCATCTAATATTCAACGATTGAATATTAACAATGTTTATTAAATTTGAAAACCTTTAAAGAACGACTAATGATAAATTAATTTACGGAAACTCGTATTATGCAATCACAGACAATTAACAATGAAATTCATTTATAATAACCTAAGTACTCTAAAGTTTAGGAAATCAGAATTGGAAACAAGTGCGATTTATCAGACAAGGGAGATAATGGAAATCTGAGTTGAAAGCATCTACGTAGCTAAAATTGAAAGCCTTATCTAATTCATGGGAGTGACAATAGAAATAAGAGCAACAAGTGTCAATGTAAGTGATGATTAGTGTAAAGAGATGATGATGTAAAATTGACAGTGGTGAGGTGAGGACCCATGAGAAAGGCTGTGCGTAATTACTCACGCATGCTTAATTTTTTAACGTTAAATAAATGTTTCACGTCCCTTCAGATAAGTTGCAGGGGTCATCATAGAATTCACGGAAATGTGGTATACTACCGTGCAAAAAATGACGCAGCACATTCGGTCCACGGAAACAAAACAGGCAGAGAGCGCCATCGAGCCATCGATGCTTCGGACAGGTAGGTTTGCATCACCCGATGGCCGAAGGGGAGACGAGCAGCGGTCAGAGAAGACGGGAGACGGTGGTGTTCCATGTTGGCGAGAGGACAAGCAGCTGCGGCTACTGCAAGGCCCCCGGGTACCCTTCCTACTCCTACGGTACGTCATCCAAATACCACAACCCCCTCACTTCTAGTCTTCTCCGTAGATTTCACTACTCCTTTCTTTCCTATTTCCTTCTTCCTCTTACTTATTATCCTTTATTCCCCCTTTAATCTTCATGACCAACCCTATTCCGGTTCTCTCTCGATCGATCGAAAGAAAAACCCCATCACCACCTGCCATTGTTTCCAGGATCTTAACCCAACATGTAGATGCCCATGCTTGTTCTTTCATCTCCCGCAACTTCGTTTCCGGATCATTCCTCCATCGGTCACCATTTTTTTTCATTTCCTTCATTCTCATCAAACATTGGATAATCTCCTGCCAATCGAGTCCGTCTCTTTACGATTCCGAGCTTTCTTCGTTTGCCGTGTCAAAAAGTGCACATACTCGGATTATTCTCACCTCACGCGTCTTGTCCATATGTCATCTCTCTGATGAAACACATTGCTTATCTTCCTCTTCCTTTATTTTGCTGATTCAGGTTTATGGGCTCGCAGCTTGACTGTCGATGACTATCAAGGTAGCACCTCTCTTGTTTGCAATTTTACGGCAATGGTATCATCGAATTAAAAGAACCTCTCGCGGTGAAGGAACAAATATATCGAAAATTATTGTCGCACGTCAACAACTATAATGGGTTGCTTGAGAAGACCTTTACAATATGAACAAAATGTTCGTGCCGCTAGAAACATTTTTCTGGTGGCGTTTTATTTTTTCAATTGTTTTATCAACAGTTTCATCTTAATTTAAATTCTAACTCAAACCACCAGTTTTAAAATGCTTATTAATTTTTCAACCTATAGTCTCTTAATAAGAAGCATTTTGGTATTAGTCTTTTCAAGTATATGACATACCAATGACAGAACTTCTTGACCGTGGATGGAGAAGGTCTGGCAATTTTCTTTATAAGCCTGAGATGAAAAGAACATGCTGTCCATCTTATACCATTCGTCTCAAGGCAGATGAATTTAAACCTTCCAAAGAACAACTACGTGTACTTAAGAAAGTCCAAAGGTTTTGCCAGTTGAACTTCTGTTTTTACAATTCAATCGAGTACTTGTTCTGTACAGAATTATTACCTATAATGATCTGTGATTTGTACAACATGGAATACTAGATTTCTGGATGGAAATCAACCAGATAACACAAACTGTTCAATGGGCTTATGCAACCAAGGCAATCAAGTGTCCTCCGAGCAAATGGCTACTCAAACTGTCATGCAAATAAATGAAGAGAAGCTTGATGATGATACTTTTATAGATTACTTGTCAGCCAGAATTGATGATGCTATTGATGCATGCAAAGGAAATGGTGAACTCCCTTCAAATGTTCAACTCCCCAGACCAAATGTTAAAAGAGTCAAATCTCAAGTGAAGAAGAGACTAGTGAACACATCTGAAGATCTGCTGTATACTAGTAACGTTTCTTTTCAGATTTTTGCAGTTATACGACAATCACAGAAAGCAACATGTAGTAATGCAAATCAAAGTGGAGTATGTTTGGAACCCACCGCAAACAGTATTGCAGAAAAGTTGGCTTGCTCTGTTAATCTGCTAGGACCACTCCAGGACATGTATGTTAAAGCTTGCAATGGTCATCTTAATTTTTATTCCTCTATTGATCAGATTGGCTCTGGAAAATTTCCAGCTGCTGGAGATGTTTCCTGGAAATCCTCCAAGGATGTGGGACGTTCTGCCAAGCATGGCCTTCCACTAGACAAGAATTTGACTATGCCACTAAAAAAACGTAGGCTGGAGATCAAGATGAAAAGGTCTAGTTTTGATCCTGAAGAATATGCATTATATCGCAGATACCAGATTAATGTTCATGACGATAAACCAGAAGATGTCACAGAGAAAACGTACAAACGTTTCCTGGTTGATACTCCTCTAAAATTTTGTCCACCTCGAAGTGACGGAGAAGTTCCCAGTTGCGGCTTTGGTTCTTTCCATCAGAAGTACATTATTGACGGGAAACTTGTTGCAGTTGGTGTAGTGGACATCCTCCCTAAATGTTTGTCAAGCAAATATTTTTTTTGGGATCCTGATTTTGCCTTTTTATCTCTTGGAAAGCTTTCTTCTTTGAAGGAAATAGAGTGGGTAAGGGACATACAAGCTCAATGTCACAGCCTCCAGTATTACTATCTTGGTTATTATATTCATTCTTGTAGTAAGATGAGATATAAAGCAGCATACCACCCATCTGAGCTGCTTTGTCCTCTTCGCTACCGGTTAGTTCCCTTTGTCCTGATAGCTTTCATTTACACATCAATAAGATGTTATATGCTCACATTTATGGTTGTAGACTGCATTAGGAAGACATTTTGCAAAATGGGAGGATCATAGGAGTATCGGGATTGTCTGATCAGTCTGAGTATTGGGATTGTATGTGATATATGAACATCTTTCGGCACATGAAGACTTAGGCAAAGAATGGAATCGAAAGTATAAATGCTCATAATACACCAAAATGTTCCCATGATGCCACTAGGATAAAAATTCTATCATTTTTAATAATTATATAATTATTTTATCTATAGTATAATCTACTATGTATTAAATTTTTGTATCAACTGGAATTATATAATATTATATATTTAATTAAGAAATTAATGTTTAAAATTTAACAGAAAAGTGTTAAATTTTAAGACCTTAGATCAAGGATCAATATTTATAAGTAAAAATTTTACCGTACATCTATTATCATTTAATAATAAAATCTATATAGTTACTTTTACCCTTCCATGTATTTATAAGAAAAAAAACTTAAGGTGCCACTAGTAAAATTACCCAATGTCACCACTAGGAAATCCTTCCTTGTAATAATTTTCAACATAGAATATATAATTCTAAGAAAGCTGGACATAAATGCAATGTAATTTAGTAACTGATGCTCATGAATCATTATCATATGGAAAAACCTTGACCCATTAGGTGGTTGCTCATAATCTCATATACTAGTCACTACCATTGCTTCACACGTCATTTACATCATATCATTGTCAATAAATTGGTTTTTACTCATTGGTTAATGATTATTGAATAAACAACAATTTGAGTTATAATCCCACTATCCAGGGTTGACCATATGAACCTTTTTTTTAAAATATTTCTATCTATTGTTAAGTTTTTGATTAAATTTCATAAATTTAAGTCTTTTCTTATAATTCCTAATCAAGTAGTTTTAAGTCTACTTCTACTTCTTTTAATTTCTTTTGTAGTAATTAAATATCCTCTCCTAGCAATTTAGCTAAGCACAGGCAGTAATATATGTGACTGAATGATTTACATAAAAAATAATGAATTTAATCTGAAACCATGAATATGTTAAGCATAAATATAATTAAGATGCATATCAAATATGTTGACATATAATTAATTAAAATGTGTGGGTATGCATCATGGATTATAAAACATATATAAATTGAAAGAAGATTGATTGGCTACACATTACACAGTACGATAGTGAAAGCTATGTTGAACAAGTTTCTTGTTGACTTGGTGATGGGTGCATTTAGGAAGAGCAGAACATTGCTCTTTCTAGATTTCAATGTATAAAACAAATAGTTGTTATGTTTTAAAATATAATATACTTAAATTCGTGCTTAGAGAAATAAAATTTTTCTGTTTATTTAAATTCTCACGTCAGAATTGATTGAAGTAGAACTGCATTTGCTGAACATATCTGTGTAACCTGTTAAAAAATAAGTGAAGTTGAATGTTTATAGAGAAGAATTTTGTCTAGATGTTTTAGCCTTGAAAATGTAATTAATAATATTTGCATTATTTCACTGAATTGTTCTGATATTTTATCATAAATTATAAATTATTTCTCTACTGTCTGAAAATTTCTCGAATAATTTGGGTATCTCTTGACATGTCAATCCTGAATAACTTGAATTTAAATATTAACACATATCTATGTGAAAAATGTCTTTTGATATGTGAACTCGAGCTCAAGATAAGTTCACTATGTCTGCAATTAAATATCTAATAGCATTAATATAACAATATATATCTTGATGGAAATACCTGATGGACATGAAGAAAACCAAGTCGATGCAAATAAAATGTCAATTGAAGAGACCAATCATTCTTATATATTGATTGATTTTTTATAAGTTAACTTGTGAGGCATGAAACAATTCTGATTTTTACATAGGATTAGATAAATAAACACGCATATGCACACATGTGAAACCTTACAGGGAAGAATATAATGATTGCATAATGAGAACTCTAGGCTCCCTCACAACAGTTTGGGCAATTGCTTCATTCCAAGGAGGTAGACAAATATACCATTATGGTCGGGCACAAAATGGAGGTGCTATGATGCAACTTTTTTTTAGTCAAGATCCGTGCATGTGTGGATCCAATGCCACATTTTATTATGTGACTTTACGTGTACATTTTTTTGTAAATTAAAAGCAAGTTTATTTCTTGCATTTTGCAGGTGGGTGCCATATTCTATTGCTAGACCTTTGCTTGATAAAAAGTCCTATGTTGTTCTGTCGGACTTTATGACCGGTCAGAACAGATCATCTTCACCAGGAGAACCCTCGTACTCTAAAGCAGGTAATGATACCCAAGAAGATATTCCTGGTGATTCTCTTCACAACAATGACAAGGAAAGGGCATTTGATATTGGAGGTGAAGCAGAGCTTGATGATGAAAATACATTTTCTATGAGTGGATTCCGTGATGATGATATCAACAATATTGTGATTGTTTGGAATGGTATTCGTGTGAAATTTAAGGTATGTGATTGCTCTGAATGGTAGTGGCGTGAAATTTAAGGTATGTGTCTATGTTTGGCATCCAATCATCCCAACTTTCATTGAGATTTTATGAATATACTTCGCCATTTTGGTCAGTTTATGAATAGAACCTTTGATCTACGTCTACTAAATAATAAAATGAATATTTTTATTTAATCTAAGGGGAATTAGATTACAACTGATTATTGGAATCAATAGGTTGTTGAATTTGAAGGTTCTATGGATAATGTCATTTATGTGAAAATTGTTAAATTGTTGTATAAACGACGTCGACTAAAGAATAAGACGATTATTATACCTTATCCATTCAATCCTACTGCTCTGGTATATTTTTGCTGAAAACTGGGCCACCGCTTTTCATGCAGGACGTGCTACAAGCTTTTGGGCCTTTTGACCGAAGGATTCGTGAGTTGAAGTTACGATTGCATAGATATGCGAGGGCTGTTGGAGCTGATCTTGCTGACCACATGATTTACGTGCCTGAAATGTTTTTGCACTAAGTAAACGCCTTGGTTGTGAATAAATTGGATGATGACGTGGTACTGTTGTATTGGCATGAATAAATTGTTGTATAGTTGGTGGAGACCCAGAATTGGTTTTTTCCATGACATTGTTTAAAGTATGGTGTTGTATTCCAGGAAATCAACGAAACACCCACATAGAAATTCCCTATGGTATTGTAGGAAATAAAGTTATATGGACTCGATTTTTCATCTGATCCTACCATTAGCGATTAAATTAAAGAAAAACGATTCTATTAGGTATAGATGAGGAGTTGCCTTAACTGAAGGTAAGAAAATGTTGGTGGTATAGTCATATATTTAGGAGATTAAAACAGTATTAGGAGAGGAGAATCAATTAGTGTAGAAAAAACTTAAAATAGTGGTAGGCTTAAAATTAAATTCATGCAATTACTTCTCATATATTTATCAAGAAAAATGTTTACTAAAAATACTTCTGAAAAATTGACCCCATACGTTAGAATGTGCGGAGATCAAAATTATCGTTGAACCACCTGCACATATCGGCTGTCAATGACAATGAGAAATATCTCAGCATAAATCATGAGAAAGATATTGATGGATACACTTGAAATTTCATCAAGCAACAATATTCATTTGACTTGGAAACAGGTTGATACTCCAACCGACTGCAGTCATGTCGCAGCTGGCGGAAAGGAACAATGAAACATAGTTAATGATGGAACAATGAAACGGGGAAGAATGTACAAATTAGAATAGCTAATGCACCCCCGAGTTCAAGGCCGAATCAGGCATCATCTGCGTCACTTCCTCCAACCTGAGATTCATGACTAGCCCAATAGTTGGATCCATCCGGGCCAGCAATTTTGAACCTAACCAAAAAAAAATGCCATATCAGAAGTCTCAATTTACTGAATTTTCTGTCATAGCAGCAAGCAAAATGTTCTAGTAGACGAAGTCATTATGCTCATAGGAAAAGAACTATTACGAAACGATAAGCTATCCCATAAGGTCAATAACAGATTATTAGCACCTTTCAAGGATGAATTTCCCTTCCTTGTACTTCTGACTCTTTTCGTGAGCAGCTTCCTAAAATAAAATAATGAACCAAAAAACTAAGCAAGTTATTGCAAACAAAATATTTAATAGATTTTTATTAAATATTACAATAGACAAAAGACTAAGCTAAAGAATTATTCCTTTGTAATCGTTGCAAGAATACAAGAGATAGGCTGAAGTTTTTTTTAGGATAACATAAGACATCTATTTATAGAGGTTTCAAAGAGTGAATACATGCATAATAGCCAATATAGGACTAAACCTACTCAATACACAAATAACTTTAATACATTATTTACTCTCATATTCCCTCTTAGGTTGAAATGTCCAACTTGCAACAGACTCGATAACAACTAAACATAACAAGAAATAATAGATATACAGAGGAATATAAAAAAATCAATTGCTATATTTAAAATAGTAACAGATAATAATCTTAGAATTATATCTTAAACAGTAGTAGATTAACCATTAGATACAATCTAAGGCAAAAAGCCAATTGTTGTAACAGTAGTAGCAAAAGACAAGAATTTAAGAACCATATCTTAAACAGTAATAGATAAACCATTAGATACAATCCAAGGTAACAGAATAGATAGAAAACTGTGGTATACTTCTAGAAATCAAGTATGAAGATGTGATCTACCATCAAGAATTTTTTTACTTCCACCATTTTTTTCTTCTCTTTCCCTTTCCTCTTTTTCTCTCCCTTTTTCTTCTTCTTCTTCTTTTTCTTTCTCTCTCCCTTTTCTATTCTCCTTTCCTTTTTTTTCTTTCTCTTCTTCTCCCCCTTCCTCTACAACTCATCTATCTACCCTTTGTAATCCTAATAGGTGCAAGCAGCAATGAAGACACTGAAATCAAAAGCAAGAAGAGAGGAGACCCTTGCTATTGCTAGAAGGAACCTCTAAATCCAGCAAACTGAGCAAATGACAGGATCTGTTGATAGAGGGGAAGGGCAAAGGAGTCCGAAGTTGATGACCATCCATTCCCCTTATTTCCAGTCTTGGTTTATCGATAAATTGTTGTCATCACTGTCAATGAATCGAACTTCAAATGTTGAATTCACGACAATAGACAGATGGATCTGTCAGAGTTGTGACGAAATGAGAGAGGGCAGGGATGGCCAGGCATTGCAACACAAAACCCTTTGGTGAGGACGGAAGGGAAATAGGGTTACTTGCCTTGATGTGAAAAGTTTGGTGGGATGGTGACTACTTGAATAGGGCCAATCTTAGTGGTGGTTGAGAAAAATTGGGAGCAGGGGAAGGGATGGACACAGAGGTGACGCATCAATAGCCTAAAAAGTGGTTGACGGCAGTGGTGGTTGGTTGGGAGGAGGGCGATGGCTATGGTTTTCCCTCCCCCCTAACTTAATGTTTTATATTTTTTAACTCTTAAAACCTATGTTCTAATACCAATGTGAGAATACAAGAGATAAGTGGAAGTTGTTTTTTTTCCTAGGATAACATAAAACCTACATTTATAAAGGCTACAAAGAGTAAATACTGGCATGATAATCAATGTGGGACAAAAACCACTCAATACACAAATAAATTTAAATCTCTTGTATTCTCACAATTTTTATCTACATTTTGCATCCTATATACATCATCAATAAGAAATAAGGGCAAGTACATACTTTAGAAAATTGTTTAAGCTAATAATCATAATAAAGTACGAAAAAGATGATATGCAATCATCTTCGGTAATCAATAATACTGTTTCACTAATTAACTTTTGCAACACATGGGACAACCATACTTACATATTTCCATCCCACAATTGATCCACAGGCCACACAGAAAATATCTGCAACCGTGTGCATTCCAGTCATCATCATTCGCTCCTCTTTTTCTCCCACAAATATGTTAACTCTAGCAAATTGAAAAAGAAAACAAAGAAACCCACCGTTTTTAATTAATCAAAACTTGCTATATATAAATATTCTCACCGTAAATTCTTTTTTCAAAAAAGCAACTACTATTTCTCCAAGTTGAAAAGCATGAAGTTGTTTGCATTTGTACAAGGTAAAAGGAGATAAGATTTATAGGTTCATCTTTCCCTTACCTTTTATTCAACCGTCTTATACATGATGCAGAATTTTTAAAATTTCTTGAGAACATTTACATGCTATGGCAAAAACTAAGCCAGAACAATTACTAAAAAAGGCAATAAAAAATTACTAACAAATGATAAATTTAAAAAAGAAGCAACCGTTTTATAGCTGTGCAGGATTTACATATTCAAAAATAACATTTGCAATACATTTTTAACAAAATTTTTTTGTGGTGTCACGAAACCAGCAACGAGGTAACAAATATACTGACATTTATTTCTTAACTGACAGTATCTCATTGTGATGATAAATGAGAAACAAAGAATTTCTAAAACGTGCAGGAGACACTCTTTCAAGAAACCTAATACTGCTTGTTTCTTAGAATGAATTATGAATAGGGATGTTTAATCGGGGAACTTACACCTTATTGAAGAGATATGCCTTCCCATGCCTGCAGTGGAAAGACTGAAGAAAGCAAAGAAAATTAATCAGAAAGGTAATATTTAAAGGTTTGAAAAAGATTATATTGCAGCCTTTCCTTCAGTTTTAATACCAAGTATTCATTTCTACTATCATAAAAATATTACAAAGAAAATGTGGATATCCCTTTCCCTAAACAAAGGTCTATGCAACCAGGATGACATATATTGTGCTTCAAATGAGGACTAGACAAGTGAAATACTAGGAACTTTTCTCTACAATTACACTTATGGACTTAAGGTATAATAGAAAATCACCCAGAGGATTAAGATAGAAGAATTAATAAGTGTAGAAGAAGCTAAAAGAAGTAGAGGAAGATTTAAAACTACTTGGTTATGAATTATTAGAAAATATTTAAGTTTATCTAATGTAATCAAAGATTTGATTATAGATAGAAAAACATGGAAGAAAAAGATTCATATGACTAACTCCACAGATTGTTATTCTTATATTTTAAAAAAAAAATACTAACATGACTACACGTTAATATCAAATAGAGTGACTAGCTGGTTCGAAATCTCTTTGTTGCTCTTGTTATGAATCTTGTGCAAGGTACCATCTATGGGTCACTTGTATTTAAGAATCTCTTCAAATGACATGATATTGTTATGACATACAAGTATAATATATTTTATACTTAATGACATACCAATTATATTGATGTGATGACAAGTTAATGAAAAATCCCATAGAATATCAATGCAAATAAGATGTAGATATTCTAAGGTGATAGGTCAAGATCGATATGCAACTTGAGATATATATGGAAGTTAGGGTTGATAAGGAGGCTAGTGAAAGGTATATTGAGATCTATAGGAAGCCTCCTACTCTTGTGTTGTTAGCAGTAGTTGTAGATTTGGTCATGGACAGTAAAGATTGAAATTATCCCATTCCCTTTGATCCTGTCCTTATCCACTTGACTGACTTAGAGGTGGATTGCAACACTAGGACAACCCAATTCTTTTGGATTATCCACTATTGA
This sequence comes from Cymodocea nodosa, assembly GCA_036874045.1. Taxonomy (NCBI): domain Eukaryota; kingdom Viridiplantae; phylum Streptophyta; class Magnoliopsida; order Alismatales; family Cymodoceaceae; genus Cymodocea; species Cymodocea nodosa. The sequence goes on from CM072338.1 coordinate 25,344,982, forward strand.
AGTGGTGATCATCAAGTATATGAGAATAACCCACCCTATAACTACTATTATATGAATCTACAACATTGAAAACATCAAAACCTTGTAGCATGCCGTTGATTAGATTATTAGAGACATCTAAGACAAAATGTCATCATCCCTTGCTCCATCTTGATTTTTTGCCTTCTACAATGATGAGAGTATGCTGCTACTCACCTTTAAAATTAAAAGGAAAATTCTCAAAAATTGCTATTTGCCTAGCTATGGCTTAAAATGTTGGATTGTAAAGTATAACTATGTGTAAAAAGTTAGTATTACTAAGATGCATCTGCTTAAATAGATGAGTGGTAAACCTATAAGTAAAAAATAGTAAAATATTTAATTATTATTATTATTTTAAAAATCACCTAATTTTTGGTCTTCTGAGATTGAGTCCCTTCTCTAGTCAGCATTCATAGTTGATTGTTTGTGGGAGCATTGAAACAGGGAACAATCAAGGATTTTCATCTTATGCTCATCATTAATGAATTAATTAATGAACTACATGAGCAAGTCATTTTCTCAAAAATGGAATTGAGAGCTGGATATCACCAAATTTGAATGTGTGAAGAAGATGTTCACAAGATGAACTTCCAAATACATAGTAAGTATCATGAGTGTTTGTTGATGCCCTTTGGTTTATGAAATGTACTATAAACTTTCTGAGCATTGATGAATGAGGTCTTCCAAAAAATGCTTAGAAGGTTCATCTTTGTTTTCTTTGATGATAAATTGGTTTATTGTCACTCCATGAAAAAACATCTGATGCATTTAAGAAGAGTATTTGAAGTAATGGTGGAACACCAATATACATTAAATGATCAAAGTGTAGTTTTGGAATTAATAGGGTACCCTTCTTGGGACATACCATCTCAAATATCAGGGTGGAAATGGATCCTCTAAAGATTCAACAAGTGAAGGAATGGACTGTTCCACAATCATGGAAGGTGTTAGGGTTATTTTTGGGGCTCCTTGGATATGACAGGAAATTTGTGAAAGATTATGTTACAATCAGAAAGCCACTTACTCATTTGTTGGAAAAAGGGAATACCAATGGTCCAATGAAGTAGAAACAACATTTCAAAACTCTAAAAGTAACGTTGACATAAGCCCCTATGTTAACACTTTCAAACTTCTTGAAGACATTCATGATAGACATAGAGTGTAACATGTCTGGAGCTGGAATGGGAATGCTACTGATAGAATGGGGAGCATTCTATAGCATACATGAATTACATACTTGCGTCTACAAGCCAAAACAAGTACATTTGTCTGCTTATGATAATGAGATGTTAGTAATACTCAGCAGTGAAACATTGGTGTCAGTACCTATTGGGAACTAAAATAATCTTCAAACCGAACAAGTAATCTTAAAATACCTGATGAAACAGAAAATACACATGCCAAGGCAACAGAAGTGGCTTGCCAACTTGGGGTATGATTTTGTTATCAAATTATAAACCAGGTATGAATAACAAAACCACGTATGAATTGTCTAGTAAGTCATTGAAGAAGAGTTTGGAAATGTTGCACTACTACCATCATGGTACCATGAGGCTCACTGAATTGCAGTGTTTTTTCAAAGAAGACCAAAAAGATCAAGAACTCATGCAAAAATGGGAGGAGGGAAAGTTGTTGGACACTAAATACAAAGTAATGGGGTCCTACATCATATGGAAAGGTAGTGGTGCCAGACAAACCATAGAAGACATCTCAACAGAAGAAACGTATCAGTTACTAAAAGGGATGATAGAAGACTCAACAATGACATCTCTCATTACCAACTTGTAGTATCCCTCTTCGACGTGACTCAACAATGATAGAATCAATCTAGACATGCAGGTAGTGGACGACAACATTCAAAGATCTCATGCCAATGATTGAAAGTTGGATATTGGTGGTGGTTTTATGTTGACTTGGTTCTTCTTCTCTGTTAAAGAAGCTAGTGATGGAGTGGAGTTCTTGAACCATCTTGTTAGCTCCTCCCCTTTTTCAAATTTTCATTCATTCTTTCTCTTTTTTCTGTATTAACTCAGAAGAATCAACTTTGATGTGTAAAGCTTGAACTTTTTTGTTGGTCTTCAAGTTGAGATGCATGGTTGGGGGACATAATGTCATGAGTAATTTGTTGAGAATGACGCAAACCAGGAGTTCTTCTGGTAGGTTACGTCTTGAGCAAACGATAGGGCTCAATGTGGGTATCATTGTCATTTTGGTTTGATATGTACATGAATAATGAGTGAAATAAGCTGAGTTATTGCTTGCATCCAAACAAGCTTACTTGATTGGGCACAATAAGCACTATAACTTATGAAGAACTTATTACAATAAGCTCAAATATGGTAAGCATATCCAAACATGCCCTAGGTTAGAAACAATAGAAAAGGAGCTGAAGTCCAGAGACGAAATTCTGGTTGTCTTAAAAAGGAAGTTACAGAAAGGTTGGCATTGAATGAAATCACAAGCAAACGCTGGAGATATAAGGAATACCCAGTTGGTTATTGGATATATCTTAAGTTGCACCCTTATAAGTAGGGATCCGTGGTATACTGCAACTTCCAAATACTTTGGACCATTTGAAGATTGCAAGAGGGCGGGATAAGTAGCCTAAGAATTAAAACTTCCACCGGGGGTCTAGAGTACATCTCATTTTCCTTGTTTCACAATAATAAAAAAAATCAAATTTAGGGGGAACGGGTGTCGCTACAAATTCACACTTAGGGTAGTAACGATCAGGTTAATAAATTGATGCAATACGTATAGTATTTTTGCTGGTCTTGAAGCTCGTTGGAGGCCATCGGCCCTCGAAGCCTATATCATTTGTTTGTTTTACCTTGTTCATGTAATAAACATCGTGGAACCACGTGCGATATCAACTTCGCTCATGGTCGATTCCTCTTGTGGAAGACAGAACTAATGAAAAGCAACCTCCAAGCAAAATGACGTGCTACAGGCATTGTAATCCATAACCGTGGAAAACATGGGGTTATTTTAAGTTGAATATCGGGAATTACAGGTGATAATGATCGGAGAGCACAACTAAAGAATTTCGTCGGCGGAAGAAAAAAAAAGGAGAGAAAAGGAAGCGGAAAGAACTAATCATCACCGATATCTACGGGCATAGGATCGACTAGTAACTTATGGAGCAGAGAGCAATTGTGATATCAGCGGAGAAAGAGATGACGAGTGTACGCTGAGGTGAGTGACACGAGAATCGAATCGAAAGCAATTAGTGTATCAGGGAAGGAGAGGCAGAAACAGGTGGACGGGAAATTATGGGGCAGGCGAAGCATACAAAAGAGGAGACTTTTCTCTTTAAAGAAAAAAAAAAAAGGGAAGACGGGGTGGGAAGTAGGTAGGATACCTTGGAGACGATGTGGTCAGAATGGGCAAGATGGGTGTGGCAGTGTTTGCAGCCGTAGATCTTGCCGTCCTCAAGCTGGACGACGAACAACCGACCCATCTACGACCGCAGCTGTTGGATGGATGGATACCGGTCGTCGGCTGTTCCTCCACTCCCCGCCGCTCCCACCCACCCACCCACCCCTCCCCCAAAAGCAAGTTGGGAAGAGCGATAGATCGAACGTGGGGCAGTGGCGGCGGCGGTGGACAGTGCGTGCGTCTGGAGGGAGGAAGGGAGGAAGGGAGGAAGGGCGCCCCTTCTTCGGGATTGTTTTCGGTACTATTTCCTTCCACCTTCGGTTTCCTCTCGGTCTTGAAGGAGAATGGGGCGGGCTTGCTTCCTTCTTTTCCTTTTCTCTCTCTTTTTTCCTTGCACCGCCCGGCTCGTTCTCATGTATTAAAAGATGAGTTTATGTGTTTTCATTTCAAATAAGATGTAGAAGTTAATTTCTAATTACAATATTTTTAAATTACCATGTAAAAATAAAGTAATTAATATGTTCAATAATAATTAATAATAATAATAAATATCAAAATAATTATCACAGAAAAAACACGCTATTTCGTATTCTCCGACCGCAACATCGATATTTAGCATTTTCTGCAATTCGAATTGTTTCCCTCGACTCCCTCTATCCTTCGTACCGAAGAAGATTGGAGTTTGCTTGGGGAAAGAAAGAAAGAAAGAAGCCTAGCTCAACCGCGCATGCCGTCGACACCCTTTATATGTATTATGATTAAGGAAAATACAGCCGTTCGGATAACAGGCTTAATCACAACAGTTAGCTGAAAACAAAAAATCAAATCAAATATATAGCCAGTGTTGCACGCTAGACAATTTTGTAATTAATATAAGTATTACATTACACGTTGGCTGACCTCATCTCCCATCAAATATATATTGGGAGATAGATATATAATCGGGTGGGTGTGGTTGCCGTGACAATTAATCTCCGAATATTATTGTTGACGATGAAGATAAATATATATATATACCTTGGACATCACTCGCGATTGATTATAAAGCAGCATGCATGCGCCTTTTGTTATATATATATATATATATATATGTATATGTGAAAGCCAATAACTTTTAATGTTCGCCATCACAAGAGCATCTCATGTCATCCCGTCGTCCCTCCCCAAGCCACTACACATGTTGTTAGCCCTCCTCTTCGATCTTTACCGTTCCTCTGGCGTGGTGAGGATGCCAATTATGTAACTAAAACCCTACCTAGTTACCATGTGATTCTAGAATAAGTAAACGGTAGGTACGTTTCAGCGATATATATATATATATATATATATATATATATGATGCTGCCGCCGCTGCTGCTCTTTCTTTCCTTCTTCAATTATATATATATATACATGTGTACCAAGCCTGGATGGATAAACCCAACCTTTTCTTTGTTTTCTTCAACGAAACAAGAATATCTTTTTAGAGGAAAAGGCAAACTAATCAGAAGAGAAGGGCTGGTAATTAAGTGTCGGTTGTGCCCCCTTCAACATTTTTGTTTCACTGACTGGAAAAGCCAACATATTATTTTTTGTTTTTTGAATAATTAAATAAGGCAACCTTTATAACAACATTCCTACTTCCACCCAACTCCATTCCATTAAGACTCATTTAAAATTTTTGAATTTTCTAGCTATATTAATTTGTACGGTCTTATGAAATATCTCTTCATAAATTATTTACTGAATTTACACCAAAATAACTAGATATTTCTGACAAAATTAAAAAATCTCGTATGTATATATTACCTTCCACCGTTTCATCCAACTCCCAAGCTAATATATTTATTGTCAATTATATATCTTTAGGACTCCTGGTAAGCAATAATGGTTTTAGGTTTGTTAAGATAGATTAGAGATGTCAATAGAAGACAAATTATGCTAACTCAATCCAACATAACTTTTTGAATCGTGTTAGGCTGCTTGCTAGTGAAACTAGGTTGTACTGATATGAGTACAACCTACCATACAGACGAGATTTTTTAAAGAAATCGAATACTAGGCAACAACTAATTTTGGTCCTTTTGAGATTTCTAAATAAATTAGATGTTGATGCATCATTTTATAGAGTCAATAATTACATCAACTACTATTCTTAAAAATGATAGTTTGAATTGATATTTTGACAATCTACTTTGGCAACGATTAATTTTAGGGTCGGAAATTGGATGTACGATTTGAAATTAAAAATTCTAAAAAAACATCAAATGTCCTATTTAATATTTCGATGATCCGTTCTGGTAACAACTAACTTTAAGATTTAGGAATAGAGATTTTAAATCTTTTTTTTTTATAAATCTTTCTGTAGTACTAGTCACTTAAATCAATATTTAGTTAATTTTAAAACTAAATCTGTAAAACATTACCTATGCAAACCCAATTAAGATTTTTCGCTTTGGAAAATCTCTGAAAAGAACGGAAAATTTGGATTCATGTCTAAAAAAACCATTACCTGCGGCACCCCACAGGAATAAAAAAACACAACCAGCCATTTTGCCTATGGCCAGACCGTGCTCCGGTCCTTTTCTTCGTCCCTGCAATTCATACGACAAGCTTCCGCTTCCTTATCCTCACACCTCACTGCCTGAGTAAGGAAGAAAGAAGGGAAGACGTGTAGGATCGACGCAGGAAAGAACCAACGAACAAAATGGTGGCCTCCTCCACCGCTATGCCGACGTCGTCACTCCTACTACCACCGATGCTGCTGCTGCTGCTGCTGCTCACCCTTGTCTCATCTCTTCTCCTGCTGCTCTTCTCACTTGTTCGTAAGATCAGTAGCGGCAGAACGGGCGCACAGCGGCTGCCTCCTGGGAGCGAGGGGTTTCCCTTGGTGGGAGAGACACTGCGCTTGATATCCGCGTATAAGACGGAGACCCCTGACTCCTTCATCGACGAGAGGGTTCGTAAGCACCGGAACAGGATATTCAGGAGCCACGTGTTCGGCGAGAGGACCGTATTCTCTGCCGACCCGGAGGTCAATCGCCTGGTCCTCCAGAGCGAGGGCAAGCTGTTCGAGAGCAGCTATCCCACCAGCATCACCACGCTGCTCGGTCGTCACTCCCTCCTCCTAACCAGGGCCGCCTACCACCGGAGGATGCACTCCCTCACCCTCTCCTCCTTCTCCAACCCTGCCGTCCTCCGGGACCTGCTGCTCCCCGACATCCACCGCGTTGTACACCGCAACCTCCGCTCCTGGGGCCTCGACGACCGGGTCTTCTCCCTCCTGGACCAGGCCAAGAAGATCACCTTCGAGCTGGCGGTGAGGCAACTGATGAGCTGCGAGCCGGGCGAGTGGACGGAGGGCCTCCGCAGGGAGTACCTCCTCCTCATCAACGGCTTCTTCTGCGTCCCGCTCCCCCTCCCCTTCACCACATACGGGAGGGCGCTCAGGGCACGTGCCAAGGTTGCCCATCAGATCAGGATGGTCGTGAGGAACAGGATAGCGGAACATGCGGCGGCGGGGAATGTCCCGAAGACGATGGGATGTATCGACAAGAACAAGAATCACAGGGATGTGCTGGACAGGCTTCTGGCGGATGGTGTGAGGGAAGAGGAGGAGGTGGTGGACTTCCTGCTGGCACTGTTAGTGGCCGCCTACGAGACCACGCCTACCGCCATGACCCTGGCCATCAAGTTCCTCACCGAGACGCCCGCGGCACTCGCAAGGCTCAGGGTGAACGATTAGTTACCTAATTGATCAATTAATTCTATGTTTATTTATATTTAATATAAGAAATGATGTATGGACGAAGAAAATCATCGTCGTTGATTGGACCCTTTTTTTTGTGGATGTCCATGCGTGCAGGAGGAGCACGACAGGGTCAGAGAACGGAAGCAGCCGCGGGAAAGAGGCAGCGGTGATGGGCACAACGCCTTTGACTGGGTTGACTACAAGACCGCTATGCCCTTCACCCACTCTGTACGTCGACGTCGTCCCACCTCCAACCTCCATCTATGAATTCCGTTTCTCCGTCGTAATTCATTGAATGATGTTAATTAATTAATATGGACAACATATATATGTAACGGTTGATTGCCTTGTTATGCACAAATCATCAGCTTCATGATTTACGATGAACAGGTGATCAACGAGACCTTGCGCATTTCGAACGTCATCAGTGGCGTCTTCCGCCGAGCAACCACCGACGTCCACATCAAGGGTGGTATGCCGCCCTGGCCGTCTCTGTCGCTTGCCGTTTCCCTCCTCTTCGTTTTCGCCCATTCATATATTCTCTTAATATATATGTATGTACACACTCTTCTTTTCAGGTTATGTGATCCCGAAAGGGTGTAAGGTGTTCGCCTCGTTCAGAGCGGTCCATATGGATCAGGAGCACTTCGAGGACGCCAGAACCTTCAACCCCTGGAGATGGCACCGACGAGCGGAGGAGGAGGTGGACCGACTGGTTCGCGCATATTTATTTATTTAGTAATATCAAGAAATTAATCAATTAGTTATTCATCCTGTGGTATCGGTAATAATAAATATTTGTGGCGTCATAAAAAACAACCAACTTTCTTTCGATAATTGAAAAGCCCACGGACATGGGCGATGGAACGCAGCACGCAGACAACGGGACACATGCATCCACATGCATGCGTGCTGTTTCTGTCAGACTTTTTATTCTTCTTTTTCTTGAGTCTGACTTGCACGTGTGGGCCGGCATGCGCGACTACTCAGTAGTCTGACTGCTTAACATTCAATGCCATGTCCAGATTTATTTTTTGATTTCTTTACACACGTATACAGAATGTCCATGAGGTATGGGTTTATTTGTTGTGTGGAGGAGACAGTAAGTTAGGACACGTGGTATTCTACCGCTGATCACGTACGTACGTGCCCACAGGGAGATGAAACGGAGAATCAGGAGGAGGAGACGAAGCGGCGGGGCAAATCGTCGGCCACACACGCAACGACAGCAGCGGCGAGATTCTGCGTCTTCGGCGGTGGTGCGCGCCTCTGCCCTGGTCACGAGCTGGCTCGCGTGGAGCTGTGCGTCTTCCTGCATCACCTGCTCACCACTTTCAGGTCTGCCACCTGCCATCCACATATATATTAATTTGCCGTACGTACTTGTACGCTACATAATATATTTACGAACGTACATACGTACGCAGCTGGGACGCCGCAGAGGAGGACAAGTTGGTGTTCTTTCCCACCACCCGGACCCTCAAGGGCTACCCCATTCGAGTCCGTCCCCGCTGCCCCGCACCCACCGAAATCTGACAAGAGACTTATCTGTGATTTCTCGCGCCATCTGCCGTACGTGCTTGTCTGTCGTCGGCATCTACATAATAAGTATGTTAATTTTGTGTGTAATGAATTTATGTTATTACGTCATGTACGTGGTTGGCTAAGGTATTGATGTTAATTCATGGTTTGTTGGAAGATTGATTGCACCCGAGACCGATGGCGCGCGGAAATCTTTTTTATTTTCTATTCAGAAGCTTGTAATTGTCCGCCTATCTTATATATAACCGACACTATGCACCGCCGAAAGTTTTACGCGCAAGTCCCGCGGCATGAGGAATAATGTAAGTTTCAAGGTTGTTATCTATTATTATACAAAGGGGACCACCAGCCCTTTTTCACATAATTAAGTTTATAAATATTCTTTTAAGCAAGAAATAAAATTTGGAATCGCAATTACAATGCACCATCGGTTTACCGCCTCCTTTCCATAACAATAATATGATGGAACTGAGTTGGTATGATTATTTTGTCGCGGAATGGTTGCGATGTGTACGTGCTTAGAATGTATGCACGTGAATCGCACATACAATTGATATCACCATGACATGATATTTAACTTTCATTGATTTGTGAGACACGGTGTGTCGTTTGTTTCGAGAAATGTGCAATAAACAACAAACAAACAAGGTAGATCAAATATTTTTCTGACAGGTAAATTGGGATCGATAGTGCCGCAAATATTGTAAAGAATACATTACAATTAAACAAGTGTTAGTTGAAGGGGTAAATTGAGTACTGAAGTCAATTAACAACAAATGCTTAGTTATGTTAGATAACCGCAATGCCTGAAAAGTAGAGTACATAAACCTTTCATGACAAAGCGAGAATCCAAATTTGAAAGAAGGTTGGAAAGCATATCATATTACTGTTACCTACAAAAACTACTATAAAAATAAGGACGGAATCTTCAGTATTAGAGGCGAAAAATAGAGTTGTGGCACGAACGGTGAATGATGAACCATGATCTTTTGTCGAAGACCAGTTGTTTAGGGAGCGTGCGTGTGTTGCTGTGTAATTGTGGTCGTAGATGACAAGTTGAATAGTAAATAATTGCTGGCTTCTTCCTCCCACGTACCGGATCTGCAGTTGCTTAGTTTCCCATATCATATCACCTGGTAGGGACAAAAGACAGATACAGGCACTTTTACCAAGGCCCTGTTATTTGTACGAGTGGGAATTAGAGACCAAACTCAAATCTAGAATTATCGGGGTCGATATAAACCTCATGGAAAGCCCCAGAAGGTTCTTACATACAAAAGTAAATAAATACCTTATAAATTTCTCGTACCAACCATTTTCAAAGCTTCTCTAAGCCAGGTTCAACCATCTCCAAAGAGCTTGCTTTTCTTAAAGTGCCCATTGTACACTTTTCTAGAGGTGGTTCTATATCGTTCTATTAATATACGGTAGGGTAAATGTAATTAAAAAAATTAAGATTAAATGATTATTAAGTATTGGTTTTTGGTTTGAATGTTTTAAAATCGAATAATTCCAATTGAATTTTCAAATAAATTTTTTAAATGAGTATTGCTTAGATTAAGTTAAAATTTTAATTTTTATATCAGAAATTAATTAGAATTTAGTTTTTAACGATGATTAAAATATAAAAGGTATCTCAAGGAATACTTTTTTAATTTTCAAAATAAAATAGATAATGATATACACATGTATCTCCGTAAATAAATAACATACTAGTGAGAAATCACCGTTCCGCTATCGTCACATGGGTTATCTTCCTGTTGGTGCTTCTCCGGCGTCGAAAGATTTGGAACGACGGGCACTTCCCGGGCAACTGCTGAACAAACCAACGCGCACGCCGCAGGAGCTCGAGCTTCTCCATTTCACCGAACGGCGGTATCGTCCATCAGGTTTGCTTGCTTGTTGTAAGCCTGTTTTTATGCTCCATTCGGGAAGTGAGTCGACATATTGTGCGGATGAAACAAGTACAGATAAAACAGATCAGACAAGTCTATAAAGGATCAGACCGCGAATTTTCCTTGCTCTGTCTACCAGGGACACAGGTTGGAAGCACTCAACGCTGGAGCGGATGCCATCCCTCAACCCATCAACGGAGCACGCCACCAGCAAAGATTCATCTTGTTCAGAAACTGAAGTTCACAGCTTATCGGGCTCGTTCGGATACTCGAACAATGCACCTTGTTGCTTCAACTTGAAGAGCTCATCCGAATAGCTTTTAGGTTGGGACTCCCCGATCGTCTCCATCAGCTGAGCCATCATCTCCCCCAAATCATACTTATCTTTGGTCTTCCCGTAGGAACCATACCCATTGGTGGCAACTCCTCTTTGATTGATAGCTACCACTCCTCATTGGTAGATCTGATGCTTGTACAATAGTTGTTCCCCTTTCCTCTAGATCTGAGGTTTCATCAAATAAAGCGGAATTGAGCTTATGATTTTCAAAGAATTTACGTTCTTGATGTTGTTTCTCCCTTGTTTTATGACCAATCCTACCATCGCCCTCCTTGAGACGAGGGATGCACTTACTTCCTCCAGTTTGACCTCCATATATGGTTGCCAATCAATTCTTCAGCTTCATGAGAATTTCTATTAGCTGCAGATTCATCTCCTCACATTCTATAGTTCTCTTTGTGATAGGTGACTGTGATACCAAAATGCCATTAATGTGACGATGACCCAATGACTAGGGCTGCATTATTTATGTTGATTATTGCATAATATGGTTGGCTATGAATTATTTGTGTTGACACAACAACAAGTGTGTTCGTTATATACTCATGAGTAGATGATTATGTTATGGTTCGACTATGAACCTTGATAGACCCATTTACAGGGGGATGAAACCGTTGTAGACTTGGCTATGAAGGGATGAAACTGTAGTCGACCCAACTACTAGGGGTTGAAATCGTAGTAACCTGACTATGAGGGAATGAAACCATAGTAGACCCAACTACAAGAGGATGAAATCATAATAAACTCGGCTACAAGGGGGATGAAACTGTAGAATGGTGCTTAGTTAGTGTTCTATGCATTCCTAGTTGCATTATTTCTGTCATATTGTTATTTTTGTTATATTGTTGCAAATTTAGATAATCATGTGTGGTATATAATTTCATTTTTGCTCATATAATGTTGAATTATTCTTTTGAATGTTGAATGTGAATCAATGGAAATAATTGTGACATATGTGGTTATAGACCTCAATATTGGTTATGATGTTGACTTTTGGGCCTAATCCCATGGCTAAGTGTGATCTTGGACTTTTTGGCCCAACAAAAAAGCTAAGTGTGACCTTTGAGTTGATAAATGTTCTGTTGACTTTTGGGATTAATCACAAGATTAAATGTGACCTACAAATGGATTTGGATCGTTGGCCTTTAGACCCAATCATAGGGGTTATGTGCAACCACAACTAGATACTGTAATTATTGAAATGTATCAAATAAATTGTGCTTTACTTATGCCTGTGATGTGACATGTAGAGCTCATATTTATTTGTTACTACAATTCTCCTCTTTTTGCATAATTATGTTGACCTATTCACATTCCTATGTTATGTATTGCATATTTATGCCGTTTATAGATTATTAGTAGATTACTTATTAAGTTGTGATTCACTCTTTGTGATTTCTGTTTTACTAGGTTCTTAGGTAGATCTCTTGGTTGTGTGTGTGCAGGAGAGAGCTTGTTAGTTTGTTGCCAGGTTGTGGTGGCAGATTTTCTGCTTAGCCAACATGTTTTGGGAAATTTGTGATTCTTAATGGAATTAGGTGTTGATGGAAATAGTGGATTTGTGTGTTTTGATGGATTGATGACCTTATTATATTATGTCGTAGATTTTATTTTTAGGTTTTAGTTTGTTAAACCTCTTTCAGTAGGTACCCAAACCTTACAATATTAGGAGGAGAGGTTTTTCACTTTTTTTAAAAAATTTTAATGTGATTTTCTTTCCTGATATTGCAGAGATTGTCTTTTTTTGAAATTTTGTGGAATGATAGAGAGGGAGAGTGAGCAAGCTTGGACGAGAGAAGTGCAACCTTGAGCACCCATTATCTAGATGCACGTGAGAATGCCATTAGATGACAGGGTTTGTTACAATCAAGCACTAAGGCCATTACAAGGGAGAATATTTACAGACTGAATATTTGAGCTTGACCACTCACGCAGGTTAATATGCCCCCTCAAGTTGAAGTTCTACCGTGAACACTCAACTTGTGTTGTCAAGCGTACCTTGGTGAAGAGATTTAGTAAATGTCTACAACTTGAGCCACTGAGGGTAGGAACCTGACAATGATGCATCCTTGCATGACCCACTCAAATGTAGTCTACTTCAACAATGGAACATCAAATTGGCTGCTAGAAAGGTGGCACCAAAAATGTTGCACCACAAATTTGGATTGCACTCAAGAAGATTAGTAGTGGCATTAGCAAGCACCTTTTATTCTGATTCTGTCAATGGCCTAGCCACAATTCTTTGCTCTTCAGTCACCATGAAATTGGTGTTGGGCTTAGAAAGATGACAGATCCATTAGAATATTTACACATTGAACATGTGAGATAAAGGACTAGTTATGTAAACTAATAGACATGCCTCCTATCAAGACCCGTTTCATCACTTGAAAGTTGTAGACTTGAGTCTTCAACTCATGGAGTATTGTGAAAAAGAAGAAGTAAGCTAATAGATAAGACATGATACTTGTCGATTCCTATGATAGCACTTGTCTTATAGCTATTTGATGCTTCAATCATCCCAATTTTCCTTTCCCTTTTGTGATCTCATTTTCTTTATTTATTACACTCCCAAACTTTAAACAAATAATAATAATGATAACCAAAAAAATTAATAAAACTTGTCTATTTTACCTAAAAAGGGGAAAAAGAAAAAATATTTTTCTAGCTCACCTACAGCATTACTAATTTTTTCTTACTTATAAAACCATTAATGACCTAATTTAATCCAAATTATCAAACCTACACCTTAATTCTACCATCGATTAATAAACAATTTTTGCACCCATAACAAACTTAATAACCTTATTGACCTCCATAACTACCACCTCTTCATCTCCTATAAATATCTCTACCTTTGGGAGGAGAGGACAAATAAAACACAAATCACAAAAACATACAAAATTTATAGTGGTTCACCCTATAATTTAAAATCATGTTCATTATTCAAGTTTTTTGCTTGAGCGTTTCGCAAAATAGTGTTATTTTCAAATTAGCACTCCACCAATTTACAACTTCGACTATGACAAGCCATTAGCTTTAGATAACTTACCAATATCTTCACAAGTCAAGGAGTTGTCATCATATAAGTTATAGCAATAACTCACTAGACCTTTGACAAGGAGAGATGACTAGTAGATGGAAGAGAATTGGAGAAAACTATGCTTCCCCCACTACCAATTCCCACCACTCTCCAAGACAAATCCTGTTGAACTCCACATCACCAAACAAGCTCGTACAGAGCTCTGAGTGCCTTGGCACCAATCTCTCGCACAGAACTCTAGGTCGTCACCCTTGGATCCAATCTCTTGTGTGAAACTCCAAGCACCTTTACACTTTAGAACTTGAAGCATTTTCTTTGTTTCCTTCTCACTTGAAGCTTGCCATGCCAAAAGATGGACAAGACAATCCAAACAGATGCAATGAAAAACCTAACCCTAGCCACTCAGGGAATATGAAAATGAAAACCTCTGATGATATCGAGAGACATTGATGATGGTTTTTATATTAAGGGAATAAGAAATGGATTGCAACAAAGCTGGTAATAACTGACTGAAAAATAAGGAAAAAAACTGAAGAAGAAAATCGATTACAAGAACTAATAATAGGTTACAACCCAGCTAAAAACAATACAAAAATATGAAGCCACGTGACCTGCTGAAGATCCAATGGCCAGGATAAAAGATGATAAAATGCCATGCACAATGATGCCGAGCAGATCCCAGCACATCAATTTTCTTCCTTACACACCAGTATGATCTTGCCACTTCACACTCTGGAATCCACCAAATGGTGGTATTGCCCATTAAGTTTGCTTGCTTGTAGGTTTCTTTTTATGGTCCATTTGGGAAATGAGTCAACTTATTGTGTGGATTAAACAAGTACAACTAAAACAGATTAGACAAATCTATAAAAGATCTTTTAGTCTTCCATTTTCTTAATGTTACCCTTTCAAAGGCAACTTTTTCCCTTCTTGTGTGCTTTGCCTTTCAAAATTGGGAATTTTTAATATGACATTGTAATATGATAAGTACATGATATGATAACAAAATAATTGTTAAGATATGTTTCTTTTCAAATATCTATTTAATGAACATAATTTTATTTTGATGTGGTTATTACTTGATTCCACATAATTTAATATGATTATTATGTAGCTATGCATTGTTAGAATTTAAAATAAATTTATTAATATGTAAATATAAAACTAGATGCAATTCTATTTTAATATATTTGAATTTATAATATCTTCAATAATCAATCATGAAATTATATATCTTCAAGTCACATTCTTTCAAGAAGCCACATTTTTTTTTATTTTCTTCCCTCTTAAGATTCACTAATGCCATGTCAGGAACCATCTTTCTTGTAGATGTCTGCTTCAACTTATTATATTATTGCTTGCTTTTGCAGCTCCTCTCATGTGACTTGCACGTCTATGCTCAAGTACCACATGGGAAGGTTTGGATTCCTCTGGTTACTCACCAAGAAGATTGTGACAGGTGCTTTGATTGGTGTCACCATTTCGGATCGACTAGTAAGCTTTGCTTCTGTACATGGAAGCTCCATGCATCCCACATTTATTTCTCGTAAAAATGGTCTCCTTGAATCATTGAAAGGTAACTTTTCCAATGATGAGATTGCTGCTGACTGTTGAAGAAAGTGAAAAATAAACTTGCTTGTTTTTACCCTCTTGAATTTATATGACATTGGTTGCAGGAGATGTTCTTTTGGTTGAGAAGTTTTGTCTTCAGAAATACAAATTTTCCCATGGCGATGTAATAATATTTAGGTATGTAACCATGAATGGATGAGACTCTTATACAATCATTTCATTCTGTAGTACATTTGGAATAAGATTCCCTTTGCATATGTGTATGTCCGGTGGACTTAGATTATGGGATCACAAGACATGTTTGTGTAGATTTTGGATATACAGATAAGCTTCAACCTTTAACAGCCAAGAGAAAGCTTATATTTATATAGTGAAGTCATTACAATAAACTAACTTATGTAACAAACTATAGTTACAACAGAAGCGGACACCCATTAATTAAATACAAGGACTAACCAAGTATGGATATTTGTTCTAATATTCCCCTACAAACTCTGGAGTGTGACAAGACCAAGATTGGAGCACGTATTCACAAATGAGACATGAGCCAGTTGTTTGGTACGAAGATTGGCCAGCTGATGGAATGTAGAAATATTTTAGGTTTGCAGCAGAGCAAGAACTACTCTTTCACAAACATAGTGACATATTTTATGCTTTGATTGTGCATGTGAAAGATGGGGTTCACAGAAAGATTAAGTGTACTCGTATTATCTCACATAGAGAATAGGAGCAGTAGAATGATAGATTTGTAGAGCCTGCAATGGATAATATCTATTAGACATTGAATTCAAGGCAATTCAGCAGCTACTCTGCCTCAGCACTGGGCTTGGTAATTGGTGTTCACACGATGCAATTTTGGCCGAGAAAGATAGCAGGTTCCGTTGGTTGACCATGTAGCTAGAGAACAATGCTAGCCTAGTTAAGAGTCACTGTAAACATGTAGATTTACGGAGGAAATAAAAGAGAGAAACAGACCTTTATCAAGTGTATAATTCAGACATTGAAGAATCCTTTTGACAATTTTAATAAGATCCATGGTGGGTGTATTCATAATGTGAAAAACAAAATTTTAATGAATAGAAAAGATCTGGCCTACTAAGAAAGAAATATTGAAGTGACCAAACAATCATTTATAAAAGATTGTGTTGGAATAGTTTTATATCAGTTAATATAGGGAGTGAACCTAGATTAATATACGATGAATATCTCTATTCATCACCAATTGGTTTTGAAATAGAATTTTCTATGGTATTTAGAGCAGGTTCATGCACATTTACTCGTAAGATAGTTGTAGACATAAGATAAGCCACAAGTAAAGGAGAGTATTGGAATAGTCTCATATCAGTTAATATAGGAAGTGGACCTAAATTAATATACAATGAATTTCTCTACTCATCATTGATTGATTTTGAGATGGAATTTCATATATTGGATTGAGGAAAAGGTCAGAGTTTATACCTTTGTTCATTGTTTGGTAGTCATAGTTGTGCTGACGAATATGAAAGCATCTATTGTAGTTTTTTTCCACCAATTCAGAAGCATTACTTTTGTTGGGATAGGAGCCCATCACTTGTACGAGTAACCTGTACACTAAGAAAATAATGCAAGTCTCCCATGCCTTTCATGGCAATTTCAGAAATGACATTATGAATCACATCGGAAATGGTGAGTTATTTCCTGTGAGAATCATTTCATCAACATACAAGATAAGAATATCAGATCCATTTTTGTGAGTAACACTGAAGGATTAACAGCACTACTATAGCACTACTGTAAATTTAGGGTATACAGAAACCTTGACCTTAACAATCTGAGAGGAAGAGCTTTTATTTATATAGTGAGGTCAGTGCAAAAACCAACTCATGTAACAAAGTATAGTAACAATAGAAAATGATACACATTAATATAATACAAGGGCTAAATTATGTACAGGTATCTGTTTTAATAGTTTGGATTTTCATCTTTTTCTTTTACAATGACATACAGCTCTCCAATTAACCACAAGCAGACATGCGTAAAGAGAGTAATTGCCTTGCCAGGTGAGTGGATTACAGTTCCTGAAAAACATGAAGTACTGAAGATTCCTGAAGGCCACTGCTGGGTTGAGGGGGACAATTCAGCTTCAAGTTTAGATTCAAGGTCTTTTGGACCAGTAAGTTTGTATTTCTTTCTTACTGAGAATATTTAATGGTAAGTGTGCTTCCCGGAGTGTATGCCATGTCATATTTTCCAAGCTGAAAAAATGCAAACGATATCCTGAGTTTGGTAACTTGCATCTGCCTGTGATAGTAAAAAGAAATGAGAAGTTGCTGATAAATAGCTTAGGAGGATCTTGGTATTGTTGAATATGGATCCCCAACAATTTTACAATGGATTTTTTAGATAATTTAAATATAGTTAAACTTATGAAAGGGAGGGGGGTTGATTTCGCTGGTGCTAGAAAATATATTTTCAGCATATTTTCCATTAGTTCTGAACATCTCAAACTACTAGCGCTTGATTTGTTGAATATATTAGCTGAAGCCAGTTTGTTCTTGTATTTGATGCAGATACCACTCGGACTTGTTCGAGGCAGAGCAACACACTTGATTTGGCCGCCGCAAAGGATGAGTGAGATACCGAGAAAGGTTTCCGAAAACAGATTGTCGACCTACTGATTTATCTAGTCACGTCAATTTGATTAGTAAGAAGTTGCTCTTTTGGATATCTGAGTTCTCCGTCAAGTCACTGTTGTGACAGATTGCCCCATGAGCTTAAATAATCATCATCCGTCTTAGATGGAAACAACAAAGTTTTGTTTGACGTGAAATCATGCCTAAAGCGCTTCCTAGATGATTCTCTCATTCAATTTAGTCCATTGTTTCCTCACCATGTTTTTTTTCAAAATGATTTTAGTGTCCTACGTTGGAAGTTCCTTTCTGGGCACTGTTGTGATGAAAAATAGTAACATCTATAATGTATTGAAATTTTGGTTTGCAAAAGTTGAAGCGATTTGTGCAGAAAAACTATTACTCGAAAGTGAAATTCATTTGACCATTTTTTTTTCTTCCAAATCAAAGCATCTAGACGGCTTCCGTGGGAAAATGGTGGTCATCTGAATTTTTAAATATTTTCTTTATCGGTAGTTTTGGGTGCTCTTTCCCTTTCTTTTTCTCCGTATTGTAAATCGAAGTTGAGATACTTGTTCGCGTTATACATCCTTCAATCTAGGTAGGAAAAGGCCCATGGCTCATTGTTTTTGTATATTTTGGTATTTCTTCATGTAATTCTCGTTCTTCGGTTGATCTTCATCGAATTTCTGGAACCTTGCAAATGCCCATGGCCCTGTTTCAACGGATCTATAACGATTGCTCCTCCCTTAATGAGTTACACTCCGGCTACGTCATTGAGAAAGATACAGACCTCCATTATCTTGATGTGACAGATGAACTAGAAACTTATAAACAAGATAATTTGTAATTAATGTTCCACTTCATCCACTTCTGACATGTTTGTAATAAATGTTGTATGTCAATTATCTTTGCGTAGGTTTCTCATATATGTAAAATTTTCCAACGATCCTTCGTATACTCAGACTGTGACGAATCCTTCGATCCTTCAGAATGTTGTAAGTCTATTTTATAGTTTATTCATATACTCAGACTGTGACTTACCCTTCGTATAAAAGGAATTATTTGATGACACGTTTTGAATAATGCACGCGTTCCATTAGCCCTTTTCTTCTGTCCGCCGTTTCATTTGTCTACGCTTCCTGGTTTTTAGTTAGAATCAGAGTTACCTCCGTGCTTCGGAGGGATTAGTTTTCCTGAAATAAATTTTATCAAGTAATGAGTTGAATTATATCAATGTATATCCTGAGTAAAATCTAATTTATTTTTATTTTATTGTATTTCTTGGTTAAACAATAAATAAGCTCAGAAGTTCTGGCGATCGATCATATGCCCATAATATTATCATTCACATACATTTGACTCGATTAAAGGATACATATTGGCCTTTTCTTGTAGTAAAATGCAATTTCCAAATTTAAGACTACAGAAACTTTATAGATGGTGCTTTCCAAGGAGACACCATAACCAATGGAAACATCATCTATAAAAATTGAAATAAGATATTGAAAGGAAACTTGAATTCAATTTTTTTTTTTCACGAAAAAATATATATGATACGGCCCATGGACGCTTGGAAATGTCATGGAGCAACCTAAGGACGAGGCGGACGCACTGGTCTTACATGCGATAGTTTTAACTGGCGACGTCAAACCTTTGAATTTCCGACGGAAAATAAAAGGGACAGCTGGAAAAACATCAATTCGGCTACATGATCGTAATTTTGCGCCCGAAACATGAATGCTCAACTAAAAGTTAAAACACGAAAATACAAGTAGCATAAGAGAATCATACTAGCTAGCACCCTGTCAATTCCAATAATAAAATAATATGTATAAAGTTGATGCACATACAGAGGTAACGTATTTTACAGATGAAGCAAACATGTACAAATATGTCAAAGACACGTGTATCTAACTCATTGAACGGCAAGACGTTGAAGATGATCCAAGAAGACCTGGAAGCTAACATCATCCGTAAATATAACATCGCCACCTCGTGGTGGTGAGTTATCCTTGTATGTGACCGACGGATTCAACTTGGCCAAAAGAAAACGACCCTGTGCATCAAATAAACTATCTTTCAAGAAGAAGAATAGTAATAATTGGAAGGACGATTCTTCTTTTTGGTGCGTGGAACTTTCACCAATATACAATATAAGTCTGAACAAAAGCAGTCCGGAGAGGATTCTTCTTAACTCAATGGAAAAATTGTTTACGAGATTCAAACGTTTGGCTTCCAAATTGCAAGGGAACAACTTTAACATTGTGCCATTGCTCGTAATTTCAAGAAAATACGTAGTGCTGGGTGGTGGACCTTAACAACATCCTGATCTCCCCTCCCCTCCTTCGGCAAACCTCCCTGCATCCTCCTCCGCCCTCTTTCAGGACTGAGATATTAAATCTCGATCTTCCATTAAAGACAAACAATAAAATTGTTGTTGATGTCCATAACAATATTACTTCTTTTATATATATATATATATATATATATATATATATATATGGAAAGGTAATGTTATAAGTACTTATAATACTTTGCTATAGATGTCTGTACCGTTCAAATCGATCTAAATGATATAGATTATATTTAAAATAAAAAAAGATAAAAATACAATCTGTCTATCCAATCCACCTGTACCTATAGAAAATACATTCATCTCTCTCTCTCTCTCTGCTTTTAAAAACAGTGGTTAGATTTTTTTTTTTAATCTAAAGATTTTGAATGTGTCCTTTCTAAGAGTGTGTGGTGTATGTTCAAGATCTGAAACCTAGGTTGTACAAACTTGTTGTTTGGATACTTAAGTGTGTGTATGCTTGTTGGCTATTCTTGGCCTCAAAAAAGGTATCAATGTTATCACCCACCTATCCACAGGTACTACACCTCTGCTGATGTCACCTTTCATGAGGACCAACCCTACTTCATTGTGAGTTCTTCCTCTTGCTAGGAGTCCTTGTGTCTTGAGTCTCCTCCCATCCCAACTCCTGTTATTCTATCTAGTGAATCTTATCAGGATATCTTGCTCGTTCCTTCCAATGATAATAGGGAGAATGAGATGTTGACTAGTGTTGGTAACAAGCCAACCACCCCACCCCCCTTATAGGTGTGTTAGCAATGAAGGGCAACTACTCAAGTGCCCTCACATGATTTCTTTCTTCCCATTGACCTACCTATTGCCCTTTGAACAAGTAATAAGTTTTGTACCCAATACCTTATTGCTCATTTTGTTTCTTATGATCACTTAACATCTTCTTGTTATGTCTTTGCCTTAGAAGTTTTGTCTACATCAATTCCAAGGACCTATCAAGAGGTTTTACAACTACCATATTAGAAATATGCTATGGATGTTGAAATGGATGCCTTATAGTCATATGGTGGGAGTTAGTCTTCTATCCTACTAATACCAATGTGATGTCTTGCAAGTGGGTATTCAATATAAAGTATAAACCAGATGGTACTATCGACAGGTATAAGGTCTGTTCATTACTAGAGGCTTTACTCAAGAGTATGATATTGATTATGAGGAGACATTTCTTTGTTGCTCATCGCAATTCTATTAGGGTCTTGATCTCTCTTGTTGCTGTCAACCACGTTTATCAGTTTGATGTGAAAAATGCATTTCTTTATGATGACCTTTATAAGGTGTATATAAAACAACCACTAAACTATGTTGCTTAAGGAAAGTACAAGGTGTGCAAATTAAAAAGAGCAATTTATGAGTTGAAATAGACTCTTCAAGCTTGGTTTAACAAGTTTAGTCAAGTCATGTTCAAAAAAGACTTCCATCGGTGTGTTGTAGGTTACTCTATATTTATCTAACAATCAAAGAGGAGGTCAATGATCATTGCTGTGTATGTAGATGACATTCTATTTACTGAGAGTAATGTTGAAGGGATTGCCATCACCAAGACTTATCTTGCTAATGCCTTTCAAACAATGGACTTAGGATGACCAAGATATTTTCTTAGCATTAAGTTCTCCTACTCCAAAGATAAAGTTGTGATGTCTCAAAGGAAGTATGTACTAGATCTTCTAGTAGAAACAGGTCACCTAGGGTGCAAACCAGAGAATATGTCTATTTAATGCAATCCACCTTTTTAGGATACTTTATCTATTGAGTTAGAAAATCCACAACAATATAGGTGGCTTGTTGAGAAGCTTATTTACTTGACAATTACAAGACCTGATATCACATATAGCGTTGGATTGCTAAGTCAATTTATGCACCAACCATGATAGGTGCATTAGTTAGGTGCTTAAAGAGTTTTAGCTTACATCAAGGGTACCCTAGGGGAAGGCCTTTTATATAGATCCAATGGTTGCTTGCGAGTGGAAGTCTTTTCTAATGCTGGTTTTGTAGGAGATAGAGTGGACCAAAAGCCTACATCAGGGAACCTCACTTACATGGGTGGGAATCTTGTCACTTAGAGAAGTAAGAAACAAAATGTAGTTTCTTGTTCAAGTGTAGAATTAGAGTATCGATCTATGAGGAGATAGGAAGTGAGATGATTTGGTTACAGTCTCTCCTTTAGGAGCTTGGATTGGAAGTCCAACTACCTATGTCCATGTATTGTGATAATTATCTATATTACAAAGAATGAGACATTTCATGAGCGAACCAAGCACATTGAGGTTGATTGTCATTATGTTAGAGATTTAGTGGGTAAGGGTATTATCTGCACTTCATTCACACCATCTTCAAAAGAACTTACAAATATTCTTATAAAGTCGTTAGGTCCTTAAGTGTTTGACTACATTTGTAGCAAACTAGGAATGACAAATATCTACCTTCCAATTTGAGGGGGAGTGTGTGAAAGGGTTATGTTAGAAGGACTAGCTAAGGATCCAATTAAGAATCCAATTAAACTTGTATTCCTATATATTGTAATCCCCTCATCAATAGAAACATCTTTTTTTCCTTTTCTCCATTCTTCTCTCTCCATTTCACATAATGAATTTAGAATTCACACACATACACACGGTTTCTAATGAGGTCTCATTTCTTGAAATGTGGCACACTATTTTTCACATTAAAATCACATAAAAATATCACTAAATTTATAAAATAAAAAATAGTAACAAGAATAGTGCAGTGATACTGAATTTTCAAAAATCTGAATAAAAATCACTAAAAATCAAATTTGGGGATTTTTAGATATTTTTTATTATTTTTTAACTTTATTTGCTATCATTGATACTATTTTTTCTTGTTGATACTTTTTCAATTTTACCAAAACCACTAATACTATATTTACATGTTTTAGGTATGTAAAATCCTCAATTTTCAAAAACACCCCTGATGCATGTGAATTGAACCATAGGAAACTTCTGTTGCACCAGAAATATATTTTATTAAAAAAATCCAGCATGTTTTATACATTAAAAATAATAGGCAATCCAGAAATTTAAAATATTATTGCAAAAAAAGTACCAATGATACCCAAAAATTATTTAATAATTGATTGGAGAACATCCAAAATTCCCCAGAAAATGAACTTTCAGCGATTTTTGCACTTTTAAATTTTGGGTCACTGAAAATTTTTTTAAGTGATTTTAGTGTGTAAAACATGCTATGCAGTTTAATAAAATACATTTATGATACATCTGAAGTCGTTCCTACACACATACATAATGAGGCGCCATCTTAGTTTCCTAGAAGGTAGCACAAGACATCCTTTTTAGTTAGTGTCCTTACCTTTGACCACAAGTTAATAAAAAAATTACCACTACAATAGATAGAAGATTTGCAGTTTTGAAACACAATGATTCTTAATACTGTAAAAATTTAAATCAACCAACCTGTGAACCATATTGATCACAAATAACCAAACGAGGAATAGGGAACCGTTCTTTCATTACTCCTTCAGCATCATAACGAGGTGCTTGTAGTAATTGAGCAAAGGCCTGATAAATCCAGGTGTTACTTTATGGCAAAAAAATCAAAGGCAAACTTAGTGTGCAAAGTTCTCTAAAGATTTAATAATGTGATCCCCATGTTATAGTGGAATAAACTTACACATACACAAGTGGAAAACAAGGTTGACAGCCTACCACATGAGAATGAACAACATGCACGACTGTTGATGCCACCACTCACACAAAAAAGATGGAGGAAACACTTGGAACGTCAGTCCAAGGGGAAGGGCTAGTTTCTAGGTTTAAAAAGTGCCAGAAACAGTGATTTTTTGTGAGTCCTAGGGCTGATGCAGGATCTGGAAGTGGCAGCAGACGGTTTTGGTGGCAGGTGGGGATGGTGGTGGGCTGAAATCCTAGGGTTTTCCCCTGGGCACTGGTACCATGTTAGATAATGAGAAAATTGGTGTTAAACCCTAAAAAAGAGAGGTACAAGAGTTGATATAGTGAGTATATGGATATCTCCTAAACGGATATCCATTTACCCACATACAAAATAACACACAAATACATAAAGATATCCAATTAAACATTTGCTATATATGTTTGTCATATTAATGTATGTTATGAATCATTTTTTTATCTTATATGCTTGAATTTGAATTGACCGACCTTATGTAGAGGGATTATGACTTGAATTGTTGTTGTATATTTGAATTTAAATTAAAAATTTCTTTTATTTAAGTGAGAACTAAGAATTGAATTGGAACTCAGTTTTTAACACTTTAATCCAGTTTGATTTTGTACTTGTAAAGAATTTGGTTTTAATTTCTTAAGAACCAGCACATATGATTTGGTTTATTCTTCAAGCTAGAATCAAATCAAATTGAACTGTGTGCGCCTCTAATTTGAGCTTTGTGTGACCATGTGGTACAAGCTCAAGGTGAGAGTGACAATATCAGGCTTTGATTTCATCTATGGTTGATCTCTTAGCTTCAGCCCTACAGCAAGGGTAGGCTTAGCTTATCTTAGCTTGTTGCATGTCCTGTGTATTTTCAGTCCTATTTTTTCCTTGTTTTTTGTTTTCTTACTTCCTCTTTTTTTTGCTTATCTTTTCTGGATAGGTCCATATCAAACTCTTTATACCTTGTCTATACCTTAACAAAATTTGTTGCCTATTGCTCAAAAAAACTCTTGACAAAAAAATTGCTTAAAACATTTTCGGGCCATAAGCTTCAAATAAAATAAATGCAAAAGGAAATTTGTGCTGCTTACAGCATGTTCAGGTTGTTTGTGGTAGCCAGAATTGCGCCACTGTGCAATGGTTGTTCCGTGAAATATGACTATTGTAAAATAGGAATCCAAAAGAAGAATCCTGTCTGAAGCGATAGCAGTCACATCCAAGAGGACTGGCTCTGAAGCTGAATCCAAAGAGTATGATATAAGGGAAGGCTGAATCATAACAATTGAATTGGCTACATTCTCTCTATTTAGGATCATCCTATAGTATGCAGTTTCATCAGGACTATTATTAAAAACCTGCAACAAATAAACAGATACATTAATATAAAACAATGAAAAAGATCATTAAACCTAAAAATATTTTAAGAAGGTAGAAGCTAGACATTGCAAAATTTCTACCTGAACAAACTGGGAGCGTCGAAGATTAAACATAAACTGAGGAAATATTGAGAAACGTGGGGAAATATTGAAAGAAGATGGGCTGTCTTTCTGATAGTCCCCAAACCGTGAACAGAGATGAATCAATGATCTATCAATCCAACTAATAGGATCAAATTCAGACTGTCATAATAATAAATGTCAGTTAAAGATATTTTTCTGTTCAATATAAAGATATTAGCATTCAAAAAAGAAGGTAAATATTAGACAAGGGCTTTGATCATTTGTTGTTCTGTAAGAAATGCTGAAGAAACATCTACAATGTAGGTGACTCTAAGAATAAATAGCCAAATCTTATTGAAAAATGGCAAGTTTTTTTGAGAGAGAAAAGGGTTTAGGGTATTAATAAGTATAAGATACATCCAAAGTCAAATAATAATCATCAAAGAGATAAGACCCACAAAAGGAAAAGTTACAACTTGAATGCAGACTCCCAGAAAAAGAAAAAACCCTTGGCCATGATGACAACTTCTGATGAAACCAAGCACTGATTGAACATGATGGAGTTTCTGTGCAGCCAAATGGACCAGCACCTGGCATGCAGTAGGAGCACTTTCTGCTTAGCTGTGGTTATCTTTCCCTTCAGAAGACCCAGCAGCATATCAAGCAACCCCTTAGAAAGGGCACAAGCTTCAAAAGAGCAGGCCACATACTCTCTTAGAAAGGACACATTCAGAAAACAGAAGTGAAAATTTCTTTTCTAACTATGCCACAAAAGAAACACCGAGGCAGCTCCTTCAACCCGTCTTGATCTGAATTCAATAGTTACTAATCTGCCTTGTATCAGGAACCACATAAAGCATTGGACTCTGCAAGGAAATTTTCCTTTCCACACCAATTTAGCATAATCCCAGCATTCAATTTACCCACCCATATCCCGGACCATAAGCCTATAACAACTCTTGACCAAGTAACAACTGGATTTCTTCCCTGTCCAAAGATGCTGGTCATCTTTATTTCCATCCAGCCACCACTCAGGTAGAATATCCAACTGTGCAACTTCACTAAACTCCTCCTCATCCTTAACCATAAGCCTATAACAACTCTTGACCAAGAAACAACCAGATTTCTGCCCTAACCAAAGATGCTGGTCATCTTTATTTCCATCTAGCCACCACTCACGTAGAATATCCAACAACTGTGCAGCTTCATTAACCTCCCCCCCATCCTTAATATTACATCTCAGATTAAGATTCCATCCCCCCTTACCATACTGATGCGTAATGTTGTCTATCATTTTTCACCGGGGATCTCTAATAATAGCAAACAAACATTTTAAGTCCTGGGCCAAAATTTTTCCTTACAACCAGTTACCTTACCAAAAAAAGAATCTGGTCCGCCCTCTTAAGAGCATGAGGTGTATGCAAATTTTGAAATTTCAACTTAAAACTAACGGACATAGAGTGAATAAATTCATTATATAAAACTTAAGTTTAGTCCCTATACCATCGAAGTAGGACTATGCCAACACTTCTCTCATTTGTAGCTTATTTTACATGTACAATTATTTTTTATTTTAAACTGAATGGATGTACATAAACCTATTTTAATATGATGCAAAATTTTAACTCACAAACAATTGACATTGACTAAAGAAATTCATTATATATTAATCCTAAATTTAATCCTTTGCAGCACCAATATGAGACTATTCCAACACAAATTAATGAAGTCCTTGACAACACTGCATGATATCTAGAATTGTGAGGGCCTATACCCTCCTTGACTATATTTACTGGAAATGATAGCAGTCCAGAGAGCCTCCTCATGATATGCCCATCCCCAATAACACTTGCAAAGAAAAGTACTATTAAACATCCTAAAGTTCCTAACTCCCAACCCCCTGATACCAAAGGCTGACATATTTTATGCCAATTAATAAGGTGGAATTTCCTGCCATCTTTCCCTCCTTGCCACAACCATCTCTTGAAAATCCTCTCTAAAGCACATATCACCCTTTTGGAAGCAAGAAGACAGACATATAGAAAACCAATATGCTATTGAGGACACTTTTGAGCAGAATTATTCTGCACCCCAGGCTTAACAACTTAGTTGACCAACATTCCAGCTTGCAGGAGATCTTATCTAACAAGCAGTGCCATTCAGAAATTCTGAGCCATATCCAAGAGAGAGGGAGGTCCAAATAGGAAAGGCAGTTTATCCACCGCAGTTCATTCTTTCTGCCAAGGCTTCCACCTTCCAAAGGTCGAGCTTAAAAAAATGGAAAGTTTGAACAAGTACATTTTTCTCGCAACTAAAATGGTTGGATACGGACATTTAAATAGATATAACTTAATGCGTTAAACAAATTTGTCTCTTACATGTATGCTGTGCCATTAATCTACCCATTTACACATGTATTGGATGATTGTATGTAAAACTTCCATTTCTATTGGTTGCCAACTCTTTCCAACATCAGGCAAATCTTATTGGAAAATGGATAGCTTGAACAAGATGTTTTATCGCGCAACTAAAATGGTTAGATATTAACATTTAAGTAGACATAACTCAATATGTTAGATTTTTTTTCATGTACATGGTGTGCCCTTAATCCATTGGAATCTTGTTTACACTATGTTTTGAAGACTGCAATAAAACTTCCATTTCCGTTGGTTGTCAGCTCCTTCCACCACCAACCTTGAAGGTTCACAAGCACATTCATGTTCCCAGTAACTTGGAAAAAGAGCTAGGAAATTCTCTAGTAAAATGGGTAAGTTTGATATTTTAATATTTTAAAATCCTGTAGCTGACCAAAATACTGAAGTGGCCAGTAAGATCAATTTATTAAAACATTAAAATATTCCCGGTTCTATAGGTTTACAGCCAAGGTTCCCCATTTCCCTTAGAATATGGAAACAAACCAGAGGCCTACATTTTTCCAACAACTTAAAAAGAGTGCTACGAAAACTAATAGTATGTTTGATCAAATCATAGATTAAATTTAGGATGTAATTAGTATTTTCTGAATATAACATGCTTTGACACTCAAATCATTTAATCCTACACATATAAAGGACTTATTATATAAATAATATTCAATTATCTTTTCTACATTCAATCAAATAAGGAGTAGAGCAAGGTTGAAAGTCAACACCAAAAAAAGACGAGCTGAATTTCCTAGTGGTGATGGTGACATTAGGTAACTTTTCTAAGGTCACTTTCACTTCTCATAAACACATGAAAAAGTAGAAATTATAATATAAATTTTATTATTAGATAACTACAAATACATAATGAAATTTTCACTTAAATTAAATAAATATTATCCCTTAATTTAAAGGTCATAAAATTCAACACTTTTCTGTTAATCTAAAGGCACCCAACCCCAGCAACCTTGCTAACCACTGATACAACTACTTGCCGCCTACATAGGCACACCTTTCTACAACTACTTGCAGCAACTCCTGTTTTACATTCTTCCATGGCTGTTGCTCTCTTCCTCACACTGTCCCTAGGAAAAGTAAGTTTGTCATCTAATAGACCATTTCCATCTCTATGATGTGATTCTTTTTGTGTAAAGCTCACTATAGCTTGATCCCACAAGAAAATCTTTAGCTTGTGATGATCTACAACCTCTGGTGTATGACTGGTGCAACCTCCTGGCTGGGTTCTCTTGATTCAGATGTTATGTGGCTTGAATCAGATTTGATGGTCAACAGAGAGGTACCTTCATCGTCATGATAGCAATAATAGAGTCATGTTCTCTTCTGGTCTGAAAAAGAAGACATTACACTTAGATCCAAGACATTTCATCCAAAACTGATTATCTCGCAACTCCCATCAACAACAAAAATCAGCTCTTTGGGAGCTATTTCATCATTTCAATAAAGAATGACAGTACATTTGCTAAACAAAGGTCCCTGGTAAGCATAGGAATGTCTGAGTATAACCTACAAAGTACAAGCATGCTAATTCATGATCTCCACAAGTCATCACAAGGGACCATTACATAAGAGCTTGTTTGCAGCATGCACAATCCATTTGGTTCATTTACAATAGAGTAATGTCTTCTGCAATATTCCACTAGTTTTTTCCAACTTTCTGGAAAACTATTTGGCAATCTACAGCTGCAACATAATATGCATCATCATCTCCTTGTGAGTTTGTGAGAGCTAAAGAAAGTATCATCAAGATAATAGAGCACAAGTTACGCAAAGGCATATAAAATACATCAACTTCAACCTTTTGAATACAAAATACCAAACGAGGTAAGAAATAAAGGAACTGCATTTTTACCTCGGTTTCCATTTTGAAAGAAACTAGCCTTGCTATGACTGTGGCAGCTGCTTCTTGGTCAAACCCTGCTATCAAGTCCTACAGCGGATGGATTTCATAAGTGGTACATGGCCAAAAATAGAAGCTTGTAAAACATATCAGCCACATCATCTGATGTTGGCACAACATTAGCACTTCAGTATCAAAATATATATATATATATATATACAGAACAAAAAGGTTGCCAACTCATTGATATTATCAATCAACAGCCACCATGAATCATGTTTTAAGCCTATCACTCAATACTTCCTAAATGATACCATAAAACAAATGGACTAAACATAGTAGTCTATCTATACAGGACAACTTTCAAAACTGGGAACCATATGGAAATAATTAAAGAAATTGGTAGGAGGTATTAATTTTTTTAAATTAAAAATAGCAACTGTTTGTTAACAATCGGTAGTATGTTAAGAAAATCAATGTCAAAATTAAAGGAATATGGCTCTCGATCTTCTTGTTAATAAAAAATGTATTTGGCAAGGAACTAGTCAACTTAAGTCTGATTTGGTAAGACTTGTGGACAAGTGGACTTTTTGAAAGCTGGCTTCTACTTTGATATGCCAACAAGGGCAACTTTTAGACATTTGAGAAACTTATTTATGAATCCCATTTAAAAATTGTTGAAACACAAGAAATGGGTAAAAGTAGAATGTTATTCATAAGCTAATATAAGACAACTATATATAGAGGCTATTCAAAGAGAAGAAAACACACTTAAATAATGCAAGACTAAACTCAAAGTACACAAATAACCTAAATTATCATTTATTCTCACACTTTCCCTCAAATTGAAGTATCCAACTTGTAAAAAACTCAATAACACATCTAAAACTAATAGAAACATAGTAGAATATAAAAAAGTAAATAACAACAAGAAGCAGTAATAGTGAAACTTTGTGAGGAGACAACAACAATAGAGAACCTTCGATCTTGCGGAAGTAGCAACAATAGAGAACCTCTAACTATATAGAGGCAACAACAATAGATAACCTTCGACCATGTAAAAGCAATAGCAGAGTAATCTCATATAAATCTTGGAAGAACTAATCTTAAAACAGTAGTAGAAAGTCCATCAATTGATATAATCCAAGGTGGTAAAACAGATAAATGTATGGTCTATGCTTAAAATGCATGTAGATAGATGTAGTCTACCCTCAAGATATTTTTTGAATTTTTTTTATTTTTATACTTCACCATTTTTTTCTTTTTTTCTCCTTCTTTCTCCTTTTTTTCCCTTTTTCTCCTTTTTTTTCTCTCTCTCCATTTTTTTTTCCTTGTTCTTTCTTTTTTTCTTCTTCCCCCTCTTTCCTCCCTCACTCTTTTCTTCTTTCCTTTCTTTTCTTTCCCTTCTTCTCCATCTTCCCCTTCGTCATTCTTCTTTTGCTAAAACCATCTTTGCTCTTCTCCACTTGGTGCTAGATATTTGGGTGGTGTTGGATTACAATTTTGTGAAAGTAAAGATGGAGGAGACCAAGTGACAACAAAAGTGGGGAAAAAAAGACTTGGACGTAAGAGAAGGGGGCAACTCTGACAGGTAACAGTGGTAGCTTGGACAATTGTTGACAATGACAATGGTTGGAAGGTAATGATTATGGTTTCTCTCCTCCCTACCTAGATTTTTTACACTCTTAGACTCTCAAAACCTAAGCTTTGATACTATATTAGAATACAAGAAATGGATAAAATTAAAATGTTACCGATAAGCAAATATAAGACGTTTATATATAGAAGCTACATAAAGAGAATATGACACAGTTAAAACAATGTGAAACTAAATCTACAATACACAAATAACCTAATACATCATATATTCTTACAAAAATCTTTTAGGATTAACTTTTACCATAACAAAGATGTAACAAGCTTCAGAAGCAACATTTTTTAACTTCTCAACTTTTGACATTTCAAGATATAGTTTAATAAGCCAAAAGTTGAAAAGCTGAGAAGTTAGCACATCTTTGGTGTTTTGTTTAAACTTTACAGTTTGCTGCCAAAAGCCCACTTCCAAAATCTGGCTATAATCATCACCAAACTGGGCCTTAATCAAACGTGCATGAATAGTTCTAAGCATTTCTTTCTATCAATGTAAAAGATAGTTCTAACGCACAAGACACCCACCAATGTACAGTCTAGGAAAAGTCCGATTACACACCACCTTACTTTCATAAATTGAGAGACCATTTCCTAACATTTGAACTGATGACCTTACCATTAATATAGGGTGCAAGAGGTCACAATAGAGCAACCTTACCATTGCTTTTAAGGATCATCTTAACTTCATTTTGTCAATGTGAGTAAACTTGGTGCAAGAGGCTTCTATCAATGTAAGGTATGAGAAGCATACTTCTTAAGGCAGCAAGATGTTAGGGTACCTTGGGAACTTAGGTGCCTTTTTAATAATTTTTTTTTTTTCAAATCCTATATGTATGTAAATTATAATTAGACCTAGCAACCTAAGAAATAAATATCAAATTAAAAAAATATTACATCTAATAGTCAAAACAGTAATAAATAATTGAGAAAAATCATCCAAAAATCAGTTAAGGTAAAAAATCAAACCACCAATAAATAATTAAGAAAAAAACTTCCTAAATCAGTCATGGTAGAAAAATCAAGTCATCAACAAAATACAATAAATCTTGACCACCAAGTCATTGAAGAAAAATTAGTTCGGTTTAAAAAACAGTAAGGTTTTAGGGTAGAAAAAGTCAAATCAATGACTTTCGTTGGAAAATAATGATTAAAAAAAATCTGTACTTAGCTGAAATGGCCACCAGAAGTGTGTGCCACCACAGGACAGGTCTTCGAAGGGGTGTGTCACTGCAGGACAAATTGTCAAAAGGAACTCATGACTGATTAATGGTAATGGAAAAGAGTATCCAAATGGAATTGAGGCAAGTAATAAGTGAAAAAGCCTCCACCGAGTCAACATCATATGTTTTTGTAAAATTGCAGATCACCAATCACACTTTCTGTTTATCTACAGTAATGTCAAGTTTGTACTTGATGGTGTATACCCATTTGCAAATGATTAAATTTACCTCTATAGGACAAGACACTAACTCCCAGATACCACGTGACTGTAAAGCTTACACTTCATCGATTACTACTTTTTAGTAAGGTAATTATAGTGTTTCTTGATAATTCCTAGATACAAACTTAGAGAATATGGACGAAGCAAAGTTTCAAAAAGTGATCATAAGAAAAAAAACTTACAATGGAATAGGAGGTGCAAGTTCCTTCACCTTTTCTTAAAGAAATAGAAACATCAAGATCTAAAGTAGTTGGGGTGCTACGATTTACTATTATGGTCAATTTAGTAAATCCCGATTTTGGTATCAACATATTGTTTTTCAAGGAAAATAACCATTGGACTGATAACAACATACCAATTATTAGTTTTGGAATACCATTCTAGAGAATAGAGCTACAGTTGTACACTAAAGTAGACACAACATAACATTACTATAAAATGGCATACCAATTTATCCTCTAGGATCTAAGGCTTAAAATGTTTAGTGCACTGACTTTCCCCTTGGTATAACAATTGACCTTTAGGAAGTTAGGGTCTACTTTGATTAACATTAATTTTCTCATTAGTATATCAATCCTACTAGCTCTTAAAGAAACAACATATCGAAGTGATCAATGGCATACTGAACTCACTAAAAACCAGAAGTGTGTCTAACTAGTTTACCTTCTTTTCTAAGCCACAAAACTCTATATAAAGACATCCCTAGGCCTTCCAAACTACACACAACAACAATCTAGTGCCTTTAATGTTTAAACCTCATTTCCAAGCTCTCAAGTCACTCCCTAAGCATTTGGAAGGTTGTCATTTCATTGCATTCCCAATCATCACAAGGAAAAACATCCAAAGGGAATGATTCTTGTTGAGGCGAATAATCCCATATTAGAAAAATTAATGACAAATTCTTAACCTATGACATGATGTAGACACCCAAATCTCGACCCCCTCTTAGGAACTACCTTTTTCACTGTTGCAAATCCCCGAGGTGTACACTATTATTGTGCTTATGCAATTGTGCACCTCTGTCATCTGAAGTAGTGCCAGATGACCTTAGTCCTTGTTCAGGTATGTGACTACTACTGGTCCTCTGATGGAGTTTCCTCCGTCTAACCTTATGGTTAGGGTCTCCCTATCTCCGATTGACTGATCCTTTGGTTGGATCGTCACTTAGAGCTTCCAATTGTCCGAATCAATCTCGAACAATCTAGGTCATCCATTGGCCCCTATCTTGATTGGCACATCTTGAGATGTTGAATCAGTAATCTGATCACATATTCGTGATTGAAGCACCTTGAATTGTATAGATACACTATCCAATCGATGTTGGCACATACCGATCATCCGGTTCTGCCTCGAACGATCGTGGTCATCTATACAAGGTGTTTTGACTTTGAATCCATCTTGTCTACCATTGGATACTTCTAATCATCTAGATATGATCAATGCCCCTCGGGTCAATCGATCCTTTAATTGGATCGTCGATCGCACCCTTGATCTTCCCAAATTAACTCCAAGGAATCTTGGCCCTCCATTTGGGTGAGGAATGAGCATCTCACTCATCCGGCTAACGACCGAGAAATTTGATCATAGGATGAGGCTCATCTCTTCCCTGATTGACCAACCCTTCAACCGAATTGTCAATCGGGTTTCTGGATTGTTTGAAATCAACTCGGACAATCTAGGCCATCTGTTTGAGGATTTGACTTCTCAAGACCATTTCGACATTCTACAAGTTGAATTTGCCAAAATGGAGGCTGGATTTAGACTCAGCATGTCCAAATTACCTAGGGAGGATTCTTACCTAAATTTGGCCACGTGGCACAATTGACATGTGTTACCCTCTCGCGCTGCCACGTGGCAGCCGACATCTCACTGACTCGTCGGTGCTGGATCCGAATCCTGATTTTTCCCTTAAAACCTCCTAGGGATTTATGCAAAACCACGAATCCGCTTTTCTCTCGTCGTAAAATCGCACCGTCGGTCGCCACATGCCATCATCCTACCACCGTGAGTGCCGCTCGTCTCCAGCCATCTCGCGACCGTTCCTCCACATGTAGGTACCCGCCTGGATGACTAGTTATGCATTTGTGAAGTTCCAAATTTTGTTTTCCAGCATGGTAGAGCAGATGCCCAACCATTGGATGAAGATGCTTGACTATTTGACACTGATGACTATTGGGTTGGGAGGGGACATTGTTAGGCCACATTTGCTGATTAAGGTCATATACGAGGTTGAGGGTAGTCAAAGTTGGGCAAGCAAGCTACAAACGTGGTGAGCAATGCAAAAGGATAGGCAAGGACAATAGGCCTAAATTGCAAATGGGTGAGGACAAGCGTAAGGTGGCAATTGAGGTGTCGTGTTGATAGGGTGTGTAGACAAAACCCTAAGGCCTAAAATATCAAAGCCAACACATCATCCGTCTTTATTTGCAAATCTTAAACTTACTTTGACCGTGTTTGCATCAACATCCACACTTGAATCATCCACTCATCTACAGTCATATACCCCAACAACTGTAAGCCCCCTACCCATAGCGATGTAGTTGATAGACGGCAACCCACTTTTGGCCCCCTATGACCCCATTGATCAGCACATTCCCACATGTTGTGCCTTTGGCACTTCATATCAAGTCAGCACGTTGGTTGGAACTATCAAGCCAATACAACATAATTCCACTATGTGCTAGTCTGGCATGACTGGTTGAATGATGTCAAGCCATTAATCAGCACGATTCAACCAGATTCGTTTGACATGTCTACTATCAATATACAAACATAAATTTACATAGTGCAGAAATAGAGAAAATTTTGATTATTTGATATCCATTATCTCAAAAAAATATTTAAAATACTATAAAAAATTTAAACCACATGCTTGCCTGTATGCAACCCGATCCAACGACCCATCTTCGAGAAAGAGTAGAAACACGCAATCTCATTTGACCATCATTATGCTGATAGCTGCAATAAACTCTACTATGCATGAGACAATACTCAAGAAGAGAACCATAAGTTGATAAAAATAATAAATTCAAGAAAGTGATGATATGCCTACTAAGTCAAAAATTGGAAGTAAAATTGATTTTTAGTGGGTTGACCAACTTCATCAAGGCCATCTTTTCTGGCAATATCAAGCATTACACATAAAGACGTTTGCTTATCAAGGCCACACATCTTCCACGCACTTGTATTCCCTTCACCTACAACTGTTTCTGAACATAAAGCACTTCTCTGCAAAGTGAATGAAAAAGAATACTAGAAACCAGATGTGAAAGATGAAAATCAGAAAATCCATTAGGTAGAATACCTTCTCCAGAGATGCACAAGGTCCAACAACACCCTGAACTTTAATATCCTTTGAACAGTTGATCTCAAATACTCCACTAGAAAGTTGAATTGAAACATTGAAATATGCTCAATGAAAATGCAGGCAACATGCACTTTATAAAAGATAAAGAATAACTCTAGATCATCTCTTAATAAATAGACATATCATATTAACAATCAAGAAGTCATAAAAGATACTATCTAGCAACTACAATCATATTCAACCTGTAAAGTTGTTTCTTTGGGCAGGGCAAGCTACAAGTTGTTGAATACAGAGAATTAGTAGATAATGTTGTGTAAGTATACAATGGAAAAAGTGTATGATAAAATGTCCTTATACTGAACAGAGTGAAGGTCAAGCTCATTCAACAACTGGAAATCAAGAGAAAAAGGTTCTTGGGGAACAAACAGCCTTTAATTTCATTATAGCCTTATTCAGCCTTGCTCTCTTTGTCTGTGCAAGGAGAAAACCAAAAGAGAAACATTCCATTGCTAAATGATAATATTACATATTTATAAGGGTAAATAATAAATGGGTAATATTATATATTTACATGCGTAGATACTAAATAGATATCTATTTATCCCATACAAACACACACCCATACAATAACGTCACACTACATAATAAACTAACATTTCCCTCAAGCAGGTGCATACATAGCAAGTTTGGTACTTCTACACGAGATCAATCAATAGAAAATAAAAGACCTTTAGTAAAGACATCAAATGGCTGATCAAAGGATTGAGTATGGGTGTAGAAATAACTCCTTCCATTACCATAAAAGGTAGGATGACAATGAGTTATCACAGCATACAAGCATGGGTGTGTCAACAGAAAAGCCAAACTTAAACAAGAGAGAATAGAGCTATATTATCTTAC
Source organism: Cymodocea nodosa (assembly GCA_036874045.1). Classification (NCBI taxonomy): domain Eukaryota; kingdom Viridiplantae; phylum Streptophyta; class Magnoliopsida; order Alismatales; family Cymodoceaceae; genus Cymodocea; species Cymodocea nodosa. The sequence continues at coordinate 25,382,161 of CM072338.1, forward strand.
AAATTGTTTGTGATCACTGATCAATACTTTACCTTAGCACTAGGCTTGGAGATAACATTTTATTTTTCATTGCGTCATGTGACAAAATTACCTTCAACATATGTGCAATATCTGAAAGTGTACTTTTGGTCACCTTTGTTTCCTACATAACTGGAATCAAAATAAGCCTTAATACTTATATGCCCATTCCTTTTAAGCCTGCTGCCCTTAGGTCATGCCTAAATTGGCTAAGTAAGCTTACAACATAAGCAATGTCTAAATAAGTGAGATAAGTCAACTTCCTAATCAAGTGCCTGTATCTACCAACATCATACAAAGGTGGAAATGAATCATCTTAGAAATTAATATTCTAATTAAAAGGAGTAGACTCTAGCTTGCACTATAATAGACCCTGTTAGGATTGGTTTACTTCACTAAAAGGGAAGAGGTGAATAGTGAACAATACAACTTTATATGATTTTCACACAATTCATAAATGTATACATGGTACCATATAAAGGTTTGTAACATGTCCACAGAAATTTTGTAAAATTGTGATTTTGCATGCTAACTCATATGATATAAAGAATTCTTTGCAAAATAGTGCATAAAATATAATAACAGTCATACAAAAAAATTAACACAAAACTTTTTATAGTGGTTTCTTAAAAAGATATGTCCACTCCTCAAGTATTCTTACTTGAGCCTTTTCACTAATTCAGTGCTGTTATAGGTCAACATCCAACCTTTACAATCAAGTATTTTTAGGTCCAGACACTTTAAACCTACACACAAGTATTTTCATATCAAAACACTCCAAACTAACCGCACAAATCTTTTCAAATCAAAACACTTCAAACCAACCTTCACAAGTGTTTTCAAATCAAAACACTCTAAACCAAACTCACTTGTGTTTTAAGGTCGAAACACAACAAACTAACAAGAATTCCATGATCCCAAAGGAATCCTCCCCTTATGTTTTATGGTTGAAACACAAGCTCACACTTCTTAATCCCAAAGGAGTAATACATGTATCTTAGGGTTGAAACACACTAAATTGGCATCTACTTCTTAATATCAAAGAAGTGTTTTACGTTTTTAGATATAAACACAACAAACCAACATTCCTTAATCACAAAGGAGTCTTCTCACACTATCAGTGAGGTAACAACTTGTTTTACAACTGAAATGAAAACTTGTAATACAATAAAAGTTTACTCTCAATGCTCTTGATGCAAATGTGATAGGAGTGATGTCAAAATGCTTGATTGAGCTTTAGAAGCACTAAGGAATGACTTGGAAGTGATTTGATTAATGCTCTACTTCGTATGTGTGCAAGCCTTGGATTCTAAGTGGCATGGGTCCTCTTATTTATAAAGTAGAAGTCTATTTGTCACTCTCTAACAGCTAATTTTCTCAATCAAAATGGATATCCAAATTCAAAAATGTTGATCCGTTTTGGTATAATGAGTGTTTTGAGCAAAGATTTCTTTGATGTCCTAAATATGCATGGATCGTTAGTCTGAAATGTTGGTCTATTTTCTGCCATTTTAGATATGCATAAAATAGATATCCAATAGGAAAATTGTTAATCCATTCTAAGGACAAGTTTGATTGGAATACTGGATAGTCTTAAAATGTTAATTTGATATACCAGTTCAAAATTTACTGTCTAATGAGAACAAGTTCCTGAAGGGTGAAATCGATAGCCTGTTTCTCTTCCTATGGGAATCCTTGAGTATTTAAGCTAGGTGACAAATCTAACAGTGTAATCTAAGTACATGCACCAATTCTATATGCCCTATACGATATTTCTAACATGGTAGAGTATCAAGGGAATTACAAGAAAACCTATACACATTAACACAATTATAAATTTTCAAGTCTTCAAATCTTTTAGCATCTTTGAGATCTTCATGTCCTTCTTCAACTTTCTTCTTGAATTTGATCTTCATGAGCTCTTTGTTTATATTGCACTTCATGTTAACTCCTCCTCTTTCTTTAACTTGACTTTTCATTACACCTTTTTGTAAATTTTCCTGTATTAATACATATCTAAATATATCATTAAGTTTTGTATCATCAAAATCTCATGAAAATTATTTTCCTAATAAACTCTATCTCCTACAAGAAGACCTATTCTATCAAATTCTCATATAGGAAAGCACTCTTCCCATCTAAATGACTAACTCCCAGGCCTATTTGATGACAATGGAGAGAATGACCCATATAGAATTCAAGCATCCAACTAGTGAGAATGTCTTAACATAGTCAACTCTACATGTCTGTGTGAATCCTTATGAAACCAAATAAGCTTTATACCCATCTACCTAACCATGTAGTATATACTTCATAGTGAAAAACCATCTATAAATGACTATGTTAGTTCCTATAGGTTGAGAAATGAGATCCTATGCACTACATGACATTAATGCCTCCATCTACTCCTCTATGACTGCCTCCTAATGTGGAATGGAAATGGTCTTTTGCTAGTTCCTAGGAAAAAACTTTGAAAAATAAATATAACAAAGGCACAGAAAGATGGTGAAATTTATCATAGGTAACAAAATTAGAAACAGGATATTTTGTGATAACATGTGTACCTTTTTTATTAGCAACTGAAAGGTCTAAGTTTGAAGGTAACAAATCTACAGAGACATTGAGGATGGTTCAATTGAAGTTCTTTGAAGAGCATGATGTTTCTACCAACACCAATATACATGCAAAGGACAATGTATCTTTGTCTCTTCAGCATACAAATCATCATCATTGGTATCAAGAAACTCAATAGGAGCAAGTAAAGGAAGTTATTAAGGAGTGGACTTATCAACATCAAAGGAATATGACAACAATAGGAATAATTTACTTTCTAGCAGTGGGAATAAAACATCTATACCCACACTAGGTCTGTGAATACCTAGAAAATATAAATACTTTTTATAGACACTTCACAACATGATTACAAAGAAATATAAAATGCTTATCTTTAAATTTCCTACACAAAGCAACAAGTATATGCCACCAGTTGGTTAATTAGTCAAACTGGGCAATGCATTTCACTGTGTCAAACTCTTAGAATTCTAAAAAGATAGTGGAATAGAAAAAAAGAAGATGATACAATGCATGAAATGAATGGACAAAAGGAAAAGATAGATATGAAATAAACCCTTACTTAAATGATAGACCAAGGTCATAATCACTTGATTGGAAAACATGCTTAAGGGAATCCTTGAAAACAGAGTGGCCAAAACTTTCAGCTAAGACAACAATTCCTCCAGTTCTTTCAACGGCAATCTTCAGTTCAGCCAATCCTACCTACAAGTTATTTTCCAACATGGCTCAGAAGCCTCCTTTTTAAGCCATATTAAGAATCGGCAGTTATAAGACTGCTAGAAATAATTTATACATCAAAATTGTTAAAATAGTACTGCATCAAAAAAGACGAAGATATGACTTGTATTAATATATAGGAAGACTCCTCCACTCTTTGCAATATTTTAAGTTAGAAGTCTATATTATAAAAAATGACACTTTAGTATCTAAATAGAACACAAGTGAGGGGGAATATGCTAGAATAATCCTCAATAGAAAAAAATGATGACAAGATATGTAATAATAAATAGAAAGATTTTATTCATCCATTATACATTTATTTTGAGTTAGATGTTCATACTTCAATAAAAGTATTTCCTAAATCAAAACAAATTTGAAGGATGAAACATGAAGAGTCAAAAAGACCTGGTCAAGAGCACAAGCAAACAAATCCAACACATGACCTTGATGTACAAGCTGCTTGGAAAGGCCCTTGTAAAATTTGACTGCTTTGTTGTAGAGTGGAGCGGCACTTTTGTCAAGGTCCTTGTGGGAGCGAATTGGTTCTAATAGATTTTTTGAGACAATCTGCATAATAATAACGGAAATCTGAATTATTTCTTGGATAACTATTAGAAAATTAATAATTGGAATTTTGAATTGAAGGAAAAAATTAGAATGCATGCTACCTTAGATCCGTAACCACAAATATCAGCATTTCCATAGATATAGAACAAAACAGCATGGAATTCAACTTTGACATGAAGAAGATCTAACCTAAAATGAAGAAGATATAATGAATTTCACCTAGTAAGTACAATATTTCTGTTTATTTCTGTAAAAAACAGAAAATATCTCAAAAATTGAAGATTGGAAGAAAAAAAGGTATCTAGCTTAAATAACTTTAGGTCTGACCTAGCGTGGATTATATCTATTAAATTTCAGGTATAATCACATGTAATACAAAAATAAGAAATAAATCAGGAAATAAAACGAAAATTCCAAAACTGTCTATAACTAAAAAAATAATCTTATATCTAAGTTAAATAAGCAATATCTATGTTTAAAGAAGAGGAAAACCTTCAGAACCTTACCTTGTTGAAGCCTTGGGGAAGATACAAGAAGATTCAAGTGGATTTGAAGTAAACATTGGTACTTTAAGGAGGAGAAGATTTAAGATGAAGGTAGAGATGTTGCTACCAACAGGGGTTTCACCAATGTATCATCCACGTCAAACAAAATTTTGTTTGTATCAAATGTTATGCACATTTTTCATCTTAGAAATGAACAGATCCACTAGTTCTTTCTAATCTAGATTGATATCACACTGGTCTAATCCTAATAACCAAGTGGTTATCAGATTGATCATGTGGAAAAAAAGATCTGTATTGATGAAATTTCACTGATATAAATCAAAAAGAGACACCATGGTTCAAAATCCTAAAGTGCTAGCACAAACATGAAGGTAGCTCTAATAGCATGTTGTATCCAAAAAGAACCAATTAGCCTTTTCAAAACCTGATGTTGATAGTGTGATGATGCAAAAAAGAAGAAGAAAATTTTAAGGGAATAGTATTCGGGCCAGTAATTGGGGCTTGGAACTGTTAGCATACCAAAAATTTGATCAGTATGCAAAATCTACCCAGGTGGACTATATCCACATTTTCAATGTGCTGCTTGGAGTAGTAGTATGTTGAAAAATACTCCAATGGGACTTCGTCCAATTTTCAACATGCCAAATGGAGTAATGGTATATCAAAAATGCTCCAATAGGACTCTGGCCAATTCTTGATATATCAAATGGTAAGGTGATATGTCTAAGATACTCCAGGCAGATTCCATCCCCAATTTTGCTATGTCATTTGGTTGAATGGAATACCAAAATTATTCTAGTAAACCAATATCTGGGCCCCATCATAAGGTTAATATCTGACCTTGGGACTCATGTTGCAATGTTTGTATGCATCCGTAGCCTATAAGCTATATATAATGAGAAAAAGATTTAAAGAAAATGTAAGACAAAGAAATGAGAATTTATTTAAGAAATACTCAAGTGTTTAATATTTATCCACATCTGGTATTATTCAGAATTGATAAATTTTCTGTTTTTTTAGAATGATGATTTTCTTGTAATGACTTGGCACTTGCAATACATGTTAGAAATTATAGTTACTTGTGCATGTTGAATTATTTGATGAGTTTATTAATATTATCGATGATTAAAACTATGCTTACTAAACTTTTAGCTCACTAAATTTTTTTTGGTTTGCTTTAGATCCTGAAGTTTGATCAGAGTCAAGGGCCATGTGAAGAAAAGACGTTATAGATAGCCATTGTAAAGGTGAAGGTTTCACTTGGATACGTACAAATATCTGTATGTGTGTGTATTTGAACTTTATGTGAATCTTTGTCATCGTTATGGCTGGTGAAATTGTAATTAGAGAATTGTATTTGGTGGATATGTGGATTTGTAGATATTTTATGAAAACTTGTAGCAGGTATCTTCAGCCTTGCAGTATTTGAAAGATTTCACTTTCCTACTTTACTTTTAGTGTTATTATTGCCCAACAAGTTCTGGGGCATGACAGCTGGCTTTCAACCATCTAACCCTAAGGTGGTATATATCCTAGAAGGAACTTCTACAAGAAGGTAAAGTATGAAGTGTTGTAGCTAGTAGAGATTTAAATGAGAGGATTTTTTGTTTAAAAGAAAGAGACCAATAGCTTCAAGTTCTTTGATATGCCTCAATTCATCTGTGTTGATTTCCATGATGGAGTCCTAGATCTTGTGATAATGGAAGCTCATTTTTCAAGAAGGATCATGTGGCATATAAAAAAGGTTGGTCTATCAGAAGTCTGGCTCCTTGAGGAATGAAGTTTAGAATCTACAATAGTTATAGCACCAACATTTGCACCTACTAAAATGGTGTTAGGAAAATCCTTCTTATTTGGTTTTAATGATATAAAATTTAATTAAAAATATCTAGCAGTATATATCAAAGTTATTGTAGGAAATTCAAGAAGTCTCTAAGAAGTTCCAAAGAAAATCTTGAAAATTTAGGAAGAGGTGCTAATGATTGAAGAAACAGATTAATGAACTAAAGATTGGAGAAAGCAAGAATTCAACAAGTTTAAAAGCTTAAAGATTCAAGAAGAAGTAGATGTATATTAATTTATTTGAAATTTCTATAATAATAATATAATACTCAAGTCTTGTGTTCCTAAGGTGTAATGTATTAGGATTGATTGCTTCACTAGAAAGGGATAAATAGTAAATTTTAATCAATTTTAAAAAGTCTCAAATAAAACCAATTCAATTAAATTCATTATATGTAAAACATGCAATACGAAAACAATAATTACAATGGAGAAATCAATAAGCAAATAAATAATGCAAAATCAAAAACAGACACCACAGGAATGACAAGATTTATAATAGTTTACCCTAAACCTGAGGTTAGTTCACTCCCTTAAGCAAGCTTGATGCTTAAGAGCCTTTACTAGATCCTAGTATTTTACAGGTTCACATCACAACCTCTACAACCAAAGCAAAAACCTTGCCTCTAGGCATTTTTCCAGATTCACGCCTCAACCCTCTCCAAGTGTTTTTCCAAGTTTATACTTCAACCCTCTCCATCTTAGTAAATCTCGCTAAAAGTGTACCTCCTCAACACAGAGGAGCCCACAAAAAACCATGGAGTCCTCACCAACAGTAGTGAGCCTTTATCACAACCCAGTGAATTAGGTTTATAACAATTTAAGCACAACTACACTATAAGAAAGTTTTACAAAACACAAGAATTACTACTCTTTTGTGTAATCTCAAATGCAACCACAAGGGAATGAAGCTTTCAAATGCTTTTGAAGGTGCAATAATGATAAACTTTTGTATAGCAACAATTGATTCTTCTTTCAACCTCTCTAAGCTTTTTCTTTCCTTGAACTGCCTTTGAATGTGCTTGTTTAATTCTTAGGAATGATAATCAATTTGTGTTTGTGGAGGTGTTCATCTAATGGCACCAAGGTTTCACATGTACATAAAGTAGTAGCCTAGAATGAAAGGTTCAATGGCTAAAATCACTTTCTGGTTTTAGATAAATCAATATGCTATTTTTCAAACTTCTCTCCAACAATCACCAAATTGATATGTGCATAGCAAGTTCGGATCTTCTATTCTAAGGTTTCCTTATATGGAACAATATGCCAAAAATTATTTTGGTATGTCATTAGCCCTTAAGCAAGACAAACTAATCAAATGGTGCATTAATAGCCAAAGCTGGTGTGTCATTTTGTCAAAGTTTGACAAAGTTTCCTACAACCAATATATGATTTGTTTCATCCTGAGCAACTAAAGATAAAATAGTATGTTGTTAAGTAGTAACAATATGCTAATTTCTATTATAATAACTTCGTTCAGTTACTGTTCATCTAAAAATGGTATATCAGTAAAGTTAACAGTATGTCATTTTCTGGGCATTCTAAATTTTAATCTAGATGCATTAAAAGAATAATTTAAGTGATAAGTCTAAATGTATGCATCTATCCTACATGTCCTATATACTATATCTATCATGCTAATGCATCAAGTAAATATTAATTGCACACATACACGAGGCATAGGCCTTCAAGTCTTCTTCAACTTGAATCTTAATCTTCTAGCTTGTCTTGTATCTTCAACTTGATCTTCTTTAGTTCTCTTAGCCTTTCTCTATTTTCCTATATTTAATACATATTTTTTATTTAAATATATCATTATGCTTTATTTCATCAAAACCTGATGAGAAAGATTTTTCTAACATAATGCAATCTCCTTAATGCTCTTGCACGCTAGAATCATCACTTAGGATACTTAGACTAAATGCATGCATTTAAATTGAATTATTAGAAGAGCCCAAATATGCATTTTACTTAGCATTTACACTGCCATAAAATCAGCTTGCTGTTTCTGTAAAATTTTATGTTACTATCCTAGAAAATGTCTAGTAGCTACTTTCCTAGAAAATGTTATGTTAAGTGTTGAAATACCATTTTCTGGGATAGATCTACAATTACCCTTTGGAGTAGAAACAACATATCATTATTGTAAAATAGTATATCATTCATCCTCCTAGAATCTAGAGTTCATAATGTTTAGAAATCTAAGGCTCATAATATCAAGCATACTGATTTCTCCATCAGTATACTGGTTGACCTTCAAAAAACTAAGACTCGTATTGTTCGACATATCAATCTTTTTGTTCCCAATATATCTTTTTGGTTAACATTTGCTTTTCTTCTTTAAGGTATTTTCCTTATGGAATAACATGTACACAGATTTTAGTTGGAAGATCCAATATCATATAACTGCTTTGGTTTTGAGCTAGAAAAAGAATGGTAGGCTCGATAAACCATTTGAACCCAGCCTAAACTACGATTAGTGATCAAAGGATGGCTTACCTATGTTTCTCCCAGTGACACTTTGTTTCATGAGTAGGAGACTTCTAGTTGAGAAAGTTGTTGACTTGTAAATTTTACTTTTAATGCTTGCCTTGACAAGTGACTCATATTGCCCTAGAACTTCTCAAACATTCTTTACCTCCATGTACATATGTATGTCCATATATACATATGTACACACATATCTATCTACATATTCCTAAAATTGACAATACCTTGTTTAGGTTGGCAAGAAAAAGGCTGAAATTACCAAATAAGGCATTCATCCCTTTTCCTCTCAATGAATCCCATAATTTATGCTTGTAAATTCTTCTCTTGAGGAGTACTACCTTTCCTTCATAATGGAGATAGATGATGTTGCTGAAAGTTCTAACCTGATCCCTTAGCAACACCTCATACATAAGATTGCAAGAGGATGGCTCCACTCTCCCCTTCAAGAAATATACAACAAGATGGGTAGATGGTACACTTTCCTTGGCTTAATATATGCACTCTTGGATACACCATGAATGAGTCATGCATTGGAATTGACTGCTTTCATCATATTCTTCTGTTTCTCAAGGGAGAAACCAATATTTGGCCTCCTCATGCAATATGAAAATGAAAAACATAGCTCAATCAAACCTTGACAGCTCGACTAAAGTGAATGCAAGAATAGGAGACTTTGGCTCCCCCCTTGCTATCTTTTCTTAGAGATGAGCCTTGAGCTATCAAAACTTCCTTAAAGCCGGGCTCAACCCAACCTAATCACCTTACTCCCATGCATGCATTCATATGTGTGTGTCGTGTGTGCATGTGCATATGTATGTGTAGGTAGGCACATATGTAAGTAAAGTTGGAACATACATAATAGTATACAGCAATTTCATCCACAACTAAGCATAGCCAATCTACCACAATCGCATCTGACAGTACAGTCATTCTTTGTTGAAGGTGTATGGGAAGTTGACTTGAGATGTCATCCTTTAAATTTCAAACAAAAATCATTGCTTCAAAAAAGCACCTTATTAGTTGATCATTAGTAGCATCATACAACCATTTGAGTGTGACTTCACCTTGCCGTTGCCATGAGTGGAAAATTGGTAAGACCATGACTTGACCTATCCGAACCTTTGACAAGACTAACCCCTTGACAAAGTCACTCAACAATCTCCTCAACATATGCATGTTAGGACTTGAACCTACAACCCAAGTTTTGCTACTAGTTTTTAGGATTGGATATTGTTACTTTACTAAAAGTTTGAATTGATGATAAAAGTGAAACAGCTCCTTATTAGTCAACCATCAATAGCACCGCACAACCATTTGAGTGCACTTGGCCCATCCTAGCCTTTGGCATAACCAGTCTCTCACTACAATCACTCAACAGTTAGCAACTAGAATAATCAATTGTATACTCTTAAAGGAAGCATAGCATGGAGAAGAGGAGTAACAGCTCAAACATCAAACACCAATAAAAATAGTATGTTGAGTGCCTTGGATTGCAGTATATAAATGGACTTGAGCCTTTAATAAGTAGAAAATACAGCAAATTGAACAACTCCCCAACAAGTCATCCACTAAAATAATCTTGTGTTTTGTTTCCTTGGTTTGTAAAATTGATTTGCCAACTCATGCTGATATTTATTTTTCTGGTTGAAGTAAATAGGGAAAAGGGATTCACGTTACAAAGCCCACATAATAGGACAAGGCATTGGTGATGGTGGCTGTTATTTTAGGAGAAATGAAGGATCAATCCAAATTGTCGTGCTTTTGTTATTTCTGATGTTGTCTAAAAATTTTTACCAATTCTTGCATCCAAGTTTAGATTAGAATTGTAAAACATACAAACTTGAGAAAGTATCATTCTCATTGTAGAATTTTGAAGTATAGAGTGGTGTTAATCTGTAAGTTGCTTTCATAAAAAGTATACACTGCAGTTCATTTTTACCTATTCCCGTACGTGTATCTACATCATGCACTAAGCCTCAAATAATGCAAGAAAATGACAGGCATACATATTAATCAAAATACATAACAGCAGCTAGACTAGGATTGTTGTATTATCAGGCGTCCATGCCACCTGTACATAGCATAGCTTTGCTTTGTTTTGAGCTTTTGATATTTAACATAACATATAGGAAATTTAGATAAATTGAAGATAAATGAGATCTAACTATGATGGCAATTCCTTGCTGGAAGGAGCAATCCACACAAATCAAGGAAAAGAAAGAGAAAGAATTCATTCAAATAAAAGAAGATGATTGGTTGTCTCCCTGGTACACAATTTTTAAATTTCATGAAAGCATTGCACCCAATTAAGTGGTAAAAGAATAAGTAAAAAAAATACATCCATACTCCGTGGAACAGAACGTACTGAGCCAAGACCCTCAGTTGCAGGGCCACCAACAAAAGTCATGATCCTTGCTCCAGAACCAGGTACACAAACCCCTAACAAACAGGCAGCCACACTTATCGCTGTGCTGGTACATCTTAATGCACGTTGATCTGCTGAGACAGGCCAGGGATCTCTCTGCAACTCCTCCAACACCTTTAATGACAATAAACAAAAGCACAAGTCAGCATTAGTGAAACAGGGAAAATGATTGGTATTTGACGATGATGGTTACCATCTCTTGGATGCTCTCTCTTTTACAGTTTTGAAATTTTCAAATGAGGCATGAAATTTTGATTATGAGCAAGTCAGCATGTCATGAGCAAACAGCATGTCATTGAATTTGGCATGTAGCCAAATAATAGTCTTGCCAGCTGTAGGATGTAGAAATCAACTCTAACGTGGTGAGAAGTGAAATTTGACCCGTCAGATCATTTTTCAGATAAAAATTGAGTTTCCCAAGTTGAACTCAAATCAAATTTTCAGATATTTTTGGATTTCTGATACCCCCAGGCAACACATGCCAAATTCCAACTCCATGAAGGTGATTGATAACGAAAGAGAAGAGGAAGTTAGAAGAAATTGGTCTTACGGAGTTCAAAACAAATTCACAGTCTGAAGCTGGCAAAAGGAAGCGTGCGATGCTGTCGGCAGAGAGTCCATCCCTGGGACCGGCGATGACTCCCTTGGGTGGTCTGGGCCTTTTTGCGAAAAAACCCAATTGGTCGAGTATCTGGTCCTTCGTGACCTCTTTGCTACCCTTGAAGACGTAGGACTTAGGAAACTGACAGAAGCCCAGTTCGTGCACCTGCAGAGAATGGAGTTGTTAAGATCGAACGGAGACGGAAAGAGTAAGGAAGAACATGAAGAAGGGAAACTGGTGCGTCAACTGCTTACGTGAACATGAGCGCCGTAAGTGATGAGTCCGACAAGAGAGTTGTCAGGTAGGAGGTCCACCGCCTGGGCGAGGGCGGACTTGAGGAAGACAAGCTCCTCGTCGACGAGGCAAGTGTCGAGGACGAAGAGGAAAACGGGAGCGGCGGGCGTGGAGGAGGGATCGGAGGTGTACTCGATGGTGGTGGAGGTAGGGAAGAGCTCGGGAGGGAGGTTATCTGTGGTGAGGAAAGACGCGTAGTGGTGCGGGAAGGTGTTACGATGGTAGCAGAAGGGGCAGATCCAGATCTTGGCAACGTAGTCGACGATGGCGAAGGGGTTAAGGACGGAGCGGCAGACACAGCAACGGAGAGGAGAGTAGGGAAGCAGGGGTAAGGGCTGACCCTGCGTGGGGAGGGGTTTAAGCGGGGTGTAGATCGCGGCGACAGGGACAACGCAGGACGCTGCTTCCTGCTTGGTGCCGGGGACAACGTTCCAGGTCATACGAACGCCGTCCTGAGACTCTAGCTCCGCGAATTCCGCCATGGATGGCGAATAAGATCGGTTTTGCCTGCTCTTGTTGGCGGTGAATCGCTGGGACGGATATATGGAATAACCCCACCAAATTGTGTCGGCTCGGTCAGGTACAGTTTGACCGTGTTGATCGATGGTTCAATTCGATAGACTATGTCGAACCATGGTATGGGGCAATTACGTTATATTAAATCGTATTAGTCAATGATAAGATATAATTCAATAAGTTGTATGAGATTGTCAATCATAGTTTAATCATGTTGTATCGGTGCGACACGATTTAATGAATCGTACTTGCCCGACATTGTTCGACTGTCATCGTCCGAACAAGTAAGACGGTAGGAGTAGTGGGTCAGTGGGTGGAGCCGATGCGCGTGCAAATTAAAGAGGATATTAATAAGCGGCCAGGCAAGACGATAGGTAAGTAGATGGTCTGGTCACTATGACTACAGCCTGTGGCTAATGAACATACTGTAAAGTCGGGATTCAAAAAGATAGGTTATGTGGCCGGCTAAGGAGTTTGAATCAGCCAACAATTGTCAACGAGGATGATTAGGAGTCGTAACTCATGAGGGAGAGGCTAATGGTAGGAGAGTGAGGGAGGCTAGAGGTAGAGGTGTGACAAATAGTTTAACGCCCGACAGGCGCCCAATGACCAACACCTACTGGGTGTTTGCTCTACTCTTGTTTGTCGTCGTACTTAACTTTGCTTTCTGCAGTGATTACAATCAAATGGTAGACTATTAAATGAAAAGCAGCACGTAGGACTAGCGAAGTCAAGTGAAGAACCACCTAAGGCTCAATACTAACGGTCAATCGGCTAGTAAAATGGTCAACTATTCATGGTTGAACGCCTAATGGCCGACCACCGATGAATAATGGGGGCAGGCGAGGCAACAACAACAAACAACCCATTAGTGGAGGGCCTAAGACAACAATATAGGTGAGAAGAGGATAAAACGGTTAATCAGTTGGTAGGATGATTAACTATTCATGGTCGAGTGGGAACATTTATCAATGGAGGTATGTTTAAAGAACATCCAAAAGGAGAAGCTTGATACAATAGAAAATTCAAAATCATGTTTAAATCCTGAGGTATTAACTAAGGTAAATAATACTTTCATCCACTCTGTTTACAAGATCAACCACTACTTGGATTTTGGTAATTGGAATCTTGTCATCAATGGATCTCAAATTAGTAGAAGTTTTGTGTGCAGTGTTTTGCCATTGGTGCAATTTGGTGGTAAATGTAAATTGCATGGAATAAGAAAGTTCTCGAGGTTATGGGTGGAATTCTCGTCAATTGGAAGAAGTTAAAGTTTTTCACTTGCCTTTGAAGTGGTCTATAGTCAATTCTTATTAGTTTAACAGAAGTTTGCTAACATTGCTTGCATGTTGTGTTAAATGTTTTATGTCAATAAATTCTTATTTACTTAATTATGAAAAAAAACAGTTAGCTAGCTCTTGTCAAGGTTCCTACCATATCTGTCCACTGTGTTACGTAGAGTCCTGATGGTACATTGTTTGGTATGTTGAACTGCGTGTTGACCTTTTCAAATTTAATTTATATGTGTACATTTTATTTTACTTACAAAAATTTGTGAAATTTATTGCTCAAGAAAGAGAGAAAATAAATGTATGTGACTCAGACCATTGGACTTGCAAAAATGCATATTTTGTTATGTTTTTGTCTTTCTGGGTTTTTTTCTCTAAATGACCTTTTATTTTATTTTATTTTTAGGTGTTGCCGCCTATTCCAAGCATATTGTCCACGCATATGCCTATCATAGAGGGGATGGACTAAGATCACGTTTAGCGGTTTGTGCAGTGTGCCCTCTGCTGTATTTACCGTGTATGATTAACCATGATGATTTTATTCAAAAAAACACATCAGATTGCTTTTTCTCGTCAAAAAATCAGTTGTGCATCAACTTGCGGTGATGATAGAGTTATCTAGGTATTTTCGTGGGTTTTTTGCTCACTATTGATTTTATATCAAATTTCATTTATTATTTGAGAGATCTCTCGTGAGTTAACGACTAATTTCGTACCTTACACCTTTTCGAGAAAGATGCCTCATTTATGTCATGCTCAATGTGATCAAATGTGCAAAGAAATATGCAATTTTAAAAACGTATTTCGTTAATGACTATGAAAGTACAAAATTTAGAGTACAATTTATATAAAAGTAGATTGAGATAGAAAATATAGAGAATTTGTCTAAGTTCTTAGTCTCAACTCATAGGACAATTTCACTAATTTCACTAGTGATTGTCTGATGGTTTAGGCTCATATCTAAGAGTATTTGGTAATTTGATTCAATTTAGCAGATATTTTCTATACTTTAAATGAAGAACCTGGATGGTTTAGGCTCATATCTATGAGTACTTGATGGTTCAATTTAGTTTAGTAGCCGTTTTTTACGTTTTAAACGAAGAACCTAGATAATTTAGGCTCGTATTCTGGAGCATTTGGTTTTACTTCGTTCTGACGATTATTTCTAGAGATTAAATGATGAACTAGATAGTTTAGGCTCGTATCCAAGAGTATGTGGTGGTTCAATTCATTTTAACAGCTATTTCATGTGCTTTAAATGAAGAATCCAATAGATTAGGCTCGTATCTAGGAACATGTTGTGGTTTGACCTTTCTCTTTTTTTAGATGTGTTTATGTTTTAGAAATTTATCTTTTCTTTAAGTTCTAAGTTTTGATTTTGAGTTTAGGTGATTATACCTTTTATTGAAGTAATAGGGTTTGCTTAATTTGAAATTAGATATTTGCGTTTCCTTAGTATCCAAGTTATAAGGTTAACTTAATTAATTTCTTTAGACTTAGATTTATCTCTCTTTTTATCTAAGTCGTGACTTAATTTGGCTTTACTTCAAGTATTTCTTCTTCTTTTTTTATCTAAAGTAGTTTATTATTATTATTTTGTCCTTCTAGATATTGAAGTCTAAAGATCTGGAAACCTTCTCCTGCCAATACTTTCTACATTATCCTCCATGTATAAGGTTGTAACATAGAACATGGGAAATTGCCACTAATATAAGGGAAGGAAACCCTAAAAGTATCACGAAGAGACCTGTCTATATTGGCAATGAATTTAACAAACCGAGTTCAATAACAAGACACTCCATATGGAAATTAAAACAAAATGGAAGTCGACTAGGGATTATCTCATCCAACGAGTATCCCAATCAACCCTACGCCCGTGCTATTGCTCATAATGTTGCAGAATTAACTTGGAAGTTTGAAAAACTTGTGCTCCTCTATTTCTCCATGGCACATGTCCATAGAGGGTGTAAAAATAGGCCAGAGTATCATTGTTAGGGAAAGATGGATGACGTATGATCCTTCCTTCTCTTCCTGCTCTTTTTGTATCTTCGGGTTGAGCTATTTCCCTAGTTGTTACCGTGCTAGAAGGATAAGTGTAAAAATTCATGACATTCTCTCCTTTTAACATTTCCATTGTAATCACTCTCTTTTCAGTTTCCTACTTCGGAATTTCAGTTTGGTGGGCAGGTTCATTTTCTGTCACAGGGTCAATTTGTGCTCTTTTGCCTTGTTCACTGGCTGTTTGGACATTTTCTTGCTCCACCTATTCTTACCGTTCCTCACCATCGACTCCTTCGACTTTGTTGTCTAAATTATGAGCAATCGTCAAAACTACAGAGTTACTGATTCAATGGCTAAAGGTGAAAATAAAACACACAGGAAGAACACACAAGAGAAAGGAAGTTGCAGCCTAAGCATAGAAGTTTTGTATTTGTTGTTGCCCCCCCCCCTTTTTTTAGTATAGCTACTTTTTATTTTATATCTAACATTAGTTTGATTTTTTTTATCACTTAGATATATAGAGATACTTTTTATATCTAAGTCATTTGATTTTGTTTTAGATACTTGTATGCGGTATTTAAAATAACTCTCTCTTTATTTTTAACTCTTAGATATTTTTATATCCTTATATCTATGATATTTAATCTTATTTTAGATACTTTTTATTTTGTATCTAAAATTAATTTGATTTTTTCAACACTTAGATATATTTTTCTTCTTGCATTTTTTATATCTAAGATATTTGGCATTTCCTTTATATCTAAGACATTTTTTTTCATTTTAGATACCCCTTTTTTATTTTATATCTAGAGCACTTTGATTGTTTTTTTTAATACTTAGATATTTTTTCCTTTTTATATCTAAAACATTTGATTTTGTTTTAGATACTTTTATTTTATTTTATTTCATATCTAAAACATTTTTAATTTTATCACTTAGATACTTTTACATCTTTATATCTAATATATTTAATTTCATTTTAGATATTCCTTTTTTCTTATTTTGCATCTAAAACATTTTGATTTTTAAATACTTATATATTTCCACATTTTTTGTCTAACGTATTTGATTTTGTTTTAGTTCCAACTGATTTGGTTTATATTTGTTTATTACATTTTTTTATTTACTTTGGTTTCGATTTGATCAAAACTCTTGTCGTTTTTTCTTTTTTAATTTTACTTTTTTTGGTTTCAATCAAACCAAGGGTAAGTTTCGACTCGACTAGAGTTTTTGTTTTTGTTTTTTATGTTGATTTCGATCTTGGTTGAGCCGATGGTAGGTTCACTCCAACCGTACCTTGTTTTACATTTTTTAATTTATTTTATTTATATGGATTTCAGTCGAACCATTATTGAGCTTCGGTTGGATCGAAACATTATATTCTGTTTATTTTTCTTTTGTTTCAATATCGGTCGAACCAATGAATTTTCGATTTGACCGAAATTTTATATATATTTCTCATATTTGCCTTACCTTCGGTTGAATCAATGTTGAATTCAGTTTAATCAAAATTTTATATATTATTATGTGATTATTATTATTATTATTTACCTTATTATTATTATTATTAATTAATTAATTTACCATCATTATCTTTTTTACTTTATTATTTATTTATATATATATTTGTATTTATTTTATTTTTTATACTATTCTTTTATTATTATCTTAAAGTCGGTTGAACCGATATGTTGATTCGGTTTTACCGAGACTTATGTATTATTATTTATATATATTTTTTATTTCAACTTTGGTTGAACCGATATTGGGCTTCGGTCAGACCTCAGATCGAATTTTATATGCTATTATATTATTATTTTATTCCTTTATTTTGACCTTGGTGGAACCGATGTTGCACTCAGGTTTAACCGAGACTTATTATTTATTTTTTTATTATAACTTCGGTTGAGCTGATACTGCCTTTCGGTCTGACCGAACTTTATACAATATTATATTATTATTTCTTTTTATTTATTTTGACCTCAGTCGGACGGGTATTGTAGCTCGGTTTGACCGAAGCTTATATATTATTCTGTTATTATTTATTTTTATTTTAACTTCGGTCGGGCTGAACTGGAGATCTGGTTCGACGAAAGCCTTGTTGTTTATTATTTTTATTTCTCTTATTATTATTATTTCTTTAGGTCTTGGTCGAATCGGAGGGGGCTTTCGGCTCGACCGAAACTTTATCTATATTTTATTAATTTATTAATTAATTATTATTATTATTTAAGTTATAATTTCACTCTGAGCAGTTTTATTTATTTATACTTAGATATTCTTTTACACTCTATCTAGGTTATAATTTCACTTAAGTAATTTAATTCCTTTCTTTTAACTTAGATATATTTTTATATTCTATCTAAGTTACAATTTCATATAATTCTTTTCTTTTCAACTTAGATATTTTATGTTTTATCTAAGTTGTAACAATTTTTTTTAACTTAGATATCACTATATTATATCTAAGTCATAATTTCATTTCATTAGTTTAAACTTTTTCCTTTGAACTTAGATGTCTTTATATTTTATCTAAGTTGAAATCTCATTTCATTAATTTAGTCTTTTTCTTTTAAGTTAGATATTTTTATATTTTATCTAAATTATAATTTTATTTAGTTCCTTTCTTTTAACTTAGATATATTTTTTATCTAAGTTATAATTTCATTTAGTTAATCTAACTTTTCCTTTTAACCTAGATATTTTTATATTTTATTTAAGTTATAATTTCATTTAAATTTTAGCTTAGATATTTCTATATCTAAGACACAATTTTCATTTAATCAAATTACTTTTCTATGAATTCCACTCGGTTGATTTAAACTTATATATTGAGTTTCAAATTTGATTTTTTGTTGTCATTTAAATTTCAAATATTTCCATTCATTTTTTTTGTTTCTTTTTATTTTATAAAAAAAGGGGGTCGAGCGGGAAAGTGGATCACATGACCAAAATTCGTTGGAATCCCCAAATTATGTCAGCTCCGGTCATCTTCTTCGACTGTCGACACTGCCCTTAACCCGTTGTACCGTCGCGCATTGCTTCGCTCGACGATCAGGTACGGCAGTACTTCATTCTTTCTTCTTCTTCTTTTTTGTTTTGTTCTTTCTTTCTTTTTGTTTCTGTTTCGCGACTCGTTCGTTCGTCTTTCTTTCTTTCTTTTTTTTGTTTATTGTTGTCCGAAATAGCTGTCTTCTCCAGCAATGACGGGCTCGACCTTGCTCCATACGTCGGTTGGGCGACGCTTACATTTTCTCTTTTATTCTTTGTTTTTTTTGTTGCCATCGCCACCTGCGACTGTCACTCGTCGTCCAAATAAATAATTTCGTTCAGTTTTGTTCGATGCTGCCCGCCCCTGTTGAACAGCTGCGACCGTTGATCAATTTTTTTTTTGTTTGTTTGATGCGCCGCTTGCTTCAGCCGCCGCCTGCCAAACATTTGCACCTGCCAAGCATTTTTTATTTTGGACATGCTATTTTAAAGTAGGTACTTGATGCTCAAATCGTCCTAACTTTCTTTTTACTTTTGTGAGCCTAATTATTTTCCTTTATTATACTTTTAAACCCCAATTAAAAAAATATAATAAAAAAAATAAAATAAAAACAAAAAAGTAATAAAACTCATCTATTTTACAAAAGAAAGGAAAAAAATCTTTTTTAGCCTACCTACAACATTACCATTTTTTTTTCTTACCTACAAAACCATTAATTATCTAATTTAACCTTAATCATTGTTAAAAAAATTCCTTAACAACCATACCTCAATTAACAACAATACCAACGAAAGTAACATATGTGACAAACCGATATTGCCCACATCTCCCTGTAAATTCTTTTTTTTTTTTTCAAAGATCTCCCTGTAAATTCATTCCGTGCAATAGACAAGAGAGGGAGACTGGGGAAGACCGCCACGAGACCACTCACTACTAGGTAGAGGAGAGAGGGCCTATCATTGGAGACCATACCGGGTGGAGAGGACGATCGGAGAAAAGGAGGCTACCAGAACGCGACCGATCTCTCCCTGATCATCGAGCTTCACTACTCATGGAGATAGCTCCCACCGAACACGACTAGATCGAACAAGCTGTCACAGAACTCCGGGCTCCTCTGCATCGCTCTCTTGTGTGGAACTCACCAGCGCCTACACACCGGCACGATTTTGCACCAACCTCAACCTCCGCTAAACACCAGACCAGTCTCGTACCGTGTTGATCGCACTTCGCTCTACTTCATACCCTTGAATCCAAAACCCCAAGCCACCAGGCAATCAGAGGAAGAATCTGGGAGGACGATCGTCGGAGCGTCGTTCTTGGAAGACTTTTTCTGGCGAGCTCTCTCTTTTATCTCACGAGTAGCCACTGGGAGTTCTTGACGAGACATTCTTCATTCCGGTCAGTTTTTTTTTGTTTCCTTCCCTTACTGGTGGGGCATCGCTGCGATTTCTATTTGGTCTGTCTATGATCATTTCATTTTTCATTCTTGATAAGAATTTTATTATGTAATGGATATGTCCTCCGGGGATGCCCCTCTATTTGGATAATTTGTGTTTGCTTTCTACTTTTGCATTCTTTTTTTTCTTTAATGTTTGTTCCATTAATCTCTGATTCTTTTAACTTGAGTCCTTGATGTTGATTTTTCCGTTATAGTGACCATGTCTTCGTTTCTTCATTTGGCCGATATTCTTGAAGTCGATTGTTTCTTTTTCTTTTGCTTTAACTCAATTCTCCGTTCACCTTATCTGGCTCAAAATTCTTTTCATTCTGCAAATTCAAACATTATTTCTATTGTTGTGGCTATAATTCTGAACTTCTACTCAGAGATTTAAAATTCGATGCATGGATGCATTTATGCTTCATAATTCAAGTTCTTGATGTTTGATCTAAAGTGTTGATTCAATCTTTCGGAATTTTTTTGTTAAAGCCGATATTACGGACTTTGTTTCAGTTCTTATACTGCTTGGCCACCCTTGTGTTTTTCCCTCTTTGATTTCCGCGCTATCTGCTTTTGTATGTTCCACTTCAGGTCCTTGGCATAGATTTCCTCCCTGTATTACTTATAATGTTTTCTTCATTTTTGATTGATGCTTCTGCATTTGATATATTTTTGTTTTGCTTTGGTTTGGAACTTTGTAATCTCTGTTTACGTCTAATTCTTCGAAAACCTTCAAAACGTGATGAATTTGTCTAGCTTGACTTCTCTTGGCTTTTTGTATTAGCAAGTCCTTTGACTCTTGCGATGTGTACTAAACATTTATTTTGATGAACTTCTCTGGTTGAGTTCTTTTGTAAATTTCCTTGTTGTTTTCCATACATTCACTTCTCATTTATGCACAACAGCCATTATATTTACGGATTGCCCTTGCTTAGTTCTCAAAATGTTAAATGCAAATGAAACTTTATAAGACACAATATCCACCTTAAAGTAGGCAACTCATATTGCTTCCATTTATTTTTATTGTCGACCTTATTTTTGCATTTGATGATAATATATGCTCTTCCAGTCATTTGATCCTTGCGTCACCTTAAGTTTTGAATTTGACTTTTTTGTCCTGCTAATTTTGTACAATAATTCTAGATATCCTTGTTTTGTTTTTCGTCTTTATGCCCATTTCATTGCTTTCAACAATTTTGGCTATCGACTTTATTTTTTGAAGTTTATCTTCGAACATGCTTCCTCCACTACTTGCAATCTCTTAGGTTCTACTTGCAATTTTTGACGATGACTTTTTTAATTTACTAATTAACTATAGTGAATCACAATATTCTTAGTTAAACTTTCCACTATGCAACTTTTGTATTTAGCATAATTTTTTATCTTAGATATATTGTCTACGTATGTAAGACTTGTAGTCGATAAAATCTTGTACCTTATAAGAACACTCGAAATATGATATATTTGTCTATCTTGACTTCTCTTAATAGCCTTCTTTGTTTTAGTTCTTTTGTAAATTTGCTCATCATTCCTACATATTATCTACTTGTTTATGTACCATAACCATTATATTTATAGATTGACCCTGCTTAGTTCATTTCACTTTAAACTAGGCACCTTATATATATATATATTTTGTCAACCTTATTTTCACATTTGACTATAACATCTATTTTTCCATCCTTAGGTCATTTGGATTTTGCATCACTTTAAGTTTCAAATTTACTTACAAATTTAGTAAAGTAATTTTAGATAGGGATGGTTTTTCCACTAACACCTGTAGCTTGTAGCTAAGGGTGACCCACCCCACCCCTATATAATATAGGATCTGTTGAGCAAGAGCCCTTCCACATGAGATTGTTGGATCGTTATGGCTAACTATCGATTTGGGGTACAGTCAATTCATTGGGAGATTTGCCCTCCTAATTCAAAGCTTTTTCTTAGAAGTAGAAACCTTGACCCTCCTTTTTCATAACTATTAAGATCCTTGCGACTATGGTAGGAAAAATTTCTTTGTTCTCTCATAGCCCCTAACCCCTTATCAATGGTAGAGAGTAAGGTGACTAGGCTAGGCCAAGATATTTATAGAAGAAGAGGTTTTGATGACGATTGTATGGGTTCATCTTTGAGAAAGGAGAATGAGGGAAAGCTAAAATCTTGTTCTTTTGCACTCACTTCGGTTGAGCCGTTAAGGCTCGATCATCCAATTTGCTCCAATAGACATGCATGGTTCAGTAGTCAAAGCAACTTTGTCACTTTCGTATTTAGTAGTCATCATAGTTATTATAGTAGTTGTAATAGTAATCGGTCTTGGGGTTTTGGTTGCTTTGACCATAGTTAACTTAATGATAAAAAAATAAGTAATAATTCTTGGGTTTCATGGTTTTAATTTGATCTTTGGATTTGACTTTAAAGATAGAAATCCCGAGGCTAATAGCGATTTGAATTCTAGCATTGAATAGATTGTCAAAAAAGAATATTGAGTTTGGTCTAGAAAAAAATATCGTCTAAATGCTTATCGTAATTGGTTGGATTTTACCATCATTTAGATGGCTTTTACAATGAATGAAGTTCTAATGACGATTTGGCCTTGATATGGTAAAACATGGTGTTGATTGGTGACGAGGTTGTAGACACCAAAAACAAAATAAACCTCAACTTTTAGTTGCTATTTGTTTGCTTAACATTTTTTTGACATGATCACAAAGTACAACTTTGATTTTACCAAAAACAGACATCTCTTGATTGAATTGCATTGTCATCTGCTTAGAAAAATCCATCAAACGAGAACTCAAAGGAAGCCAATAAACACGTCCCTAATGCTTTATGCATTTTACTTGATAAATGTTACAAAGTTAATCAAAACCCTATTCAACCTTTGAAAGTAAAAGGCAAGTACTTTACAACCTGCATCTACGGGAATTTGTTTAGAGTGGATAGAGAAGGGAAAACAATGGACACTGATAATGTGCACAAAAAAGAGTATAAGCATTGTTCAAAACAAACATGAATGCATCTGCATGAGGAGGTGGTGTACATCTGTGCAAGCTACATATTTGATCACCAATTTTAATAACAAACAAGTCATGCTACCTTCTGTTGCCCCTTCCATCCTCCCATAGAAAGATATTAGTCACGCTACAAATACCTACAAATCAGTAGATGAAACATTGAAAAAGGAATACAAAATTGATTAGAAAGGAATACAAAAATTGATTAGAAATTGCCCTACAATATTTGAGTAGAACTGGCAAAAACTATATCTTTATTAAATAATGAATTTTACTCATTTTTACCATGAAGTCTCTCTTTACCCTTGAACTATTTGAGTAGAACCTGTAAGATTTAGATCCATCAAATCTACTAGTTTAATAATGAAAATAATAATATAGTCCACAATTGATACACTAAAATTAATCTGTATTTGGACAAGTAATGATATAATATCTTAGTTGACTGCATTTTTTGCACATTTTTTTCTTTTTCTGCTTTTCAATCATAGATACTTCAACATTAGATTTAATCTATTTACCATGCAGAAGTTTTCCTTTTATTTTTCATGTTGTACATTGATCTCTCACTAGAAATTCAAGTAATAAGTCCGTATTATTGTTGGACACGCTTCTTATATATGCTTGATTATCATTTTTACTTTGAAGATTTAATTCAAATGTTTTCCTTAATAATTCATTAAAAGTTGATTTGACTATAACGTATTGTTGACATAAAGAGACATCAATATCAACTAATTTAAATACTGTAGATTGCAAGTCCCATAACATGAGAGAAGTTATCCTACAAAAAAGAGAATGTTAGTTTTTTGTCAATAATAGATAAATGTTATTATAATATAATATATTGTACTTACCCATGTAATATATAATATAAATGTTACTAAGCCATGAGTTAGCTAAGAGACATGTTAGTCCCAAAATCTAGTGATTTCATCCTTCTAGCATAAGGAGATAAAGAAAATGTACTCATGAAAGAACAAATGAAGCAAATTACATTCTATGCAAGGTGCTCATACCATTTGCTATTTAGTCCAAACTACTATGTAGACCTACAAAAAAACCATAAGGTGCTCATAAGGTTAAATTTTGACATTGACTTTTATGTCTAACAAATTTCGTACAAATTATATATCGTTAGTTTATTCATCTTAAAGTCAATTTCATTTCTCTCAAGATTTTTGATCGTTGATCATTTGTAATTGAACTTGTTACGTGCCATCTTGACTTTTTAGACTCCTTACCTTACAACTTTTGGAATATAACTTTCGTGATTTACTAATCTTTATTAAATTTGATTGTTGTACTCATTTTAGAACTTGACTATGATATAAGTCTTCACATCCCTAAGTTATTTATTTTGTGTCAACTATGACATTTTTGACTTAATAATAACACTAAATCATTATATTCTTAGTTAAGTTTATTTGTCGACCTTATTATATAAGGAGATTATGTTCCTTTTCAACGTTAGGTAATTTAGACCCTGTGTTACATTAAATTTTGACCTTGAGTTTTATACCTTACAAATTTTGTGTAGTTACTCGAGATTTCTTTACTTTGTTCATCTTAAAGTCCGTTTCATTTCTCTTAAATTTTTTTACCGTTGTCCTTATTTTTGTAGTTTAAGATAATATGTGACTTCAACTTTTTAGCCTCGTAGCCCTTACCTAACTTACAACCTTCAAATATGACTTGTGATTTACTAATTGACAATAATACATTACAATATTTTTTGTTAAATCTGATTATCAGACTTATTTTAGAACTTGACTATGATATGAGCTTTTCCAATCAAATGTTATTTGTTTAGTGTGTTATTTTAAATATTGACTAAAACTTCTTTGACCTTCAATTTTACTAGAATAATCTAAGATGCCCTTTCAACATTTGGTAATTGGACCTTGTTTTATGTTAAATTTGCTTCTTTGCCTTGAAAAGTTTACACGATTACTTGAAATATCTTTAGCTCGTTCATCTTAAAGTCCATTCTATTTCTCTTAAAACTTCTGAACATAGATTTTATGCTTTGTAGTTGAACTTATCATGTTCCCTCCCAACTTTTTAGGCTACTATTTAGAATGAAATAGTGCATATTATTAACGGTTAAATGATGGTTAATTGCATAATATTTAGCTTATCATATAAGAATTAAGTCATTATGTTATAATTGCACTATTATATGCTTTAATTGAAGAATTTACTTAATGTGGGGGAATTAATGTTAATTTAGTACATTTATGAACTGTTGGTAAGTTGCAGGGTGTGAAATTCTTAAGTATCCGAATTTTCTGATATATCAGATAGTTATGTTTAAATTGCCGAACAGTTATGTTTTGAGGGAATATTTTATTATTTCCTGAAGGACACGTGCCATGTTCTGGGAAAGTGACTTAAGTGGATTTTCGGTGAGTTATTTGTAACTATCCGAAATGCACCTAAGCATCGGATAGTTAAATTTATGCACGTGTTGAATTTAAATGCTTTAGAATATCACGTGAGATGCACATCTTTAACTCGTTAAGTTAGCATAACTGTACGCGTTGAGTTACATGAATATTACACTAAGGTAACATGTTATGTTAGCAGCTTATTTCTTTATATTTTCTAATATGCCACTATAGCGGTTGTAGAAATAGACAGTTGGAAGAGAAAAACCACGTTTGCACGTATCATGCAGGAATTCAATCGCATAAGGAGAAGAAAGCATCGCCATTGATATGAATGAAGGAAATCCAACCGACCATTCAAGCAGAAGCAGTTACTATTGAAGAAATATAAAAGAAAAGAAGAAAAAAAAGAAGGGTGTGTGATTGATGGGCGGACAGTGTGTGTAGAGGAGGATCGATGTCGCAATTCTCTGAAGTACCACACCAACCATCATCATCACCATCACCACACCATAATCACCAACCATCGGAGGTCTGTGAGGATACTTGCTTGATGTCGGGTCGATTTTGAGCCAAACACAGTGCCTGACAACCACTGTGAGGAGTGATCGCGTCGCGGGAAGGGAAGCCATTTTCACCAAGCGCCGACTCATATTTTAGGAGATTGTAAAGCTTTTAGCCTTGGCTTCGGGTTGATGCCTGTATGTTGAAGAGGAGATCATCTTGCAATTCTGGACTTGCGATTCTATAGGGAGAGGAGACAGAATTGTAAGTGGTTTAATTTTCAGTGGTGTAATCGCGTTGCAAGTAGTGTCAGAAGTATTTACTGTCAAGTGAGATTACTTTACATTTCACCTGTCGCCCATTTCCATGTTCATATTAAAACAAAAATACCAAAAACAATTTATCTATGTTTGTATGTTGTATTTGAGTGTTGTATTGTTTGTGTTGTATCGTGATTAATGTTATCTTTGTCAGTGTTGTGATTGTTTTATGTTTATTTTAGTATTACAGTTTACTGAAATTGGTTCGTTCAAAAGACTTAAAGATTTTAATGGTTACTGTATGAATTATCTGAATGTTAGTATTGCTCAATGATAAATCCAATGTTAACTAACATTAAAGAGCTTAATTGATGTTATTTACAATCTATGGAATCGCCCAATGGTTGTTCGAATTCCTCTGTAAATAGCAGTATTAGAAAGAAAAGTCAGGCTCGTGGAGTTAACTTAAGTCCACGAGGTTAGTCCGTTGAGTTATCCATAACTCAACGAAATAAGTTCGTTGAGTTAGCTGTAATTCAACGGAGAGCTTATTGAATATATAAATTTGATTTTAACAAGCAAATGGTTCTCAAGTTCGTCAGCAATTCCTTGTGGGATCGACCTATACTTGCACACTGATACAATAGACATTGTGCACTTGCAGTTAAAGTACAAATTGGAATTAATATCTAAATTGTATTAAAGGTTGTTTGTTTACTTCTAAAAGAAAGAATAGGCATAAAGATAAATTAACTAAGTAAAACAGAAGTAACAAATCCAAGTTTTTCTAGTGTAGTGCTGGGAAAACCCAAATAGCTACCAACCCTGACTTTAAGATATTTGTATAAAATTAGTAAATTTGATTGTTTGATTTATTTTAGAATTTAACTATGATATGAATTTTCATAACCCTAAGTCATTTGTTTAGTATGTCACTTTAAATTTTGACTTCTACTTTTATTACTTACAATTTTAGTAGAGTAATTCGAGATATTTTATGCCTTACAAAATTCTTATGATAACTTGAGATATCTTTAATTTATTTATCTTAAAGTCCATTTTATTTCTCTGAGTATTTTTGACTGACCTTTCATAGTTGAACCTTTTACGAGTCTTCTCGACTTTTTAGATGTCTAACCTTTACTTACAACTTTTGAATATGGCTTTTGTGAATTATTAATTGATGATAGTAAATAACAATATTCTTATCTTACATATGGTAAATCACAATACTCTTTTGTGTTTATGTGAGTGAAAAATGTGTGCTACATAGAGTAAACTATGTCATGAATGGATGAAGAGTGAATGACATCTACGTTAATAAATGATGCATTTATACATGAAACATATTACAATATGCATGGATAAGGAGTAAGTGACATATATGTGAATTTATGTGAGCCATAGATGCATGTATTTATGAAGTATGTTATATTATAAATGGATGAAGAGTGAATAACATATATGTAAGAGTATGGAAATGAAACATATGTATACATGAAGTATATTATAATATCAATAGATGAAGAGTAAGTGATATATGAAATTGTATGTGTAAGTGAAGGATACTTGCATATGTGGAACTTACTACAACATGAATGAATGTTAGAGTGAATGACAAATATGTGTACCTAAGTGATGGATGCATGCTTATATGAATCATGCATAACATGTGTTGGACTGTGAGTGCTTAAGAGAATGGTGAATTAAGTACTCTACCCTCTTTTTGAACATATTATAGTTCATGAAGAATAACCAATCAAATCTTTTTGAAAAATCACTAACTCCAAAGTTCTTACAAGAGTGAATGCTTGGTAGTAGGTGTAAATGCACCTAACAGACCTGAGACTTAACTCAATAGACTTGGGACTTAACTCAATAGACTTGGGACTTAACTCAATGAACCCTATTCATAACTCCATGGACCTATCCGTTGAGTTATGGCTAACTCAACGGACCTAAGCACAAGAACACCAAAGAAACTTCTACCCGATCATACATTGAACTATAATACTTCTTTATCATGGATCTACATCTAAAACACATCTACTTTCATTCACCATTATGTACATTATCAAAATTCATTTCTATACATTTTTAAGAATAAATGAAATGAAAATAAAAAGGGTTAATTGAGTTAGTCACATACATGAACAACCTATGTATAGGTATTTACAATATTAACAAGGCTCATCCATTTTCAAATATAAACTTCATTAAACTTGAAATGTAAAGTATTAACTAGAACGTATGCAAACGTAAATAATCTTCCTTCCTCGTATTGGTACTTGAAGCTTAGCCAATAAACACCCAAAATTCATTGAAGATGTTGTCCAAGCCTTCTCCACGTGCTACTCTTGGGTTGTCACCACCAAGGATCATCACTGAAGTAGGGAGGCTTCACATGAATTCGAAAATGAAATGTTGGTGCCATTAGATGACTTCCAACTACAGTCCATTCCTTGCAAGAAATGAGCAGCTACAACAATGTCTTCTCTTCCCACGAGTGTCCAAGCCTTCTTCATGTCGTTGCCTTGCATCAAGGACGTCACTGGAGATGGGAGGACAATGGAAAACTCAAACTGTAGTCATGGAGGTTTTCTTCTTTGTGCTATGGTTGGGAGGAATGAAAAGATCAAGAGAGAGAAGGAGTTTTGGCTATCGTAGGTTGTGCTTTTGTAAGGAGGGAGAGATGGTCGATAGTTTCTTGATAGGAGTGGCCAAAGAACATGGCTGAGGTGGAAGAAAGGAGGTTGATGGTGATGACATTGGAAGTTGGTCATTTCCTCAATTCCCAAAATGCTCATGTCATCCCTTTTGATTTTACTTTGCAACCAAATAACTTAAATCACATTAATAATCAAACATTAGACATACTAAAAATAAACTAAAGCAATAACTATCTAATGAATAACCAAAATGTACTTCTAAACATTAAGTATAAAACATGTGGTTCAATTTGTGCATTTAAACATATTTAAACTTAAATAACATGCATAAACCTTAAAAGTGCATTACATGTAATTTCTTATAATATCTTCAATATTTTCACATTATAATCATAATATGCATGAATAATGACATATAAAATAGCACAAATTGACACTGTACACAGATGATGCCCTTTTTTTCCTAAATGGCAAGAAATCCATGATTGAAAAGACTATAAGCATATTGAAAACTATGAAAGCTTCACCAACCAAAAGATCAACTACAATAAGAGCAATTTCCTAATCTCAAAAAAAGGTCTAACACATTGAAAACAATATATGACACAAATATTAGGCTACAAACAAGGCTCTTGGCCTTTCATTTATCTGGGATGCCCTATTTTTAAAGGTCAGTCATGTCAAAAATATTTTCAATACCTTATAGCCAAAATTCAAAACAAGGTTGCAGGTTAGAAGGCTAAATTTCTCATCCAAGGAGGTAAACTCATGCTCATTTGTCATGTATTAAACTCTATACCCATACATACTCTCCCTACTATTCCACTCCCATTTGGTATCTTTAATAGAATAAATTCCATTTGTGTAAATTTTTTCTAGTCTAGAGTTAACGACAAAAAGAGTCATCACTGGCTTTCACTGTATCTTGCTAAAATATCTCTCCCAATCACCAAAGGAGGTCTAGAAATTAGGTCATGATCAACTCTTGGCTTTTAAATTGAAGCAAATAAAGAAACTCATCCTTAAAGATGAAATTTGGGCTGAAGAAACTCTATGTATGGTAATTTGGATGATCTCGAAAATCAACATCAAGATTGTAGGACCAACAAAGATCTTGGCAAACTTTGACCCAAGTATAAACAACTATTCAGTGATCATGGCCCTCTAACCCTACAAAATTCAGCAAAGATCTTTTCCATATCTAGGTATTTGATCCTTTTGTTAGTCTTAACCCTCACTTTATCTTAAAAACTTAGTAGTGTAGTGTAAATTTAGTAGTCTTGACCTTCACTTTATCACAACTACTATATATTTGGATTGACCTTGACTAGTTCATAAAACATTTGTTGAGAATCAAGATTTATAAAACAAAATTGTTCTGCCTTAAAATGGGACCCTCATATTGCTTTCATCTCTTTTTATTGTCAACTTTATTTTCACATTTGACTATAACATATGCTTCTCCATCTTTACATCATTTAGTACATCCATCAATTTAAGTTTTGACTATAACTAAATGACTACAACTAAGAATACATGTGAATGTAAATGTAAGTGTAAAATAATCTACATGATATGAGATGACTAAATAATATAAAAATATAAATATGTAAGTGTATATATGAATGCAAATGCAGCAGAAGTTAAGAAGAAAGTATGAATATGTAAGTTTACATGTGGATATAAATGTATCAAAAGTTATGTAATATATGAAGATCAAATGACGTGAAAACATAGATATGTAAATAGACATTTTACGTCTAAGCCTTTGAATTAAGTAAAGGTTAGTATTTTTTTCATTATTAACCAGTAAATAAGTTTTTATAAGAAATAATAATACAAGAAATAAATAGATAATAAAATAACTACTTCTGTAATCACATTGGTCAATATACTAATTTTCTAAAATGTTCCAATGTTACTTTTTTTTTCTCCTTTAAAATGATAACAATAAATAGTAAAATAAAAAATAAAAGTAAAAACAACAAAAAATATATAAAATAAAATTCTATCTATGCTTTTGTAAATAGAAATTAAAAAAATAAGAATAATAAAACAGTATGTTTTTTTAAATAAAACATATAAAACAAAAATTAAAATAAAAAAATAAAAACATAAACAACAAAAATGGAATTATAAATAACAAAAATTAAAATAAGAAAAATTGCTGAAACTTTAAATACCGATGAAAACAGAAATTGTGGGCCTTTTGGATCTTTCCACAACTCTAGACCTTTTCTACCTTTTTCGACGGGGTGGAAACTGGCTACAGAACCGAAGAACAATTCTAGAGCGGGAGCTGTGCAATTGGAGATCGCACAGTGGATTCCGCTTGTTCGTGACGATCACTTCTCCTCCGGTGCGAACATGATCTCGTGGATGAACACGTAGGAACTGAGCTCCGTTATCTGTTTGTTCTTCGTCTGCATCTCTCCAGGTCAGTCATCTGGCAATTTTGTGAGTCAATCATCGTTGATCTCCTCTTAATCCATAGATCTTTGTCTATTGAGCGGTACTATTTAATTTGGAGGAATTTTGATCGACATTAACTGAATTCTTGATCCTTACATCTCAGTTTCGTGTGTTCTGCGTTTATTTATTTCTTTTTTTTGCTTTCTTTTGTTGTCAATGTATCTTCATGCCAGATTCACTTCGATTCAAAGTTTCTGCGCAATCGATTCTTGACTTCAGTGAAGGTTTCTTTTCTTGCGAGAAAGAGCTCGATTCTTGATTTCAATCGATATCTAAAATAGCTCAGATTCACTTTTCGTTCTTGAATTTTTGCATCCCTTTTCCCCCAATTGCAATAATCTGAAATTAAACCTTCCATCGTTCGATCCACTGTTTATTTTGCGAAACATTTTTTTTATCGATTGTAGATCCGCTGCCCCATCTTTTGATTTGAATCGGCTCGCGATGAATCTGAGAATCTGAGCTTTCAGTATTTATATATATATATATGCAGTTGATCTGAAATCACGATCGCACAGTCCATAAAGTTCGTTTCAATATTGATTATGCTTGAATAATAGTTTGTGATTTTGGGTTGCTCATGATTTTATAGATTGAATAATGTTATTGATTCATGATCTTCTTCTTGGAATTTAAGATTTCAAAATGGATCGAGTGATTTTTTTCTCCCAATGATCCATCCTATGCGAATCCTATTTCCGATTATCAATTTATTGTTGTGATTTCCTACAGTCGATTCCTTAAATTTGTTTCCCCCCTTTGTATGCGGTATTTAAAATAACTCTCTTTATTTTTATCTCTTAGATATTTTTATATCCTTATATCTAAGATATTTAATCTTATTTTAGATACTTTCTATTTTGTATCTAAAATTAATTTGATTTTTTCAACACTTAGATATATTTTTCTTCTTGCGTTTTTTTATATCTAAGATATTTGGCATTACCTTTATATCTAAGACATTCTTTTTCATTTTAGATACCCCCTTTTTTATTTTATATCTAGAGCACTTTGATTGTTTTTTTTAATACTTAGATATTTTTACCCTTTTATATCTAAGATATTTGATTTTGTTTTAGATACTTTTATTTTATTTCCTATCTAAAACATTTTTAATTTTAATAATTTATTTTTAACACAGATATTTTTACATCTTTATATCTAAGATATTTAATTTCATTTTAGATATTCCTTTTTTCTTATGTTACATCTAAAAGATTTTTAATTTTAATACTTTATTTTTAACACTTGGATATTTTTACATCTTTATATCCAAGATATTTAATTTCATTTTAGATATTCCTTTTTTCTTATTTTGCATCTAAAACATTTTGATTTTTAAATACTTATATATTTCCACATTTTTTGTCTAACGTATTTGATTTTGTTTTAGTTCCAGCCGATTTGGTTTATATTTGTTTATTACATTTTTTTATTTACTTTGGTTTCGATTTGATCGAAACTCTTGTCGTTTTTTCTTTTTTAATTTTAGCTTTTTTGGTTTCGATCAAACCAAGGGTAAGTTACGGTTCGACCAGAGTTTTTGTTTTTGTTTTTTATGTTGATTTCGATCTTGGTTGAACCGATGGTAGGTTCACTCCAACCGTACCTTGTTTTACTTTTTTTAATTTATTTTATTTATATGGGTTTCAGTCGAACCATTATTGAGCTTCGGTTGGTCCGAAACATTATATTTTGTTTATTTTTCTTTTGTTTCAGTATCGGTCGAACCAATGAATTTTCGATTTGACCGAAATTTTATATATATTTCTCATATTTGCCTCAGCTTCGGTCGAATCGATGTTGAATTCAGTTTAATCGAAATTTTATATATTATTATGTGATTATTATTATTATTTTCCTTATTATTATTATTAATAATTAATTTACTATCATTATCTTTTTTACTTTATTATTTATATATATATATATATATATATATTTGTATTTATTTTATTTTTTATACTATTCTTTTATTATTATCTTAAAGTCGGTTGAACCGATATGATGATTCGGTTTTACCGAGACTTATGTATTATTATTTATATATATATTTTATTTTAACTTTGGTTGAATCGATACTGGGCTTCGGTCAGACCTCAGACCGAAGTTTATATGCTATTATATTATTATTTTATTCCTTTATTTTGACCTTGGTCGAACCGATGTTGCACTCAGGTTTAACCGAGACTGATTTATATTTTTCTATTATAACTTCGGTTAAGCTGATACTTCCTTTCGGTCTGACCGAACTTTATACAATATTATATTATTATTTCTTTTTATTTATTTTGACCTCAGTCGGACGGGTATTGCAGCTCGGTTTGACCGAAGCTTATATATTATTCTGTTATTATTTATTTTTATTTTAACTCCGGTTCGACCGAAGCCTTGTTGTTTATTATTATTATTTCTTTAGGTCTTGGTCGAATCGAAGGGGGCTTTTCGGCTTCACCGAAACTTTATCTATATTTTATTATTTCATTTATTATTATTATTTAAGTTATAATTTCACTTTGAGTAGTTTTATTTATTTATACTTAAATATTCTTTTACACTCTATCCAAGTTATAATTTCA
This sequence comes from Cymodocea nodosa, assembly GCA_036874045.1. Classification (NCBI taxonomy): domain Eukaryota; kingdom Viridiplantae; phylum Streptophyta; class Magnoliopsida; order Alismatales; family Cymodoceaceae; genus Cymodocea; species Cymodocea nodosa. The sequence continues at coordinate 25,416,319 of CM072338.1, forward strand.
CTTAAGTAATTTAATTCCTTTCTTTTAACTTAGATATATTTTTACATTCTATCTAAGTTACAATTTCATATAATTCTTTTCTTTTCAACTTAGATATTTTATGTTTTATCTAAGTTGTAACAATTTTTTTAACTTAGATATCACTATATTATATCTAAGTCATAATTTCATTTCATTAGTTTAAACCTTTTCCTTTGAACTTAGATGTCTTTATATTTTATCTAAGTTGAAATCTCATTTCATTAATTTAGTTTTTTTCTTTTAAGTTAGATATTTTTATATTTTATCTAAATTATAATTTTATTTAGTTCCTTTCTTTTAACTTAGATATATTTTTTACATTTTTATCTAAGTTATAATTTCATTTAGTTAATTATTTTCTTTTAACCTAGATATTATTACATTTTATATAAGTTATAATTTCATTTAAATTTTAGCTTAGATATTTCTATATCTAAGACACAAATTTCATTTAATGAAATTACTTTTCTATGAATTCCACTCGCTTGATTTAAACTTATATATTGAGTTTCAAATTTGATTTTTTGTTATCATTTAAATTTCAAATATTTCCAACCATTTTTTTTTGTTTCTTTTTATTTTATAAAAAAAGGGAGTCGAGTGGGAAAGTGGATCACATGACCGTCGAAATCCCCAAATTATGTCAGCTCCGGTCATCTTCTTCGACCGTCGACACCGCCCTTAACCCGTTGTACCGCCGCGCATTGCTTCGCAGCCTTCGCTCAACGATCAGGAACAGCAGTACTTCGTTCTTTCTTCTTCTTCTTTTCTGTTTTGTTCTTTCTTTCTTTTTGTTTCTGTTTCGCGACTCGTTCGTTCGCCATTTTTTTGTTTTGTTTATTGTTGTCCGAAATAGCTGTCTTCTCCAGCAATGACGGGCTCGACCTTGCTCCTTTCGTCGGTTGGCGACGCTTCCATTTTCTCTTTTATTCTTTGTTTATTTTTGTTGCCATCGCCACCTGCGACTGTCACTCGTCGTCCAAATAAATAATTTCGTTCAGCTTTGTTCGATGCTGCCCGCCCCTGTTGAGCAGCTGCGACCGTTGATCATCTTTTTTTCTTTTTGATGCGCCGCTTGCTTCAACCGCCGCCTGCGGAACATTTGCACCTGCCAAGCATTTTTTATTCTGGGTCGCAACCGCCGTTGCCTGCGGTCGTCGGCTATTCCCCTTTCATTTTGTTTTTTTTTTGCAGGCGTCATAATGATCTTCCGCCGGTTCACTGGCGGACGACGGAAGTCGCTTCTATCATTTTTTTTCTTTTGCCGTACCGATTTTCCGCTGACGGCGAAAGTTGTTTACGTCATAAAGATCTTCCACCGGTCTTTGTCTTCATCAACATATTTTTTTTTTACAGGCACCGCCGCCTCTACTTCTTCCCCCTTTTTTTTTTCTTGTAGAAGTTATAACGGTCTTCTGTTGGTCCACCAGCAGACCACGGAGGCCGATTACAAACACAATGTTGCTCGTCTACCAGCGGACGGCGGAAGATGTTTTTCCTTCTTTTTATCGCAAGCGATCACCCCATTCCGTCAGACAGTCGTCGTACCTCTTCTGTTGATAGGAGCTGCCAATACGAAAGGGACTCTAACAATCTAATCTTGGGACTTTGATCTGTTGACAGATGCCATTGGCGTTACTTTGTTGATGATGTCATCTTGCGGTTAGAATGGCATCAACTCATTGCAATGGTCTGAATTGGTGCAAACCAAATGTTGTAGCTGCCAACCCCTCCTCCACAAGCTAAGACGTCTCCTTGGCTCCCAGAGGGTTAGGCTGTACTGCTTGTAGCTAGGACTCTGTTGCCCCTGCTTTGGGCTCTATTGCCCTTGCTTTGGACTCTACTACCCCTAGTTTAGGCTCTTGCACTGTAGGAGTAGCTATCGTGACTGATCCAACTACTATCTCCTTGCCTAACCTTTTGAGATAGTTCTCATCTACTATTGACCTCTCATTAACTGGACCATTGAAATCTATGCTCCCTCCTTTAGCTATTGTTGATGACGCAACTGACCTAAAGGTGAAGATGACAGGTTTCAAAAGGATGAAGCAGAGGGACAACTCTCGAGTTCTTGGTTGGAAGTGTCGATGAGACTGACATAGAGTTGCGACAAACGTAGATGAGGTGTCATAATCCTCAGTTAAGATTGAGACCATCGACCCATTGTGCCACAACTTCAACATACAGTGTAATATCAAAGGTACAATGAGATATTGGTGGAACCAAGGTCGCCCCAAAAGAAGGTTGAAATTTGATTTGATATCCATTACGACGAACACAACCTCAAAAGATAGCTCTCCAACAAAGAATGGAAGTTGGAGAGTCCCCATGGAAGAATGATAGGTACCATCAAAAGATAATGTGTTGCACGTGGCTAGCTAGAAGTCGCAGGTTGAAAACCCTATCTTTTATGTTGTCTTGAACGGGCAAATGTTAACTTCGGCCCCATCATCTACCATAGTTAGAGGAACCCTAAAATCATTGTACTAGACGGTAATATGTAAGGGAAAGGTGTGGTCTACACCTGTCAGTGAGAGATCCTCCTTAGTGAAGGTTATCATGCTTGGTAATCCCACCACGGCAACGATATTCTCCAATGTTGTAGGAGGGACATTTGAGGACACATGGGCAGCTTAGAAGACATGGAAAAAAACTACCTGATGTTTCAACGATGTCTAAATCAGGTCCCAAATGGACACATTGGCCTGAATCCGCTTGAGCTATTTGGTCATAGCTTCAAGGGTCAGACAAGGTGTTGGGATTGGGACCTCCAACCCAACAGACGTAACAACCTTATGCTTTGAGACAAATAGGGTTAGAGTAGGAGTACTTGTAATTCGACTAGATCAGGTGACCAAGCACACACTCCTTGAGGACGTACTTGTGGCAGGCGGTTGAAGAGATGAAGCTCCTTGCCTACCACCATGACCATGTCCCCTCCCCCTTATAGTAGGGGGGACTTGGCGTCAATAGAACAGGTGCTTGTGAATTGGCATCTACCATAGTAGGGTGGCCCGACCCAAATCCGTAACGGAATCTCCTTGATCGTCTCGAGTTAGACCTCGAGGGGGCTACAGGTGTAGAAGGAGACGGTGACAGGTTGTGAGTTGGACAATGACCCAATAACACGATAGGTTGAACCTCTTGATCTGCAAGTGCTAAGACTGAAGAAGAAAGAATGACAGAGGTGCATTAACATCTTTTATTTTTTGGTGACGTTGTATGTCAAATTATTGCAAGCCAATGGATTTATCTGATTAGCCTTCTAAAGTTAAGGCATGAGAGCATTTAGTATAAAATATTTGCAAAAATACTAACAATAGTAACAACAATAACAACAAAATTATTCAGATCAAGTACAACAACAACCTGAGCTACCTCCTGACTTAGATGTAGTATTGAATGAAATCAGAAATGATATTAGCCATCTAGGAGATAAAATTTGTAATGCTATAGGTGATATTATTAGGAGGAATAGATAAATGTACTATCATTTGTCTGTTTACTTGTATTCTGAATACAAAATGTAATGTTTGTATTTATTGATTAATTGTTTGAACAATACATTTTATTGTAAATGTGTTTCACTTCTTATTAAAGTTTATAGATTTTAGGTGTACATACTTATCTCTCATTTTAATACTTTGTAATTATCTTTTTGATTAATGACAAAAAGGGGGAGATGATTATGAGTTTAAATGTATATGTTAAAAAGGGAGAGATGATTATGTGTTCATTGAAATTTTTCTAAAAGTTTTACTTATGTTAGATGATTTTTAAACAAACAAAAGAAATAAGTTTAAGTGAACTTAAGTCAACAAACTTATTTGTTGAATTAAAACTTAATCCAACAAAGGTGCTTCATTGGGTTAAACATATTTCATAATTGATGTAATGTGATTTTGTCATCATCAAAAAGGGGGAGATTGTTGAGTATTTTGTTTTGATGATGTGTGCTAAATGAATGTAATCATATTTACTCAATTACTATTATTTGTGAAAGTAAATTAAGAATATCAATTAATATAGAACAAGTTTACTGATATAAATACTTATTTGTAATGGATATGAAATTATGCTAAGTTAAATAATTAGTCGTTAAGTTATACTAACTTTTCATTTAACTAAAAGTTAAGTTAATGTGTGTTTTATTGTAAAGCATGATATGTTTTAAAGTTATATTTTCTGTATCATATACAGTGCACATTAAGACAACTTATTAAGTTAGTGCTTTATTTGTAAATAGGTCATGTGAGAACTCGTTGAGTTATAGGTTTAAAGGTTAAAATAGGTCACGTGAGAACTCGTTGAGTTATAGGCTTAAAGGTTAAAATAGGTCACGTGAGAACTCATTGAGTTAATGAACAAAACATTAAGGTGAAGAGACGAACTTGTTAAGTTATTATTATGCATGTGGTGAAATTAAAGTTTACGAATATTATATTGTATCACGTGAGTTACACATGTTTAATTCGTTAAGTTAATATAATTACATGCGTTGAGTTGCTATATTAAACACTAAGGCAACACGTTAGGTTAGCATTATAAACTTAAAGTTATTATTCTTGCACATGGTAAATACTTTATTATTTAAAACATTTATTTATTACTAGGCAATTAAGTTATCAAAGGATTTTTCAAAGACTTACAACCATAACTATTCGATGTTTAAACACTTTTCGGATAGTTAGCATCTGACCTTTCGAAAGATAAGTCATGTTTCCAAGTCACGACACGTGTTTCACTAGTTTTTATGGTAAAAAGGTATTTTAGATACTTTGAAAACTTAACTAATTGATACTTAAATACTTTTCGGCGAGTTAGTGTTTAGAATAAAAAAGTGTATAATATTAACGAATAAATGATGGTTAATTGCATAATATTTAGCTTATCATATGAGAATTAAGCTATTATGTTATAATTGCACTATTATATACTTTAATTAAGGAATCTTCATAATTTCAAGGAATTAGCGTTAATTAAGTACATTTTTAAACTATTAGTGAATTACAGGCTTTGAAATTCTTAAGTATCCAAATTTTCTGTTATTTCGAAGAGTTATATTGCATGTACGGACAGTTATGTTTTAAACGTTAAAAGAATATTCAGGTACATAGTAACAACTCATTGAGTTGAAGGCTTAAAAGTATAAAAAGAACAAGTAACAACTCATTGAGTTAGTGAGTAAAAATCGTAAGTTACATATCTTAACTCGTTAAGTTAGAATTATGCATGTGTTGAATTTAAATGCTTTATTATGTCACGTAAACTGCACATGTTTAACTCGTTAGTTTACTTGAATATACACTAAGGTAATGCGTTGTGTTAGTGTTATAAGCTTATAAGTTATTTCTTTATTGCACGTGTTTTATAGTTAATCAACGAAGTAAGTCTGTTGAGTTATCTGTAACTCCACATACCATTTATTTTCTAATATGCCACTGTAGCAATTGCAAAAATAGGAAATTCGAAGGAAAACCATGATTGCATGTATCATGCAGGAATTCACTTGTGGAATGAAGAAGAAATCACCATCATTGATATGAATGAAGGAAATCCAACCGATCATTTAAGAAAAAATAGTTACTACAAAAAGAAATATAAAAGTAGAGGAAAAAGACGAAGAAAGTGTGTGTAGAGGTGGAGAACTGCGCTAACTACAGGAAGCATTGGAAGTTCCCTGAAGCTCCACATCACCACCAAAATCACCAACCATCGAAGGTCTATGAGAATACTTTCTTGATGTTAGGTTAATTCCAAGCCAAACACAGTGACTGACAACCACTATGAGGAGTGATCGCGTTGCGGGAAGGGAAGCCATTTTCATCAAGCACTGACTCATATCTTAGGAGATCGTAAAACTTCTAACCTTGGTTTCAGGTTGATGCCAGTATGTTGAAGAGGAGATCATCTTACAATTCTTGATGCGTGATTCTATAGGGAGAGGAGGCAAGATTGTAAGTGATTAAGTTTTCAGTGGTGTAATTGCGTTGCATGTAGTGACATAAGTTTTTACTATCGATAGAGATTTTTACATTTCACCTTTTGTTCATCTTTAGGAACATATCAAAACAAAAATACCAAAAACAACAAATTATCTATGCTTACATTTAGTATTAAAGTGTTGTATTGTTTGTTTTGTATTGTGATTAATGTTATCATTGTCAGTATTGTGAATGTTTTATGTTTGTTTGATTCAGAAAATAGAAAATAGTTTTATTGTTTACTAAAATTGATTCGTTCCAGATACTTAAAGATTTTAATGATTACTGTTTGAAATATCTGAATGTTAGTGTTGCTTAATGATAAATCTAATATTAACTAACATTAAAGAGCTCAATTGATGTTATTTATATTCTATGGAACCGCTCAATGGTTAGCCGAATTCCTTTGTAAATAGCAGTATTTAATTGGAAAGAATAGGCTTGTGGAGTTAACTTAAGTCCACAAGGTTAGTTCGTTGAGTTGACCATAACTCCACAAACTAGGTTCGTTGTGTTAACTGTAACTCAACAGAGTGCTTAACTGAACATATATAAACTCTAATATAAAAATTGAAAGAAATCATGTATCATGCATGAATTCACTTGTGGAATGAAGAAGAAATCACCATTGTTGATATGAATGAAGGAAATCCAATTGATCATTTAAGCAAAAACAGTTACTACAGAAAGAAATATAAAAGAAGAGGAAAAAGACGAAGAAAGTGTGTGTGTAGAGGTGAACTGCGCTAACTACAGGAAGTGTCGGAAGTTCCCTGAAACTCCACACCACCACCAAAATCACCAACCATCAGAGGTCTATAAGGATACTTTCCTGATGTCAGGTCGATTCCGAGTCAAACACAATGACTGACAACCATTGTGAGGAGTGATCGCGTCACGGGAAGGGAAGCCATTTTCATCAAGCACCGACTTATATCTCAAGAGATCGTAAAGCTTCTAGCCTTGGTTTTGGGTTGATGCTAGTATGTTGAAGAGGAGATCATCTTACAATTCTTGATGCGCGATTCTATAGGGAGAGGAGGCAAGATTGTAAGTGATTAAGTTTTCAGTGGTGTAATCGCGTCGCATGTAATGACGGAAGTTTTTACTATCGATAGAGATTTTTACATTTCACCTTTCGTTCATCTTTAGGAACATATCAAAACAAAAATACCAAAAACAACAAATTATCTATGTTTACATTTAGTATTAAAGTGTTGTATTGTTTTTTTTGTATCGTGATTAATGTTATCATTATCAGTATTGTGAATGTTTTATGTTTGCTTCATTTAGAAAATAGAAAATAGTTTTATTGTTTACTAAAATTGATTCGTTCCAGATACTTAAGATTTTAATGATTACTGTTTGAAATATCTGAATGTTAGTGTTGCTTAATGATAAATCTAATATTAACTAACATTAAAGAGCTAAATTGATGTTATTTATATTTTGTGGAACCGCTCAATGGTTGGCCGAATTCCTCTGTAAATAGCAGTATTTAACTAGAAAGAATAGGCTTGTGGAGTTAACTTAAGTCCACGAGGTTAGTCCGTTGAGTTGACCATAACTCCACAAACTAAGTTCGTTGTGTTAACTGTAACTCAACAGAGTGCTTAACTGAACACATATAAACTCTAATATAAAAATCGAAAGAAATCACGTATCATGCAGGAATTCACTTGTGGAATGAAGAAGAAATCACCATCGTTGATATGAATGAAGGAAATCCAATCGATCATTTAAGCAAAAACAATTACTACAAAAAGAAATATAAAAGAAGAGAAAAAAGACGAAGAAAGTGTGTGCAGAGGTGGAGAACTGCACTAACTATAAGAAGCATCGGAAGTTCCCTGAAACTCTACACCACCACCAAAATCACCAACTATTGGAGGTCTATGAGGATACTTTCCTAATGTTGAGTTGATTTTGAGCCAAACACAATGACTGACAACCATTGTGAGGAGTGATTGCGTTGCGAGAAAGGAAGCCATTTTCATCAAGCACCGACTCATATCTTAGGAGATCGTAAAGCTTCTAGCCTTGGTTTCAAGTTGATGCCAGTATGTTGAAGTGGAGATCATCTTACAATTCTTGATGCGCGATTCTATGGGGAGAGGAGGCAAGATTGTAAGTGATTAAGTTTTCAGTGGTGTAATCACGTCGCATGTAATGACAGAAGTTTTTACTATCGATAGAGATTTTTACATTTCACCTTTCGTTCATCATCAGGAACATATCAAAACAAAAATATCAAAAACAACAAATTATCTATGTTTTTGTTGTGCGAAAAGATCAAACAAACGTGGAACATCTAGGGGTGGCATGGAGAAGAGATCAACGTGGATGAGAGGAATGCAAGTGGAGAATTCGGAAGAACAAATTTACGTGGTTCCCCAACACGGGTACGTCCACGGGTGATCAATCTATCGTGATTCCTTGCTGTATGGTTGCTGGTACAAAGAAGGGGGAGAACGAAATCTAGGGATTTGGCTTGTTAGCCTTGGCCTCCCTTGGACGTGGATGACCCCTTACATATATAGGGGCAATGATGGGTGATACCCAAAAGACAAGTCTACCCCTGTACAAATTACCAAAGAAATACAACCATATACAATGACATACATATATTTGATGGAAAACACATGCATCACAAATCTCCACCTTATCTTTCATCAATCTTCACCACGAACAAGTGATAGATCACCAAAACCCAACGTGGGTCAGCAGTAGCAATAGACGTTGAGTAAGTCCAAGCAATGCTTGAACTTGCTTTCAACAACGCCCTTTGTAAACATATTAGTCGGGTTGTCCTTTGTGTTGACCTTCATAATCTTTATCTTGTCTTCATTTCTGAGGAAGTGATACTTAACATCAATATGTTTAGTTCTATCATGAAAGACATTATCTTTTGAGAGACAAATAGCGCTAAGACTATCATAGAAGATATCAGCTTTATCAATGCGCCAACCAAAGTCTCCAAGTAAGCCTTTCAACCAAATCCCTTCCTTTGTAGCTTCTATCATAGCCACATATTCAACCTTAGTTGTGGACAGAGATACCGTAGGCTGAAGAGTTGATTTCCAACTCACAATAGAACCTGCAAATGTAAAGACATAATCGGATAATGATCTCCTTCTGTCAACATCACCTGCATAGTCTGAGTCTGTATAACCAACCATAGTACAACCCTGATCTGCTGCATACATTAAGCCAACGCCTGCAGTTCCTTTCAAATATCTGAATATCCTTTTAACTGCTTTCCAATGTTCCCTACCCGGATTGGACATAAACCTACTAACAACACTCAAAGGATATGCCAAATCAGGCCTAGTGCATACCATAGCATACATAAGACTTCCAACTGCCTGTGCATAAGGAACTCGTTGCTTATCAAGCTTTTCAAAATTAGTTTGTGGACACATCGCAGATGACAATTTGACATTTCTGTCATAAGGTGTGCTAATGGCTTTGCATGAAGTCATACCAAATCTGCTAAGGATCTTTTCAATATACTTCTGTTGATTCAAAAACAACTTACCAGAATTTCTTTCACGCCTAATCTCCATTCCAAGAATTCTGCCAGCTGGACCAAGATCCTTTATATCAAATTCTAATTTTAATGTGTCCTTCAGCTCCTGTATCACTTCAATATTCTTCGCAACTATAAGAATATCATCAACATACAATAACAAATAAACATGTGTATTCTTATCAAGAGTTTTAACATATACACATGAATCATAGTTGCTGCGTCTAAAACCAACTTTAACTATAAAGGCATTAAACCTCTTGTACCATTGGCGTGGTGACTGTTTAAGTTCATACAATGACTTCTTTAATTTGCACACCCAATCAGATTTGCCTTTCACCACAAACCCTGTTGGTTGTTCCATCCAAATATCTTCTTCCAACTCACCATGCAAGAAGGCCGTCTTTACATCTAGTTGTTCCAATTCTAAATTCTATGCTGCAGCAATAGATAACAAAATTCTAATAGATGTATGACGTACAACAGGAGAAAATACCTCATTGAAGTCAACTCCTTCTCGTTGTGAATAACCTTTGGCGACTAATCTTGCCTTGTGCTGCACACCTGCGTTGCCTTGAGTCCCGATCTTCTTCTTATAGACCCATTTGCAACCAACAATATTTGTGTTCTTTGGACGTTTCACCAGTTCCCAAGTCTTGTTCTTATGGAGAGATTGGAGTTCCTCCTCCATAGCAGACATCCAAAGACCAGCTTCTGAATCTTTCATTGCAGCTTCATATGTAGGTGGATCAATAGAATCCTCCACCTCAACTACTACTTGTAAGGCAAAAGCAACCAAACTATCGTAGCCATATCTAATCAGAGGTCTAACGTCTCTTCTAGGACAATCTTTGCCAATGGTTCTTGGTGGTGGTTGCTCCACCTCTTCTTCCTCAATTTCATTTTCCTGAGTTTCAGATGAAGTTTCTCTAATTTCAACTTGATCAGTGATAGGCGGCTGCTGTGCATCATCTATCTCCATCTGTTCAGGAAGGGTGTGCTCAACTTCTGGTGTTTCACCTGCTAGTCTATCTGTTGACTGCAAAAGAGAATTCTCATCAAAAGTAACATCACGACTATATATTACTTTGTGAGACTCAATATCATATATCCTGTATCCCTTTACACCAACACCATAGCCCACAAATATGCCTTTCTTGGAACGTGGTTCTAGCTTGCCATTGTTCACATGATAGTAAGCTAGACATCCAAAAATTTTGAGCTTTGAATAACTAGCAGAACTTTTCAACCATACCTCAAGAGGTATCTTCCCATCTAAGGCACTAGAAGGGGACCTGTTCACTAGATAGGAAGCTGTGTTAACAGCCTCTACCCAAAACTTCTTGCTCAAACCTGCATGAGACACCATACAACGTGCCTTTTTTAGGAGTGTTCTATTCAATCTTTAAGCTACTCCATTTTGCTGAGGGGTATACCTAATGGTGTTATGCCGTGTAATGCCTTCATCTTTACAAAAGTTATCAAATTCTTGAGAACAAAACTCAAGACCATTATCAGTTCTAAGATATTTTACCTTTCTGTCTGTTTGGTTTTCTACCTGCTTCTTCCAATGCTTGAAGCAAGAAAAAACTTCACTTTTGTGTGTCAAAAAGAAAACCCAGTTCATCCTTGAATGACAGTCAATGATAGAAAGAAAATATCTGGAACCTGCAATAGAAGGCTGACGTGAAGGCCCCTAACAATCAGCATGAATATAATCAAGAACTCCCTTGGAGTTGTGCTGACTACGAACAAATGACACTCTTTTCTGTTTGCCAAAAACACAATACTTGCACATGTCAATACAAGCAACCTTGTGTCCATCAAACTTGCCCAGACTACTTAGTTTCTGCATTCCTTTCTGCCTCAAATGACCTATCCTTGAGTGCCACATGACAGAAAAATCCTACTGACCAGATATAGCTGATGTAGCTGCGCCAACAATTGGAGTGCCCTGCAGAATGTATAAGGGACCAGATTTGGTTCCCTTCGTAACAACTAATGAGCCTTTTAGTATGTTGATCTTCCCCTCACCACCTATATATCTATAATCCTTAACATCAAGGGCCATCAGTAAGATCAGACTTTTTCCAAGCTTTGGGACATGCCAAACGTCCTCTAGAATTCTAACTGTGCCATCATGAAGTTTAAATTTTATAGTGCCCACACCAACTCTAGAACACACATCGTCATTGGCCAAGGTCACTTGACCACCCTCCACTTGCTCGTAGGTGTCAAAATACTCCCTAGTAGGAGTCATATGATGTGAAGCTCCTGAGTCCATAATCCACTAATCATCAGAATAGGCACTACAACAAACTGTAAGAGAAAAGTCATCACCCGACGTAGAATTGGTTTTTGCCACAGCAACCTTTCCTTTGTTTATAAGCTTGGGACAATGTGATTTCTAGTGTCCTTTCTCCTTACAGTAATGATAAGTATCCCTAGAGTACTTGCCCTTTGACTTGCTTCTGCTTCTATTCTTCCCTCCACCTTGTCTCTGGCTTCTTCCCCTGTTCTCTTGCTGCTGAGCTGAGAGGCCAACACCACTTGCCTTGTTTCTACCATGCACCATGTGCCTGAGCTCCCTTGAATGAAGGTTGGACCTTACTTCCTCCAGTGTAATTGAATCTCTTCCAACTACACAAGACTGAACAAAGTTTTCATAACTCAATGGGAGTGAACAAAGCAAGATAAGAGCTGCATCTTCATCTTCTATGATTACTCCAATATTCTTGAGTTCCATCAGAATAGCATTTAGCTGATCTAAATGCTGCTTGAGAGGTACACCTTCTATCATCTTTAAAAAGAACAGTCTTTGCTTTAACAACAATTTGTTTGTTAAAGACTTAGTCATATGCAATGACTCAAGTTTCTGCCAAAGACCTAAAGAGGTAGATTCATCAACAACTTCTATTATAACTTCATCAAACAAACACAACAAGATGGTGGAGTGAGCTTTCTCCTCCTGCAATTCAAACTCTAGCGAATTTCTGTTCAGAGTAGCTTCCTTATTTAAAGGAGCCCAAATACCTTGTTGCTTTAGAAGTGCTTTCATCTTAATTTGCCATAAGTTGAAGCTATTCTTACCATCAAACTTTTCTATCTTCAACCCCGAAGTATTCATGTTTTCAAATCAACAAACAACTAGCAATACACACAATTCTGCGGCAAGGTACACAATAGTAAGCAATATCTCAACAACAATATGCTACTGAAACTACTGATTTCAACGAAATGCAATCAACCACAAGCACACTACTTAGCACAAAACAATAGCAAATACTCGCACAAACCAAGCACAAAACCACAATCACAAAATGCCCAAAATTCAACAATCAACGAGTCACTCGTCTAGAAAACTGCTTTGCCCTAGTCAGACGCCTCTTGTTGTATCTCTCTGAATACGAAACTTCTGACCACGAAATTTTAGAGGAAGGAAGTTCAGGAAGCTTACAACACGTCCTTAAAATTTGAGATGCAACGGAGCACGGACGAGGAAGGCGCACGAGTTGGCGTCGGAGTGTGCAGACTAGCACCGACGACGACGACAGTTACAACAATGGAGAGATCCCTTGCGGAAATGGCTTGAACCTTGATGAAACTCTTTGAAACTTCAGATGCAAACCCAGAGATGTCCAACCTCGCTCTGATACCAGTTGTTGTGCAGAAATATCAAACAAATGTGGAGCATCTAGGGGTGGCGTGGAGAAGAGATCAACGTGGATGAGAGGAATACGAGTGGAGAATTCGGAAGAACAATAAATTTACGTGGTTCCCCAACATGGGTACGTCCACGGGTGATCAATCTATCGTGATTCCTTGCTGTATGATTACTGGTACAAAGAAGGGGGAGAACAAAATCTAGGGATTTGGCTTGTTAGCCTTGGCCTCCCTTGGACATGGATGACCCCTTACATATATAGGGGCAACGATGGGTGATACCCAAAAGACAAGTTTGCCCCTGTACAAATTACCAAAGAAATACAACCATATACAATGACATAACCATATACAATGACATATACATATACTTGATGGAAGACACACGCATCACATTTTACATTTAGTATTAAAGTGTTGTATTGTATGTTTTGTATCGTGATTAATGTTATCATTGTTAGTATTATGAATGTTTTATGTTTGTTTGATTTAGAAAATAGAAAATAGTTTTATTGTTTATTGAAATTGATTCATTTCAGATACTTAAAGATTTTAATGATTACTATTTGAAATATCTAAATGTTAGTGTTGCTTAATGATAAATCTAATATTAACTAACATTAAAGAGCTTAATTAATGTTATTTACATTCTGTGGAACTGCCCAATGGTTAGCCGAATTCCTCTGTAAATAGTAGTATTTAATTGGAAAGAATAGGCTTGTAGAGTTAACTTAAGTCCACGAGGTTAGTCCGTTGAGTTGACTATAACTCCACAAACTAGGTTAGTTGTGTTAACTGTAACTCAACAGAGTGCTTAACTGAACACATATAAACTCTAATATAAAAATCGAAAGAAATCACATATCATGCAGGAATTCACTCGTGGAATGAAGAAGAAATCACCATCATTGATACGAATGAAGGAAATCCGATCGATCATTTAAGCAAAAATAGTTACTACAGAAAGAAATATAAAAGAAGAGGAAAAAGACGAAGAAAGTGTGTGTGCAGAGGTGGAGAACTGCGCTAACTACAGGAAGCATCAGAAGTTCGCTGAAACTCCACACCACCACCAAAATCACCAACCATCGGAGGTCTATGAGGATACTTTCCTAATGTTGAGTCGATTCCGATCCAAACATAGTGACTAACAACCACTATGAGAAGTGATCACGTCGTGGGAAGGGAAGCCATTTTCATCAAGCACCTACTCATATCTCAAGAGATCGTAAAGCTTCTAGCCTTGGTTTCGGGTTGATGCTAGTATGTTGAAGAGGAGATCATCTTACAATTCTTGATGCGCGATTCTATAAGGAGAGGTGGCAAGATTGTAAGTGATTAAGTTTTCAGTAGTGTAATCGCGTCGCATGTAGTGATAGAAGTTTTTACTATCGATAGAGATTTTTACATTTCACCTTTCATTCATCTTTAGGAACATATCAAAACAAAAATACCAAAAACAACAAATTATCTGTGTTTACATTTAGTATTAAAGTGTTGTATTGTTTGTTTTGTATCGTGATTAATGTTATCATTATCAGTATTTTAAATGTTTTATGTTTGTTTGATTCAGAAAATAAAAAAATAGTTTTATTGTTTACTTAAATTGATTTGTTCCAGATACTTAAAGATTTTAATGATTACTGTTTGAAATATTTGAATGTTAATGTTGCTTAATGATAAATCTAATATTAACTAGCATTAAAGAGCTTAATTGATGTTATTTACATTTTGTGGAACCGCCCAATGGTTGGCTGAATTCTTTTGTAAATAATAGTATTTAACTGGAAAGAATAGGCTTGTGGAGTTAACTTAAGTCCACGAGATTAGTCCGTTGAGTTGACCATAACTCCACAAACTAGGTCCGTTGTGTTAACTATAACTCAACAGAGTGCTTAACTGAACACATATAAACTCCAATATAAAAATCGAAAGAAATCACGTATCATGCAGGAATTCACTTGTGGAACGAAGAAGAAATCACCATCGTTGATATGAATGAAGGAAATCCAATCGATCATTTAAGCAAAAATAGTTACTACAGAAAGAAATATAAAAGAAGAGGAAAAAGACGAAGAAAGTATGTGTGTAGAGGTGGAGAATTGCGCTAACTACAGGAAGCGTCGGAAGTTCCTTGAAGCTCCACACCACCACTAAAATCACCAACCATCAGAGGTCTATGAGGATACTTTCCTGATGTCGGGTCGATTTTGAGCCAAACACAGTGACTAACAACCACTGTGAGGAGTGATCACGTCGCAGAAAGGGAAGCCATTTTCATCAAGCACCGACTCATATCTCAGGAGATCGTAAAGCTTCTAGCCTTAGTTTCGGGTTGATGTCAGTATGCTAAAGAGGAGATCATCTTACAATTCTTGATGCGTGATTCTATAGGGAAAGGAGGCGAGATTGTAAGTGATTAAGTTTTCAGTGGTGTAATCGCGTCGCGTGTAGTGACAGAAGTTTTTACTGTTGATAGAGATTTTTACATTTCACCTTTCGTTCATCTTCAAGAACATATCAAAACAAAAATACCAAAAACAACAAATTATCTTTGTTTACATTTAGTATTAAAGTGTTGTATTGTTTGCTTATTATGAATGTTTTACGTTTGTTTGATTCAGAAAATAGAAAATAGTTTTATTGTTTACTGAAATTGATTCGTTCCAGATACTTAAAGATTTTAATGATTACTGTTTGAAATATTTGAATGTTAGTATTACTTAATGATAAATCTAATATTAACTAACATTAAAGAGCTTAATTAATGTTATTTACATTCTATGGAATCACCCAATGGTTGGTCGAATTCCTTTGTAAATAGCAGTATTTAACTAGAAAGAATAGACTTATGAAGTTAACTTAAGTCCACGATGTTAGTTCATTGAGTTGACCATAACTCCACAAACTAGGTCCGTTGTATTAACTGTAACTCAATAGAGTGCTTAACCGAACACATATAAACTCCAATATAAAAATTGAAACAGTACACAATTCTTACTCAATCTTTGTGGAATTGACTTGTACTTGCACACAAATACAATATACACTATGTAGTTGCAGTTAAAATACAAATTAGAATTAATATCTAATTTATGTGAAAGGTTGTTTGTTTACTTTTAAAAGTAATTATTGATATAAGCATAAAAACAAATTAAACAAGTTTTCTAGCACTATTGTATAAGCAAGTTTAAGATTTAACTTTTCACAACAATACAGTTAGCATCTAACCTTCTGAAAGACAAGTTAAGTTGATTTGTTGAGTTAGCGTAACACAATAGACTTAGTTCATTGAGTTAGCTACAATACATGTCACGTGAATTGATACATGATGAACTTGTTAAGTTAATACATTAAGTTATAATTCTACTTGTTTTACTCGTTTTGTTAACATTAACACAACTTGTTATTACACTTGATGAAAAATTTTGGACGAGAGTTTATTTTGCAGGAAATTTTTCAAAGATCCAAGGTTGATGATTAAAGAAAATTCAAGAGAAAAACGTGGGTCAAAACATGTGTATTTTGATGAAGGAAAAAGAGAAAACATAAAGAGTGGAAAATTGATTGTGGTTAAACAAGGAAGATATGCATGAAATGAAGATATAGTATAAAAAGCATAGAATTCTTGTTGATCAATTATTCCTACACATCAAACAAAACATATTTTAAGGGATCAAAATACCTATCCAGGGAAAAGCTCTCAGATAGAAGAAAATTTGGTGAAGAAGAGAAAGTTAGATATATGTCCCTAAAGAATTGAAGAATCAAAAGAAAGTAAATTTGATGAAGTAGAGAAAGTCAGATATTAGTCATTGAAGATTTGTAGAAGAAGAAAAATCTCAAACAGAGAGAAATGTTTTAAATTCTGTAAATTAATTTTCTCTGTTTGTAGTTATGAAATTAATTAGATGAAACATGGTATCGTTATATAATTGCATCTACAATTTTTTAGGAGAATTGAATTGTATATTGTAATTGAAACCTTGAATAAAATGATTTGATTAAAATATTGTCAACTTGTTTTTAATTTTGAAGTTTCAATTGTAACTAAAATTGTTGAAAAACATAATTTACCCCCTTTGTGTAGCCATTCGATCCTACACTATTGAAATGAAATTATGACTTAGATATAATATAGTGATATCTAAGTTAAAAAAAATTGTGACAACTTAGATAAAACATAAAATATCTAAGTTGAAAAGAAAAGAATTATATGAAATTGTAACTTAGAATATAAAAATATAATTAAGTTAAAAGAAAGGAATTAAATTACTTAAGTGAAATTATGACATGGATAGAGTGTAAAAGAATATCTAACTATAAATAGATAAATAAATAAAATTTCTCAAAATGAAATTATAACTTAAATAATAATAATAATAAATAAAATAATAAACTATAGATAAAGTTTCGGTCGAGCCGAAAGACCCCTCCAATTCGACCAATACCAAAAGAAATAATAATAATAAGAGACATAAAAATAATAAACAACAAGACTTCGGTCGAACCGGATCTCCAATTCAGCCCGACCGAAGTTAAAATAAAAATAAATAATAACAGAATAATATATAAGCTTCGGTCAAACCGAACTGCAATACCGGTCCGACTGAGGTCAAAATAAATAAAAAGAAATAATAATATAATATTGTATAAAGTTCGGCCAAACCGAATGCAGTGTCAGCTCAACCGAAGTTATAATAAAAAAATATAAATAATAAGTCTCGGTTAAACCGGAGTGCAACATCGGTTCCACCAAGGTCAAAATAATAATATAATAGCATATAAAAGTCGGTCTGACCGAATCCCATTATCGGTTCAACCAAAGTTGAAATAAAAAATATGTATAAATAATAATAGATAAGTCTCGGTCAAACCGGATCAACATATCGGTTCGACCCAATTTAAGATAATAATAAAAGAATAATATAAAAAATAATATAATATAATATAAATATAAATACAAATATATATATATATATATATATATATAATAAATTAAAAAATATAATGATAGTGAATAAATTAATAATAATAATAATTAGGAAAATATAATAATATATAAAATTTCGATCAAACTATATGCAATGCCAATTTGATTAAGGCAAATATGAGAAATATATATAAAATTTTGAGCAAATCAAAAATTCATTGTACGATCGAAACTGAAACAAAAGAAATATAAACAAAATATAATGTTTTGGTTTAACTGTAGCTTAATAATGGTTCGACTAAAACCCGTATAAATAAAATAAATTAAAAAGTAAAACAAGGATACAAATGATGGAATTCAGGCCTATCAAGGACTTAAAGTGTTGCCATTCAAAAAAAATTTGCAAGATCCAAATTAAATAATAAATGGAAAGCCTAATTCCACCATTTTATCCACCTACATCACCCTAATTCCCAAGAAGAAAGAACCTTCATATTTTGCAGAATTCTAGCCTATTAGTCTTTGTAACATTTCATACAAATGCATTGTGAAGCTATAAATATACTAGTTATGGTACATAAACAAGTAGATAATATGTAAGAATGACAAGGAAATATTTATAAAAGAACTAAAACAAAGAAGCCATTAAGAGAAGTCAAGATAGACAAATATGTCATATTTCGAGTGTTCTTATAAGGTACAAGATTTTATCGACTACAAGTCTTACATACTTAGACATTATATCTAAGATAAAAAATTATGTTAAATACAAAAGTTGCACAGTAGAAAGTTTATCTAAGAATATTGTGATTCACTATAGTTAATTAGTAAATTCCCCTAATGAATTTAAAGGATAGATATTAAAAATTAAAAAAAATAAAAAATAGAAAAAAAAATAGTAAATTTAAAAAGTCATCATCAAAAATTACCAGTAGTACCTAAGAGTCTAAGTAGTGGAGGAAGCATATCCAAAGATAAACTTCAAAAAATAAAATCAATGCCAAAATTGTTGAAAGCAATGAAATGGACATCAAGACAAAAAACAAAACAAGGATATCTAGAATTATTGTACAAAATTAGCAGGACAAAAAAGTCAAATTTAAAACTTAAGGTGATGCAAGCATCAAACAACTAGAAGAGCATATATTATCATCAAATGCAAAAATAAGGTCGACAATAAAAATAAATGGAAGCAATATGAGTTGCCTACTTTAAGGTGGATATTGTGTCTTATAAAGTTTCATTTGCATTTAACATTTTGAGAACTAAGCAAGGGCAATCCGTAAATATAATGGCTGTGGTGCATAAATGAGAAGTGAATGTATGAAAAACAACAAGGAAATTTACAAAAGAACTCAACCAGAGAAATTCATCAAAATAAATGTTTAGTACACACCGCAAGAGTTAAAGGACTTGCTAATACAATAAGCCAAGAGAAGTCAAGCCGCAGACAAATTCATCACGTTTTGAAGGTTTTCGAAGAATTAGACGTAAACAGAGATAACAAAGTTCCAAACCAAAGCAAAACAAAAATATATCAAATGCAAAAGCATCAATCAAAAATGAAGAAAACATTATAAGTAATAGCGCGGAAATCAAAGAGGGAAAAAAAAAGGGTGGCCAGGCAGTATAAGAACTGAAACAAAGTCCGTGACAAAAAAATATCAGCTTTAACAAAAAAATTATGAAAGATTGAATCAACACTTTAGATCAAACATCAAGAACTTGAATTATGAAGCAGAAATGCATCCATGCATCGAATTTTAAATCTCTGAGTAGAAGTTCAGAATTATAGCCACAACAATAGAAATAATGTTTGAATTTGCAGAATGTAAAGAATTTTGAGCCAGATAAGGTGAACGGAGGATTGAGTTAAAGCAAAAGAAAAAGAAACAATCGACTTCAAGAATATTGGCCAAATGAAGAAACAAAGACATGGCCACTATAACGGGAAAATCAACATCAAGGACTCAAGTTAAAAGAATCAGAGATTAATGGAACAAAAATTAAAAAAAAAAAGAATGCAAAAGTAGAAAGCAAACACAAATTATCCAAATAGAGGAGCATCCCCAGAGGGCATATCCATTACATAATAAAATTCTTATCAAAAATGAAAAATGAAATGATCATAGGCAGACCAACTAGAAATCGCAGCGATGCCCAGAAGTAAGGGAAGAAAAAAAAAAGAACTGATCGGAATGAAGGATGTCTCGTCAAGAACTCCGAGTGGCTACTCGTGAGATAAAAGAGAGAGACCAATAACCTTAAATTCAATCTATAAAATCATGAACCCAAAATCACAAACTATTATCCAAGCATAATCAAGATTGAAACGAACTTTATGGACTGTGTGATGTTGATTCCAGATCAACCGCATATATATATGTATAAATACTGAAAGCTCAAATTCTCAGATGGTTCATTGCGAGCCGATTCAAATCAAAAGATTGGGCGGCGAATCTACAATCAATAAAAAATATGTTTCGCAAAATAAACCGTGGATCGAACGATGGATTGAAATCAAAGGTTTAATTTCATCTTATTGCAATTGGGGGAAAAGGGATGCAAAAATTCAATAAGGAAGGGTGAATCTGAGCTATTTCAGATATCGATTGAAATCAAGAATCGTACTCTTTGACGCAAGAAAAGAAACCTTCACTGAAATCAAGAATCGAACTCAGGCAATCAAGAATCGATTGCGCAAGAACTTTGAATCGAAGTGAATCTGGCATGAAGATACATTGACAACGAAAGAAAACAAAAGAAAGAAAGAAATAAACGCAGAACACACGAAACTGAGATGTAAGGATCGAGAATTCAGTTAATGTCGATCAAAATTCCTCCAAATTAAATAGTAGGCTCAATAGACAAAGATCTATGGATTAGGAGGAGATTAACGACGATTGACTCACAAAATTGCCGAATGACTGACCTAGAGAGATGCAGACGAAGAACAAACAGATAACGGAGCTCAGTTCCTACGTGTTCATCCACGAGGTCATGTTCGCACCGGAGGAGAAGTGATCGTCACGAACAGGCGAAATCCGCTGTGCGATCTCCAATTGCACAGCTCCCGCTCTAGAATCGTCGTTCCGTAGCCAGTTTCCACCCTGTCGGAAAAGGTAGAAAAGAAGGTGTAGAGTTGTGGAAAGATCCGAAAGGCCCATAATTTCTGTTTTCATCGGTATTTAAAGTTTCAGCAATTTTTCTTATTTTAATTTTTGTTATTTTTAATTCCATTTTGGTTGTTTATGTTTTTATTTTTTTAATTTTAATTTTTGTTTTATATGTTTTATTTAAAAAAAATACTGTTTTATTATTCTTATGTTTTTAAATTCTATTTCCAAAAGCATAGATGGAATTTTATTTTTATTTTATATTATATATTTTTGTTGTTATTACTTTTATTTTTTATTTTACTATTTATTGTTATTATTTTAAAGGAGACAAAAAAGGTAACATTGGAACATTTTAGAAAATTAGTATATTGACCAATGTGATTACAGAAGTAGTTATTTTATTATCTATTTATTTCTTGTATTGTTATTTCTTATAAAAAACTTATTTGCTGGTTAATAATGATAACCTTTACTAACCTTTACTTAATTCAAAGGCTCAAATGTAAAATGTCAATATTTACATATCTATGTTTTCACGTCATTTGATATTCATATATTACATAACTTTTGATACATTTATATCCATATGTACACTTACATATTCATATTTTCTTCTTAACTTCCGCTGCAGTTGCATTCATATATACACTTACATATCTATATTTTTATATTATTTAGTCACCTCATATCACGTAGATTGTTTTACACTTACATTTACATTCACATGTATACTTAGTTGTAGTCATTTAGTTATAGTCAAAACTTAAATTGATGGACGTACTAAATGATGTAAAGATGGAGAAGCATATGTTACAGTCAAATGTGAAAATAAAGTTGACAATAAAAAGAAATGAAAGCAACATGAGGGTCCCATTTTAAGGCAGAACAATTTTGTTTTACAAATCTTGATTCTCAACTAATGTTTTATTTACTAGTCAAGGTCAATCCAAATATATAGTGGTTGTGATAAAGTGAGGGTGAAGACTACTAAATTTACACTACACTACTAAATTTTTAAGATAAAGTGAGGATCAAGACTTAAACTAACGAAAGGATCAAATAACTATATATGGAAAAGATATGTTATAGAAAAATTTGAAAATAAGGTCAACTATAAAAAAAAAGAAGTAATGTAAAAAAAGAATCCATTAGTGTAGACACCCACATTTTTTAGCAGTATTTTAAAAATTTGTGAAAATCTTTTCTAATTTCTATTCAAAATATTTCTTTAATCGTACTCCATTCACCCTACAATCATACAAAAAGTTCCAAAAATTAAAATTTATTTTTGACGTAATAGTGATGTCATCACCATGTCACCTACCCCAACTATGTCGTTGCCTAGTCATTTCCACATCACCTTTTTCCCCAATGCACCAATCTCTTTTCATGGAATTATTGCAAAAACTACAATCTGAAGGTAGATGAACACTAGATTTTATCTTGATGTTGTGTAGGAGTAACTGGTTTTGGAGCTTCTAGATAAAAATAGATATTTTTGTTGGGATTCTTTTGGACTAGCTGTTGGTGAGTCTTTTGTAGCACAAATTACGATTTCTGATAGCCTACCAAGCTGCTTTGATGGAAAAATTTTGTAGGGTTAGAGGGCCATGATCACTGAATAGTTGTTTATACTTGGACCAAACTTTGCCAAGATCTTTGCTGGTCCTACAATCTTGATGTTGATTTTCGAGATGATCCAAATTACCATAGATAGAGTTTATAGCTTCAACCTAAATTTCATCTTTAAGGATGAGTTTCTTTATTTGCTTCAATTTAAAAGCCAAGAGTTGATCATGAATATTCCTAATTTCCAGACCTCCTTTGGTGATTGGGAGAGATATTTTGTTCCAAGAAAGCCTATGATAACTCTTTTTGTCGTTAACTCTAGACTAGAAAAAATTCGCACAAATAGAATTTATGGATACCAAATGGTAGCAAAGAGAATATGTATGGGTATAGAGTTTAATACATGACAAATGAGCATGAGTCTACCTCCTTGGATGAGAAATTTAGCCTTCCAACCTACAACCTTGTTTTGAATTTTGGCTATAAGGTATTGAAAATACTTTTAATGTGACTAACCTTTAAAAATAGGGCATCCCAGATAAATGAAAGGTCAAGAGCCTTGTTTGTAGCCTAATATTTGTGTGATATATTGTTTTAAATGTGCTAGACTTTTTTTTGAGATTAGGAAATTGCTCTTATCATAGTTGATCTTTTGGTTGGTGAAGCTTTCACAGCTTTTCAATATGCTTATAGTTTTTTCGATCATGGATTTCCTACCATTTAGGAAAAGAAGGGCATCATCTACATATAGAAAATGTGAGATTTTCCAATGTCTACTTTGGTATTTGAACAATATATAATCTGATTGCTCTTGTAAATGAAGTACTCTACATAATAATTGTTTAATTAAAATAAATAGGAACAAAGAGAGTGGATCTCCCTAATGTAATCCTTGAGTGGGGTAGAAGACTTTTGTTGGTGATCCCTCAAAAGTAGTAGAGGTGGGGATGTTTGAAATGCAATCTGTAATTAAATCAATGATTTTGGAATCAAATTCGAATGCCTTTAGAGTACAAAATATAACTAACCATTCTATTCTATAAAAAGCTTTTTCCATGTCTAATTTGACAACAAGATTACCTCCCTTATGTCCTTGATCAATATGTTGAATTAACTCTTATGTGAGAGAAATATTATCAAAATACTTTTACCTTTGACAAATGCACTTTGAGTATTGGATATTAAATTGGATATAAATTCTTTGATCCATTGACAAGGAGCTTCACAATGCATTTGTATGAAATGTTACAAAGACTAATAAGCCAAAATTCTACAAAATTTGAAGGTTCTTTCTTCTTGGGAATTAAGGTGATGTAGGTGGCTTTCCATTTATTATTTAATTTGGATCTTGCAAATTTTTTTTTGAATGGTAGCACTTTGAGTCCTTGATAGGCTTGAATTCCATCATTTGGATCCTTGTTTTACTTTTTTAATTTATTTTATTTATACGGGTTTTAGTCGAACCATTATTAAGCTTCGATTAAACCAAAACATTATATTTTGTTTATATTTCTTTTGTTTTAGTTTCAGTCAAATAATGAATTTTCGATTTGATCAAAATTTTATATATATTTCTCATATTTACCTTAATTGAATTGACGTTGCATATAGTTTGATCAAAATTTTATATATTATTGTGATTATTATTATTATATTTTCCTTATTATTATTATTAATTTATTCACTATCATTATATTTTTAATTTATTATTTATATATATATATATATTTTTGTATTTATTTTTATTTTATATTTTATATTATTCTTTTATTATTATCTTAAATTCGGTCGAACCGATATGTTGATCCGGTTTGACCGAGACTTATGTATTATTGTTTATATATATATTCTTTATTTCAACTTTGGTTGAACCGATAATGGGCTTCGGTCAGACCGACTTTTATATGCTATTATATTATTATTTTGACCTTGGTCGAACCGATATTGCACTCCGGTTTAACCGAGAGTTATTGTTTATATTTTTTTATTATAACTTCGGTTGAGCTGACACTGCATTTCGGTCCGACCGAACTTTATACAATATTATATTTTTATTTATTTTGACCTCAGTCTGACTGGTATTGCAGTTCGGTTTGACCGAAGCTTATATATTATTCTATTATTATTTATTTTTATTTTAACTTCGGTCGGGCTGAATTGGAGATCCGGTTCGACCGAAGCCTTGTTGTTTATTATTTTTTTGTCTCTTATTATTATTATTATTATTATTATTATTATTTCTTTTGGTCTTGGTCGAATCGGAAGGGTCTTTCGGCTCGATCGAAACTTTATCTATAGTTTATTATTTTATTTATTATTATTTAAGTTATAATTTCATTTTGAGCAATTTTATTTATTTATTTATAGTTAGATATTCTTTTACACTCTATCAAGGTCATAATTTCACTTAAGTAATTTAATTCCTTTCTTTTAACTTAGTTATATTTTTATATCCTATCTAAGTTACAATTTCATATAATTATTTTCTTTTCAACTTAGATATTTTATGTTTTATCTAAGTTGTAACAAAAAATTTTAACTTAGATATCACTATATTATATTTAAGTCATAATTTCATTTCATTAGTTTAAATTTTTTCCTTTGAACTTAGATGCGTTTATATTTTATATAAGTTGAAATCTCATTTCATTAATTTAGTGTTTTTCTTTTAAGTTAGATATTTTTATATTTTATCTAAATTATAATTTTATTTAGTTCCTTTCTTTTAACTTAGATATATTTTTTACATTATTATCTAAGTTATAATTTCATTTAGTTAATTTAACTTTTCCTTTTAACTTAGATATTCTTATATTTTATTTAAGTTATAATTTCATTTAGTTAATTTAATTATTTTCTTTTAATTTAGATATTATTACATTTTATCTAAGTTATAATTTCATTTAAATTTTAGCTTAGATATTTCTATATCTAAGACACAATTTTCATTTAATCAAATTACTTTTCTATGAATTCCACTCGGTTGAATTAAAAGTTAAGGTCGATGGTCAAAAATTTTAAAAGAAATGAAATGGACTTTAAGATAAACAAACTAAAAATATCTCAACTAAGATATAAAAGTCAAAGTCAAAATTTAAAATAACACAAGGTTTAATTTACCCGAGGTTGAAAAAGAACATAATCAACTTATATAATAAGATCGACAAATAAACTTAAAATAAAAATACAATGCTTTACCGTAGTCAGTTAGTAACACTAAAATGTCATAGTTGAAAAAAGCAAGCGAGTTAATTGACAAAAGTTTGAAAACAGTGAAAGCAAATCACAAGTTCAACTAAAATAAATAGTCTATGGTTAAAGTTATTTAAATAAATGAAACTGACTTTAAGATAAAGAATAAAACAAGAATATCTTAGATTACTCTACTAAAATTGAAAGTCATAGATGTTTTAATCAAAGTAACACAATAAACAAATGACTTAGGGTTGGGAAAACTCATATAAGAGTTAAGTTCTAAAATAAGTCTAACAATCAGATTTAACAACGAATATAGTGATTTACTGTATTTAATTAATAAATCACAAAAATCATATGTAATTGTTGCAAGTAAGTTATGAATTAGGGATCTAAAAAGTTAAGAAGACACATAGTAGGTTCAACTACAAAACTTCAGCAATCAAAAATTTTAAGAGAAATGAAATAGACTTTAAAATGAAAAAACTAAGAATATTTCAAGTTATTAAATGAAATTTATGAGTAAAAGTCAATGTCAAAATTTAATGTAACACAAGGTCAAAATTACCTAAGGTTGAAAAAAAATATAATCAACTTATAAACTAAGGTCGACAATCTTAACTAAGAATGTAGTGATTTATTGTAGTCAAATGTCATAGTTGAAGGAAGCAAGTGACACAGTTGCAAAGAGCCTAAATTAGAGCAAGCATATCAAAGGTTTAAACTACAATAAATAAGTTTTCCAATTAAAATTATCAAAACAAATGGAAATGACAAAGTGAATGACAAGTGAAGTTTGAATTTGATCCAAAGAAGAAATGCTTTAGTATCAAAATACATTCAAGCTTTCAAGAAATCAAGTAACATGAATCGTGATTTTATATTAAAATTCATCAGAAATAACCATTGCAAGTAACAATCTAACATGTATACAATCATATACACTATAATATTCCCCATGTATGAATACATCCTTCACTCACATGTTAGTCACTTTCATCAATCTACACTTTTACATGCTTTGTGTAGGCATGCATCCATTACTCAAGTACATTCATATATATGTCATTCACTCCTCACTTTTTTGTTGTTGCATGCTTCATGTATTATGCAACCATCAACATTCATATATGTCACTCACTCTTCATCTATTTATGTTGTAGTATGTTCCATGTATGCCTACATCCTTCATTCACATATACATATATGTCACTCTTCGTCCATTCATATTGTAATATGCTCTATGTATTATGCATCCTTTACTCACATACATTTCATTCACTTCTCATCCATTCATGATGTAGTTTGCTTTGTATAGGCACATATTTCACTCTCAAATACCTACACATCCATGCTTAAATGCCCCTCATTCATTCATATTTCATGTTGAACACATGCCATGAATGTTCATCCATGTCCCATTCATGAATCATGTTTGCATTTCACCCCATTCATGCTGCAAGTAATTCTCCATGCTCATATACTACATATGTCAACCTTCATTCACATATTGATCTACTTACATTCTCACCTTTCATAAATTCATGGACTCATTCACACAATTATCTATCCACATGTTTATGCAAATATGCACATACACACGGCACTTGCTCACATTCACATGTCTATTACGTGCGTCCATTCATTCAGTGTTATAATTTCCTAAAATGATTTCATTTATATGTCATTTGCATACACTCACATTTAAGCCATTAATTTTTCTCATATCATGCACTAACTCCTGCATATTAGCAGGATGATCTAGAATTAAACTTAAAATACAGGAATCAACTGATTGGGCTATCGGATTTTCTATAATGAATTTAAGAACAATTGGATGAAGAGAAAAGAATGAAATCATAGCTAGAAACAAATTTAACGAATTGACTGTAGGAAATCACAACAATAAATTGATAACCGAAAATAGGATTCACATAGGATGGATCATTGGAAAAAAAAATCACACGATCCATTTTCAAAACTTAAATTCGAAGAAGAAGATCATGAATCAATAACATTATTCAATCTAAAATCAAGAACAACCCAAAATCACAAACTATTATCCAAGCATAATCAAGATTGAAACGAACTTTATGGACTGTGCGATGTTGATTCCAGATCAACCGCATATATATATGTATAAATACTGAAAGCTCAAATTCTCAGATGGTTCATTGCGAGCCGATTCAAATCAAAAGATTGGGCAGCGGATCTACGATCAATAAAAAATATGTTTCGCAAAATAAACCGTGGATCGAATGATGGATTGAAATCGAAGGTTTAATTTCATCTTATTGCAATTGGGGGAAAAGGGATGCAAAAATTCAATAAGGAAGGGTGAATCTGAGCTATTTCAGATATCGATTGAAATCAAGAATCGAACTCTTTCTTGCAAGAAAAGAAACCTTCACTGAAATCAAGAATCGAACTCAGGCAATCAAGAATCGATTGCGCAAGAACTTTGAATCGAAGTGAATCTGGCATGAAGATACATTGACAACGAAAGAAAACAAAAGAAAGAAAGAAATAAACGCAGAACACACGAAACTGAGATGTAAGGATCGAGAATTCAGTTAATGTCGATCAAAATTCCTCCAAATTAAATAGTAGGCCTAATAGACAAAGATCTATGGATTAGGAGGAGATCAACGATGATTGACTCACAAAATTGCCGAATGACTGACCTGGAGAGATGCAGACGAAGAATAAACAGATAACGGAGCTCAGTTCCTACGTGTTCATCCACGAGGTCATGTTCGCACCGGAGGAGAAGTGATCGTCACGAACAGGCGAAATCCGCTGTGCGATCTCCAATTGCACAGCTCCCGCTCTAGAATCGTCGTTCCGTAGCCAGTTTCCACCCTGTCGGAAAAGGTAGAAAAGAAGGTGGAGTTGTGGAAAGATCCGAAAGGCCCATAATTTCTGTTTTCATCGGTATTTAAAGTTTCAGCAATTTTTCTTATTTTAATTTTTGTTATTTTTAATTCCATTTTGGTTGTTTATGTTTTTATTTTTTTAATTTTAATTTTTGTTTTATATGTTTTATTTAAAAAAAATACTGTTTTATTATTCTTATGTTTTTAAATTCTATTTCCAAAAGCATAGATGGAATTTTATTTTTATTTTATATTATATATTTTTGTTGTTATTACTTTTATTTTTTATTTTACTATTTATTGTTATTATTTTAAAGGAGACAAAAAAGGTAACATTGGAACATTTTAGAAAATTAGTATATTGACCAATGTGATTACAGAAGTAGTTATTTTATTATCTATTTATTTCTTGTATTATTATTTCTTATGAAAAACTTATTTACTAGTTAATAATGATAACCTTTACTTAATTTAAAGGCTCAGATGTAAAATGTCAATATTTACATATCTATGTTTTCACGTCATTTGATATTCATATATTACATAACTTTTGATACATTTATATCCATATGTACACTTACATATTCATATTTTCTTCTTAACTTCCGCTGTAGTTGCATTCATATATACACTTACATATCTATATTTTTATATTATTTAGTCATCTCATATCACGTAGATTATTTTATACTTACATTTACATTCACATGTATACTTAGTTGTAGTCATTTAGTTATAGTCAAAACTTAAATTGATGGACGTACTAAATGATGTAAAGATGGAGAAGCATATCTTACAGTCAAATGTGAAAATAAAGTTGACAATAAAAAGAAATAAAAGCAATATGAGGGTCCCATTTTAAGGTAGAATAATTTTACTTTACAAATCTTGATTCTCAACTAATGTTTTATGAACTAATCAAGGTCAATCCAAATATATAGTGGTTGTGATAAAGCGAGGGTGAAGACTACTAAATTTACACTACACTACTAAATTTTTAAGATAAAGTGAGGATCAAGACTTAAACTAACGAAAGGATCAAATACCTAGATATGGAAAAGATATGTTATAGAAAAATTTGAAAATAAGGTCAACTGTAAAAAAAAAGAAGTAATGTAAAAAAAGAATCCATCAGTGTAGACACCCACATTTTTTAGCAGTATTTTAAAAATTTGTGAAAATCTTTTCTAATTTCTATTCAAAATATTTCTTTAATCGTACTCAATTCACCCTACAATCATACAAAAAGTTCCAAAAATTAAAATTTATTTTTGATGTAATAGTGATGTCATCACCATGTCACCTACCCCAACTATGTCGTTGCCTAGTCATTTCCACATCACCTTTTTCCCTAATGCACCGATCTCTTTTCATGGAATTATTGCAAAAACTACAATTTGAAGGTAGATGAACACTAGATTTTATCTTGATGCTGTGTAGGAGTAACTGGTTTTGGAGCTTCTAGATAAAAATAGATATTTTTGTTGGGATTCTTTTGGACTAGCTATTAGTGAGTCTTTTGTAGCATAAATTACGATTTCTGATAGCCTACCAAGCTGCTTTGATGGAAAAATTTTGTAGGGCTAGAGGGCCATGATCACTGAATAGTTGTTTATACTTGGACCAAACTTTGCCAAGATCTTTGTTGATCCTACAATCTTGATGTTGATTTTCGAGATGATCCAAATTACCATAGATAGAGTTTATAGCTTCAGCCCAAATTTCATCTTTAAGGATGAGTTTCTTTATTTGCTTCAATTTAAAAGCCAAGAGTTGATCATGAATATTCCTAATTTCCAGACCTTTGGTGATTGGGAGAGATATTTTGTTCCAAGAAAGCCAATGATAACTCTTTTTGTCGTTAACTCTAGACTAGAAAAAATTCGCACAAATAGAATTTATGGATACCAAATGGTAGCAAAGAGAATATGTATGGGTATAGAGTTTAATACATGACAAATGAGCATGAGTCTACCTCCTTGGATGAGAAATTTAGCCTTCCAACCTACAACCTTGTTTTGAATTTTGGCTATAAGGTATTGAAAATACTTTTAATGTGACTAACCTTTAAAAATAGGGCATACCAGATAAATGAAAGGCCAAGAGCCTTGTTTGTAGCCTAATATTTGTGTGATATATTGTTTTCAATGTGCTAGAATTTTTTTTAAGATTAGGAAATTGCTCTTATCATAGTTGATCTTTTCGCTGGTGAAGCTTTCATAGCTTTTCAATATGCTTATAGTTTTTTCGATCATGGATTTACTACCATTTAGGAAAAGAAGGGCATCATCTACATATAGAAAATGTGAGATTTTCCAATGTCTGCTTTGGCATTTGAATAATATATAATCTGATTGCTCTTGTAGATGAAGTACTCTACATAATAATTCTTCAGTTAAAATAAATAGGAATAGAGGGAGTGGATCTCCCTAATGTAATCCTCGAGTGGGGTAGAACACTTTTGTTGGCGATCCCTCAAAAGTAACAGAGGTGGGGATGTTTGAAATGCAATCTGTAATTAAATCAATGATTTTGGAATCATATCATATATTAATTAATTCAAAGGCTCAAATGTAAAATGTCAATATTTACATATCTATGTTTTCACGTCATTTGATTTTCATATATTACATAACTTTTCATACATTTATATCCAGATGTACACTTATATATTCATACTTTCTTCTTAACTTCCATTGCAATTGCATTCATATATACACTTACATATCTATATTTTTATATTATTTAGTCATCTCATATCATGTAGATTATTTTACACTTACATTTACATTCACATGTATACTTAGTTGTAGTCATTTAGTTATAGTCATTTAGTTATAGTCAAAACTTAAATTGATGGACGTACTAAATGATGTAAAGATGGAGAAGCATATGTTATAATCAAATGAGAAAATAAAGTTGACAACAAAAGGAAATGAAACCAATATGAGGTCCCATTTTAAGGCAAAGCAATTTTGTTTTACAAATCTTGATTCTCAACCAATGTTTTATGAACTAGTCAAGGTCAGATGACTACTAACCTTTACTTAATTCAAAGGCTCAGATGTAAAATGTCAATATTTACATATCTATGTTTTCATGTCATTTGGTCTTCATATATTACATAACTTTTGATACATTTATATCCATATGTACACTTACATATTCATACTTTCTTCTTAACTTCCGTTGCATTTGCATTCATATATATACTTACATATCTATATTTTTATATTATTTAGTCATCTCATATCACGTAGATTATTTTACACTTACATTTACATTCACATGTATACTTAGTTGTAGTCATTTAGTTATAGTCAAAACTTAAATTGATGGACGTATGTAAAGCTTTTATGTGTTGTTAAATTAACGGCAAAAGTGCAAATTTTACATTTATAACTGCAAGCGCATGGTGCCCATTGTAATAAGCTTGTGCAAGTACGTGTTGAATCCACAAGGAGTTTGTCTTAAATAAATTTTATTAAAATGATTATCTAATTAAATATCCACATTAAACTAACTCATAATTAAACTCTAATTACTTAATATTAATATACAAAATTCGTAGCACAATTAAGGTTTATAAGATTACCCCAAAATCCAATTAATTCTTAAGTTATGATAAGATATTTAAGAAATCAATGAGTATTAATCTTGAAATCATAGAATTTATACTCAACTTTTAACTCCAATAACTTCCAACTTGAACATTTAAAAATCTAGAATAAATAACGATTGGAAAGATCCTTGGAATATCTTTAAAATGGCAGTGATTTCATGGATTAACTCAAATTAAAACGTTGGCAATATCTTATTTAAGAAAGGGGCGCAGACAGTTATGGAAACTTTCCAAAAATGCACCTTCGGTGCAAAAATCAAATCTCTCTCAAATCTTCATGAAATGCTACGAAATAAGCGCTCCTTGAAAGTAGATCTGTTACATTAACAAGAAAAATTTACAAAACTGAATTCCACAAAATACACGATGCAAGCATAGCACAGGCGTCGAGCTCAAAACTAGCATTCGATAGAGACTCAAAACCGCTGATACCTTTACAAAATAAAATCGAAAATCTTCAAAAAACATTCTAAAACTTTGTAAACTTGTTCTACACTCATTATATTTACAAAACGAAACAAAAAATGGAATTTATAGATGACGAACAAGTGGATACAATTCGAAGAAAAACTACTAACAATTTGGCCATCTAAGAACGGAAAACTACCTTCACAATTTACACCATCACAATCATTCACACGATACATATAATATGAACTCAATCCTGATATCAATTAACATCAAAACAATATATGATATTTAATATAGAACAATTGAAACAAATATTTATACATAGAATTTCGTTCTTCCACATACTCAAACTATACTCATACATATAAAATTGTAAAACATGAAAACTAGTATGAGGATCTCTCCTTTCCATCATACCTTTAAATCTTCCACTTTTCTTCAAGCAAGAACTCCCCAAAGTCCTTGAAATCGATGCTCCACAGGGCTGTCATCACCTGTAGCACATCCAAGTGAAGCTTCTAGGGTTGCTTTGAAGAAAAATGGTGCACGTCCTCAAGATCTTGCCTCCAAGACCCATAACTTTGACTTCCACGTCTAAGGATGGTGCTTCCGATGACTCAACCCTGAAGATCCTAACCTTTTGCTCCACTCTAAATCAGTCACACGAGCCTCCCAATCCACCAAGATCAACGCCCAAGGGAGATCCTAACGTATGGCCGTCTGAATTGAAGAGAAGGTGTCTTCTAGGAAGAGGGGAAGATACCAAGGCTCCCCATTCTTGAAGGGAGCTTGTTCAAGATCAAGGGGAAGATGGGACTTTCGGATGGAGATGTTGGAATGGCTAGAACCGCCGGCTGCAATGTGTTGGAAGAGTTGGAGATAACCTAGAATTGAGTAGTCAAACACTTTAAATAGTCTAGGCTATTGTTGCTTGATCTCCAATAAGTTGCATCTAATGGCCCACGTTTTTTTCTCTTTGATCCACCTTGATTTCATGATTTATTAACCTTTACAACTCAAAACCAAGTTAGATGCACATATACATTAAATATAAATCATATGATGCAAATATAGTATACATGCATGCATGAGTTGCCATATATGGAAAGTTGCCAAATTAGGAAAGTTTTGGTCCACAATTTCTTCACATGTGCATACATGAATTACTTAAAGTTCTTTAGTTTAACATCATATTTAAGTGATTGGACAATTATACAATGTATAGAAAGTCATACATTGAAGAATTATAAGAATTATGTCTAATACAAGGGCTATTGACTAGGTGTTTAATTGATAAAGGCTAAATTTGTACATTATCAACTATTTAATCCCTAATTCATGCATATGTTTAAAAATATGATTTTCATGTAATCCTTTATAAGAACATATATAATGATGACTTATAATCCTTAATATGCATGAATTAACATATATAAAATGCACAAATTGATACTTTACAACGTACTAAATGATGTAAAGATGGAGTAACATATGTTATAATCAAATGTGAAAATAAAGTTGACAAGTAAAAGAAATGAAACCAATATGAGGTCCCATTTTAAGGCAGAGCAATTTTGTTTTGCAAATGTTGATTCTCAACCAATGTTTTATGAACTAGTCAAGGTCAAATGATAAAACTATTAACCACTACTTAATTCAAAGGCTCAGATGTAAAATGTCAATATTTACATATCCATGTTTTCATGTCATTTGATCTTCATATATTACACAACTTTTGATACATTTATATCCACATGTGCACTTACATATTCATAATTTCTTCTTAACTTCCGTTGCATTTGCATTCATATATACACTTACATTTACATTCACATGTATACTTAGTTGTAGTCATTTAGTTATAGTCAAAACTTAAATTAGGGTTTAGGGTTAGTTTTTTTTTTTTTTTTTAATTTTTTAAGGGTCCTCCTTAGACACTCAAACAGCCTGGTATACACTTTGGTAAGTGGTGCACATAGCTATAGCTTGCCAATGCTAGAGCAAAGCCAACACTACTACCTATAGGCACTGCACGAGAACTTCCCAAGTGGTAACCCATCCTAGTTCTGCTACCGCCCAAACACAGTTAACTCCAAAGTTCTTATAGGAGTTAGTGCTTGGTAGTAGGTGCAAATGCACCTTAGGGTTAAGGTTTAGGGTTTAGGCTTAGGGCTTAGGGTTTTATTTATTTATTATTATTATAATTCTATCCTTTTCATTCATCAGGGGATAGTCCTGCAAAATTCGGAGTCATGAAAAATTTGCTAAAGGACAATACAAGACTCTATGTATTGAAATAAGAAATTAGAAAATAATTTTTCGGTATAACCGGAAAAAATTCGGTTTAACCAAGTGCCCAGAACGGTCTAACCGTCAACTAGATACCAGTTAAACCGAAGCGAGAAATAAGGGTTGATTGGTCGGTGAAACCGAGTGCTGTATTCGGTCTGACCGAAGATGAAGCGGTGTAACTGTAAGCTGGGCGATCAAACCGAGTTTCAGAAAAAAATCAATAAAACCGTCGGAATAACGATTAAACCTAAAACCGAGAGAATCTGCTGAGGTCGGTGTAATCGTGTTAGATATTCGGTTCGACCGGAGCAGTTCGGTCTTAACCGTGGATTGCAGACGGTCTTACCGACAGGTTGAGGGTCAGTACGACCGAAGAACTGGTTCCGTGTGAACATAGTTAAGGTGGAAAAAGATGTTAGACCTTGAGTTGAGAGGGCGTTTCTTCCAAGGTCGGTTTTAAGTCGGCGGACGAATAAATCTTCGTTAGATGTGACCTTTCTTCTGTAGATCTTGGATTTTGAGTCCTGAATCAATTTGCTCTAGTATTGAAACCTTGAATGTAATAAATAATCTGTGATATGATAGAGGAAGGGTTAGGCTTTTTATTTCCATAAATTATCTCACATCTGTGTTTCCACAAACTCCAAAGAGTTATTGCCGTAAGATATTTATAAAATTGATTCTGTGAAGATTTTTGTCGTGAATAAAGCTGGTGTCTGCTCCAGATTTCCCAGTTATGTATAGGTTTTGCTGTAGTCAATAGTCGAAGCCAACTGATAACGTTTAGAGTAAATGAGCATTGATAAAAAATATGATTGATAGATTCGATGGAGTTCCTGCAAAAACTACATATAGAAGGTAGGTGATGACCCATATGTTTTATGGCTTCATCCACAGGGAGGAACTTTTTATTGAGTTTCCAAAGGAAAATAGATACTTTTGTAGGAATTTTAATACTCCAAAAACCCAACAGATTTTTGTTCCGTGGTAGATGATTTCTGATAGAATTCCAGACGTCTTTGGGTTTAGGGTTAGGGTTTAGGGTTTAGAGTTTAGGGCTTAGGGTTTAGGGTTTGGGGTTTGGGGTTTAGGGTTTAGGGTTTTTTTTTTATTATTATAAAATCTATCCTGTGATATTCATCAGGGGATAGTCCTGCAAAGGGGGAAGAGAAACCAAATAAATTTGGTTTGAAATAAAGATACAATTCTCGAAAAAGAAAGCCTTGAAAATCGGTTTGACCTAGAGAGATTCCGGTTTGACCGATAGGAAAATCGGTCTAGCCGAAATTTCAAAACGGTCTAACCGTTAATAGAGAGAATAAAGACTTTTCGGTGAAACCGATCCTAGTTATCGGTAAGACCGAAAAAAAGAACGATCTGACCGAAGAACCTGACTGGTCAAACTGTCGAAAATCAGTTTTATCGAGAAAGAGAAAAAGCTGTTTTCGGTTCCATCGTCTCTACAGAGAGGTTGAATCGAAGTGACTTTACGGTTAAATCGGAGGACATGAAGTTCAGTTGCAGACTGTCGTCTAGACCGATCCTGGGGTTGGTTTGATTGGATAGGGGATCGGTTTAACCTGAGATGAGATCGGTACGACCGATTATTCTGACACTGGTCAGGTGCATCTACCGGAAATGCTACTAGCGTCTGACGAGCGACTGTCAGACTAAAGAAATTGTAGACTTACTTGGGATCCGTATTCCTCGATTTTTGTTGTTGTATCTTTGAGAACAGTGAACTGCTATCTGTTCATTTCTTCCGAAACTTTAAATAGTTGGAAAAAATGAGATATTCTCCCGATTACCGCAGAAATGTTTGGTTGAATGTTATGAAAAATAATATCGCACCTATGGATCCAAATGCACTATAATGTAGTTGCTGTTAAATATTTTAGAATATTCAACCGTGGAGATTTTTTTCGAGAAAATTTTTTTTGTTTGCTCCATTCTTTCCAGTTGGTAATCCCGTCAATATTTAGGATATTGTTGAGCCGATGTACCAATTCCTTGACAAACCTGCAATCGTAAAAAATATGATGGGATGTTTTTGAATTATTGCTGCAGAAGCTGCACATAGAAGGGAGATAATATCCAGCCTGCGTCCTAATATCATCCACTGGAATGATATTTATGTTTAATTTCCATAGGAAAACTGAAATTTTTGTGGGAATCTGCATAGACCACATGCCTTTAAGCTTATTGTCTTGATGGTGATGGACTCACACTAATTCCCAAGCTATTTTGATTGAGAACTTATGTCCGCATAAAGCTCCAAATTCCTGAAATAAGTGTTTGTAATTTCTCCAACAGCTATTGAACATTTTATTGATATTATTGCCTTGTCCTTCTGCTATTTTATCCATCGACCCATGTATAGCATTTATGGCATGAGCCCAAATACCTGAGTTTTCCAGTATTTTTTTGATTTGCTTCAATCTGAAAGCGGTAATCTGATCTCTTATATTTCTGATATCAAGTCCATTTTCTGTAATAGGTCTAGCTATTCTTCTCCATGAAAGCCAATGAAAATTCTTTTTGGTATTGTCGCCAGACCAGAAAAATTTAGCACAAATGGAATTGATTCTGTTGATAATGCCTAAAGGAAGTGGAATGGCACTTAGAGTGTGTATAGGTATGGAATTCAGAACATGCTTAATCAGCATAAGTCTACCTCCTTGACTGAGAAATCTTGCCTTCCACCCTGCCATTTTATTTTGAATCTTGTCAATCAGATATTGAAAATATTTTAACCTCGGTTGTCCTTTGAAGATAGGGAAACCTAAGTAGATAAACGGCCAATCACATTGCTTGCAACCAAGAGTGTCCTTTATAAATGCAATACGATGTGTTGGACTTTTCTTAGATACCAAGAAGTTGCTTTTTTCATAATTTATCTTTTGGCCTGTAGTCATTTCATATTTCTTGAGAATATCAATGACTTTCTGAAGCATAGATTTCCTACCATTTAGGAATAAAAGGGCATCATCTGCATAAAGTAAGTGAGAAATACGCCAATGTATGCTTTGACATTTATAAGGAATATAATTTGATTCCTGTTGGAGCACTCTACTTAGCAATTCTTCAATGATAATAAAAAGGAAAGGTGAAAGTGGATCCCCTTGACGAAGACCTCTAGAAGGGTAAAAAATTTGTGAGGGTGCTCCATTGAATAACACTGACGTAGGATTGTCAGAGATGCAGTTTGAGATGATGTTAATGATTGTGGAGTCAAAACCAAAAGCTTTAAGGATACGGAAAATAACCGTCCAATTCATTCTATCAAAAGCTTTTTCCATATCTAATTTGGACACTCAAACAGCCTGATGAACACCAGGAGTATCCTTAGAGGTGATAGAAGGTGAACCTTCATGAACACTCAAACAGCCTGGTATACACCAGGAGTATCCATGGAGGTGATAACATGTGAGTCTCAATAGACACTCAAATGGCGTGGTATACACCAGAAGTATCTAAAGAGACGAAAGCTTGTAGGGGGCCTTGCTAGGCCCACTTTAGTAAGTGATGCACTACACGAGAACTTCCCAAGTGGTCACCCATCTTGGTTCTGCTCTCGCCCAAACACACTTAACTCTAGAGTTCTTATAGGAGTCAGTGCCTGGTAGTAGGTGTAAATGCACCTGGGTTTAGGGTTTAGGGCTTAGGGTTTAGGGGTTAGGGGTTAGGGTTAGGGTTAGGGTTAGGGTTAGGGTTAGGGTTAGGGTTAGGGTTTAGGGTTTAGGGTTTAGGGTTTTTTTTTTTTTTTTTTTTTTTTTTGAAAATGTCTATCCTTTGCATTCATCAGGGGATAGTCCTGCTAAAAAAGGAGAGTGCCTATAAAAGGCATTACAAGACTCAAATTAAATTGAGTGAAATCAGATATAAATAATGTCAGAAAAACTATTTTTCGGTTTAACCGAAAAAATTTTCGGTCGACCGAAAATGGTTTAACCGTAATTATTTAACTATGCGAGGAGAGATGAAAATGTCGGTGAGACGGAGCTCTGAGACCGGTCCCACTGGAGACTTTCCGGTTTAACTGTGTACTGGGCGGTCCGACCGAGAGGTAGCAAGAGTCGGTAGTAACCGTGGAAAAAATGGTTTGACCGAGAATTTAAAATGAACCTGGAAATCGGTGAGACCGTGTCTGTTTTCAGGTGTGACCGGTGCAGCACCGGTTTAGCTGTTGCTTGCGGCGAGCGATTTTGGTGTTAACAGAGACTTTAGTAAAGTTGTCAGAGCGCCTGTTGCTTGTCCGTGAGACCGAACGCTGAGATCGGTCCGACCGGAGAACTTTCGGTTTAACTGTGAACTGAGCAGTCACACCGGGCTGGTAAAAGATAGGGTTTTTTTTTTTTTTTTTTTTTTGAACCTAAAAAATGTTTCGGTTGAACCGAAGGTCACCGAATTTTGTTGTTCAT
The DNA here is from genome assembly GCA_036874045.1 of Cymodocea nodosa. Taxonomy (NCBI): domain Eukaryota; kingdom Viridiplantae; phylum Streptophyta; class Magnoliopsida; order Alismatales; family Cymodoceaceae; genus Cymodocea; species Cymodocea nodosa. The sequence continues at coordinate 25,455,954 of CM072338.1, forward strand.
TCTGATCCTGGGGTCGGTTTGACCGGAAGGAGATCGGTGCGACCGGATGTTCTGACAATGGCAGGTGCGTCTGCCGAAGCTGCGGGTAGCGTCTGATGAGCGACTGTCAGACTAAAGAAACTGTAGACTTACTTGGGCCGTATTCCTCGATTTTTGTTTTCCGAGAACAGTGAACTGCTATCTGCTCATTTCTTCCGAAACTTTAAATAGTTGAAAAAAATGAGATATTCTCCCGATTACCGCAGAAATATTTGATTGAATGTTACGAAAAATAATATCGCACCTGTGGATCCAAATGCACCATAATGTTATTGCTGTTAAGTATTTTAGAATATTCAACCGTGGAGATTTTTTCCGAGAAAATTTTTTTTGTTTGCTCCATTCTTTCCAGTTGGTAATCCCGTCAATATTTAGGATGTTGTTGAGCCGATGTATCAATTCTTTGGCAAACCTGCAATCGTAAAAAATATGATGGGATGTTTCTAAATTATTGCTGCATAAGCTGCACATAGAAGGGAGATAATATCTAGCCTACGTTCTAATATCATCCACTGGAATGATATTTTTGTTTAGTTTCCACAGGAAAACTGAAATTTTTGTGGGAATCTGCGTAGACCACATGCCTTTAAGCTTATTGTCTTGATGGTGATGGACTCGCACTAATTCCCAAGCTGTTTTGATTGAGAATTTATGTCCGCTTAAAGCTCCAGATTCCTGAAATAAATGTTTGTAATTTCTCCAACAGTTATTGAACATTTTATTGATATTATTGCCTTGTTCTTCTACTATTTGATCCATCGACCCATGTATAGCATTTATGGCATGAGCCCAGATACCTGAGTTTTCCAGTATTTTTTTGATTTGCTTCAATCTGAAAGCGGTAATCTGATCTCTTATATTTCTGATATCAAGTCCATTTTCTGTAATAGGTCTAGCTATTCTTCCCCATGAAAGCCAATGAAAATTCTTTTTGCTATTGTCGCCAGACCAGAAAAATTTAGCACAAATGGAATTGATTCTGTTGATAATGCCTAAAGGAAGTGGAATGGCACTTAGAGTGTGTATAGGTATGGAATTCAGGACATGCTTAATCAGCATTAGTCTACCTCCTTGACTGAGAAATCTTGCCTTCCAACCTGCCATTTTGTTTTGAATCTTGTCAATCAGATATTGAAAATATTTTATCCTCGGTTGTCCTTTGAAGATAGGGCAGCCTAAGTAGATAAACGGCCAATCACCTTGCTTGCAACCAAGAATGTCCTTTATGAATGCAATACGATGTGTTGGACTTTTCTTGGATACCAAGAAGTTGCTTTTTTCATAATTAATCTTTTGGCCAGTAGTCATTTCATATTTCTTGAGAATATCGATGACTTTCTGAAGCATAGATTTCCTACCATTTAGGAATAAAAGGGCATCATCTGCAAAAAGCAAGTGAGAAATATGCCAATGTCTGCTTTGGCATTTGTAAGGAATATAGTTTGATTCCTGTTGGAGCTTGAGTAGCGCTCTACTTAGCAATTCTTTAGTGATAATAAAAAGGAAAGGTGAAAGTGGATCCCCTTGATGAAGACCTCTAGAAGGGTAAAAAATTTGTGAGGGTGCCCCATTGAATAACACTGACGTAGGGTTGTCAGAGATGTAGTTTGAAATGATGTTGATGATTGTGGAGTCAAAACCAAAGGCTTTAAGGGTACGAAAAATAACCGTCCAATTCATTCTATCAAAAGCTTTTTCCATATCTAATTTGACAATGAGATTACCTCCCCGATGGCCTTGATCAATATATTGAATCAATTCTTATGCTAAGGAAATATTATCATGAATACTTCTTTCCTTGATGAAAGCTGCTTGAGTGGGAGATATCATAAGTGAAATCACTTTGGAGATTCTGTTGGCAATAACTTTGGCTATTACCTTGTAAGAGATGTTACATAAACTGATAGGCCTGAAATCTGCAAAATTTCCTGGTTGCTTTCTTTTTGGAATCAAAGCAATAAATGTGGCTTTCCATTTGTTGTTAAGTCTTGCACCTGTAAAAAAATATTGTACAGCAGCACAAAAATCTGTACCGATTACCTCCCAGAATTTCGTATAGAATTCTGTTGTGAAACCATCTGGGCGGGGTGCTTTGTTATTAGGGAGAGAGACTAAGACATCTTTTATTTCAGCAATAGTAGGAATTTCCCATAAAGACTGATTGTGACTTTCATTTAAGACTCTCGGTATATTATCAAACAGACTCTGATCCTCAGTAACTTGTTGAGGATGTAATAATTTTGAAAAGTAGTCTTTACCTCTCTTTTTAATTTGTTCATCTTCACTTCCTGTTTGCATATTTTTGAAATGATCATTCGAGTTTCTCCTTTTGATAATTTGATGAAAGAATCTTGTGTTTCTGTCCATTTCTGACAACCAATTAATGTGAGAACTTTGTTTCAGTAAACTATATTGTCTAGCTGTATTCTTTATAAGCTTATCTTTGAGATTGATGACCATGGCATTTTCCTCTAGCGTACAAGTCTCAAGCTCTTTCTGAAATTTCTGCTCTAAAGAATTAATTTGTTTCAAAATATTCTGTTCCTCAGAAAAAATATTTCCCACTTTATTTCTATTCCAACTAATGAGAGCTTTCTTTAGAATCTTGAGCTTAGCATTGAAGTTTGTGATTGGATTTTGGAATTTTGCACTGCTCCAAACATTTCTGACTATATGATCTATATCTTCAAAAGATAACCAGAAATTTTTAAATTTGAACGATCTTGGGCCCCAACCTTTGATATTTTTGTTTTGAATCCTGATGTAAGCATGATCTGAGCAAATCCGTTCTCCATAAATTATCTCGTCTTTGAATTGTTCAAACAGAGGATTATTCAACAAAATGCGGTCTAATCTTGCTAATTTTCTGTTTTTGCCAGTTCTATTGTTGCACCAGGAAAACGAATCTCCAAAATGGGTGGGTTCTATGAGTTGGTTTTGATTTATGAAATCATTGAACTCCTGTCTTGCTGACTGATGTATATGAATAATATTCTGAACTTCATCTATGTGTCTAGTAACATTGAAATCTCCCCCAAGCAACCACGGGCCATGTGCAATTCTTGTATTCAGATCCGTTAAATAATCCCAGAGATTTCTACCGATATTCTGATTGCATGAAGCATAAACCACCGAAACTAGAAGATCTTGATAAGATGATTTTAAAACCTTGTAAGTGATGGTTTGCGAGTGTGTCTCCCAATGTTGTATATCCAGATTATCAGACCAAAAAGCACATATCTTTGAATTTCCATAGTGATGATTCCAATTAATATTTTCTGCAAATTTTCGGGCATCATCTTCAGACATAAAGTGTTCCTGTATGAATATAGATTGTAACTTATGCTTCTCTATCAGATTTTTGACAAAATTTTGGGTTGATTTATTTACCAACCCTTGGCAATTCCAAAATAATATATCCATATTATCAATGTTTGGCCACTTCAATCTTACAAGGATGTAAGACTGACACTCTGTGAAGATTCTGAGTCGTGGATGAGTTGTAGTTTTTTCTGTCTAAGTCGAGTACTTTGTCTTTTGGATAGCCAATTCATATTGATTTTCTGTCTTGGAGTTTCTGCTTCCTCGTTTGAAGAGTTTGACATAAGCTTCTCAGGACAAGAATCTTCTTCGTCCGAATTTGAATCGATATCTTTATTTTTCAATTTTTCTTTTAAAATCTGTAAAGCAAGATTTTGAAAAGATTCTTGTCTCGGTTTAATCGTAGCTGTGTCCGATTGGGCCTGATTTGTGTTAACTTCCAGCGCCTGTTTACCGGTCAGAATCCGATGTGACCGAATCGGTCGCGTGTTGTCAGAAGGGTTGCCGTCTAACAACGTGATACCCGGTTTAACTGTGGAAAAGCTCGGTTGAACCGAGTTCTGTATTCCGTCGGACGCCTGTTTACCGATCTGGATCCGGTGCGACCGAACCGGTCGTGTGTTGTCAGAAGGGTTGTCCAGACTGTTTGACAATGCTATTCCTGGTTTGACCGTGGAAAAGCTTGGT